>LPNX010147862.1:6540-223566 GCA_001517045.1 Pseudotsuga menziesii | reverse complement strand
GATCTTCCAACTTTCTTTATAAACAGTGTTGCATCATCAAGATCAAAATGTTCAAAATTTAACTTCAAAAGATGCTCGGTTAATTTTTCATACCATGCACGACGTGCTTGTTTTAGGCCATACAAGGATTTGACAAGCTTGCATACCTTTGTTCTTTTCCTTTCACAACAAAGCCTTATGGCTGAGACATGAAGACATTCTCTTTCAAGTCTCCATTCAAGAAAGTGGTCTTCGCATCCATCTGATGAACTTTCCACCCTTTCTGAGCAGCTAAAGAGAGTAAGGTACGGATGGTAGCCCATTTTGCTATAGGAGAGAACGTTTCTTCATAGTCAATTCCTTCCTTCTATGCATAGCCTTTTGCTACAAGCTTCGCTTTGTGCTTGTCAAGTGAGCCATCTAATTTGTATTTGTTCTTGTACACCCACTTGCATCCAATTGGTTTGGTTCCAACTAGAGGGTCAACCATCTTCCAAGTTCCATTCTTCATGAGTGCATCATACTCATTCTACATAGCTTCTTTCCACTCAACTCGAGTAGAAGCTTCTTCAAAGGAAGTTGGTTCAAAGTTAGCAGATAAATTAAATTCACAATCAAATGATACATCCATGTCATCACCTGAATTATCTGCTTCTCCTCCATCTTCATATATTTTTGAACTTCTCCTTCCCGTCTTTCCAACTTCATCTGGATGGACACTTTCAAGTGTCTTTGTGGCCCATTTAGGAATCTTTCGTGATGGTCCTGGTCGATCAGCTGGTGGTGCTTCATCATTGATTGAGAGTCTTTCAATTCTCTCAATCACATCATCCAGTTGAATCTCTTGTTGAGGTGAAGTAGCAGGAACTTCTTCATCCGGGGGAGTTGGTGCTTCATATGGAAATTCCAAAGGTTGATCCAGAATAGGAATCCCCCCTTCAAGGTTTGGAATTTCATATTCATTTTCAGAATATTTCTTTGGATGAGGATATTCTTCCAAATGATCAAGCTGTCTCTCAATGGACTGGTCATTTTTATTAGTCTCAAGAAAAATGACATCTCTGGAAATAACAAACTTCTTTTTACCTCATCATATAGATGGTATGCCTTGGAGTATTCTTCGTACCCTAGGAAAATGCATTTTCTGCTTCGAGCACCAAGCTTGTTTCTTTGCTCCTTTGGAATCAAGGCATAACAGGTGGAACCAAAAACTCTGAGATGCCTGACTGAAGGGAGATGGCCAAACCACATTTCATGTGGAGTCTTGTTATCAAGAGCATTTGAGGGACTTCTGTTTCTCAAATAGGATGCACATTTTACTGCATCACCCCAAAACATTAGTTTTACATTCTTGAAAAACATCATTGAGTGAACCATATTCATTATGGTTCTATTCATTCTTTCTGCTACACCATTTTGTTGAGGATTGTAGGGAACTGTAGTCTGATGTGCAATTCCATGTTGGCGAAGATAATCTTCAAAAGCATTTGAAGTGTATTCTTTCCCATTGTCGGTACGAAGTGTACCAATTTTATATTGTGCTTGTTTTTCTATCAATGCATGAAAGTCTTTGAATGTTTGAAATGCTTCTGCTTTTGTCTTTAAACAGTAAATCCAGCACATTCTTAAGTAGTCATCAACAAAGGTCATAAAATACTTATTCCCATTAGCAGAAGGAGTTGGCATTGGGCCACATAAATCAGAATGCACTAATTCTAATTTCCTACTTGCTCTGAAATTAGATTCATGGAATGGCAACTTACTGTGTTTCCCTAATATACATGCATCACATTTGCTCTTATCTTTGGGAATGGTGGGAAAACCAAATACACCATTCTTTCTCAACAAACAAAGACTGTTATAATTCAGATGACCAAATCTTGCATGCCACAATAAACTTGATGAAAAATTACCTTCTCCATGCTGAGAGAAGTAGGCATAGTTCTGAAATCTTGCAGATGAACCCTTTAGCTTCAGCAGCTTCCCATCTTCGTATCCAGTCATGATGACTTGATTGTCAGAGGACTTTCTTATTTCTATGATTCCATCAAACATGTGGATGGAATGTTTTTGCTATCGTATCTCCACCAAGGACAGCAAGCTTCTCTACAACTCTGGAAGATAAAGAACATTCTTCAACAAGAAATCAGGGAATCCATGCATCTTCAGTCGAATGGTGCCCATTCCCTTTGGTTTAAGACTTGACTTATCTGCAAAGTACACTATGCCATTTATTGTTTCATTAAGTTCTTCAAAACAGTCTTTTCTAAAAGTCATGTGTGATGTTGCACCAGTATCAAGCAGCCAACAATATTTGTAAGATGAAAGTGAAGTCATTTCATTAATTCCAAGATTACAATGTGCAACAATACAATGAGTAGAATCAGAAGATTTACTAGCATCTTGGTTTTTATTGTCATCTTTCTTCTGGTTATGTCTGTCTTTGATGGAGTCCCATGAAGCCCAACACTGATCTGATGTGTGTCCAGTATTTCCACAATGCTTGCACTGCAAATCTGATCTTTTGCTAGAGTTGTTTCTTCCTCCTCTACCTCTGAAGTTTCTTCTTCCTCTGCCTCTCTCTTTGCCAAAGAGAGTGGCACCAACTACAGATGCTATAGATTGCATCTTCTATGATGAATCTGCAACTAAAACAATAGAAGAAAAAGAAGAAAGAGTAAAGGTGCAGGTCTAAGTCTCTGCCACCTTCCTCAAGCTTTACAACAATGCCAATGATAATCAGTCTTCAAAGCGGTCACAGTAAACAGCAATAATCTTCTCCTTCAATAAACTATGTGCACTATTCTACACAATGCAAGTCTGAGTCTCTGCAATAGTTTGTGGTGCTTACAAACAAAAAGTGATAAACTCTGTCATTATTGACAATTTGACACCAAGATACAATCGTAGCCTCCTAATCTCTTGTTCAGTCATATTGTATACTATAGACAACACTTACAAAATCAAGGTTGAATCCACTGCAAAACTATATTATATTTCCCCTCATTAGAAATGGCTCAAGATATATAGAAGCACACTTACCAATGAACACCAACATAGCTCCTTGAGAGAGGTCATAGGCACAAAATAGTATTCAGATAAAATGCATTCCATGCTCAATTAGAAGATCCCACACTCTCGCAGTGAGATGGGAGGTCGCGGTTTATCAGCATGAACAGTTTAGACAGAAAATTAGGGTTTCCACACTTGACAATGCTTAGGTCGTAGCTTCCAGATTGAGAGAACGCCCACAATCAATGTGCAAAGCAAGAGTATATACAACTATTCACGTTCTTCCTCGTCGTTGTACCTTCCACATTAGAGAGAGTGACATGAAGCGTGGAAGAGGAGACGACATGCTTGGGCTAGGTTTCTTTAATGTGCCTAGGTAACACAACTGACTATGCCACAGGTGTCACTTTGTGGATGAGCTCACTTTTGGTGATGACAGCTTCTCAAATTCAAGAGAGATCAATTCCTTTGCTCCTAGTTATGAACTTGATTTCGAGCTTGCTTCAAGCCTGAATTCTCAACTAAAATTTCAATGGCATAAAGAGTGCTTAAATCGAAAGTGCTATCAAAAATTTCAACAATTCAAAGCCTGCATCAAGGAGAGATTTGCTTTGTTATGGAATCAAAGGTAATGAACACAATTGCTCCTTAAGGGATTCTTTTCCTAATTGTTTGACAACATAGGTAGCCATGGCCTCACACAGCTTCACCAAGTCCCTTTACGTCGCAACTTTGATGACTAATTGTAAGTGTTCCAAGTGGGAAAAAACTATCACCTGGCATATCCTCGGATAAGTTGCCCACTATTCAACCGCGACACCTGGGAAACACAGCTTCAAGCTTCAAGATTCAATGGCATCAATTCTATGGGAACACCTTTCCTGAGGCAATTGATTGACGACTTGAGAAGAGAGATACCATGGAGATGGGAAACCCATGCAGTATGGAGAGAATGAAACGTCCTCAACAAACTGATTAGAGAGCAGTGCTAGGTAAAAAAGTCTTCACAATGGCAATAATATGGCCTCAAGCATAGAAGAAAATTGCTCAACACACAAAGAGCAGATTTGACCAGAATGCAGGTTTGGCATTTTGATAGGACCGATCAAGTTAGGGTTTACTCCACAATATTCATGCACAACATTCTCTTTCTCATCAACTGTCAAACAAAGAAGGATGGGAGGACTGGGAAAATGGGGAATGGCTGAACACACAGCCAAATACACAACAAAATACACCACAAAGACAAATGGAAGTCACAGCTCCAAGAAAGAGGATAAAATGCACAGTTCTGAAAAATTAGGGTTTCAGTACAACTCCTTCCCAAAAAATTGCAACGGTGCAGCATAACGCACAGAATTATTGGCACCTAGGATGAAGGAGAAACGCACAGAGAGGGAGATTAACGAGACAAGCATGCAGGCAGAGGCAGAATGATTTTGAGTGCATGTAGCAGAATTGGAGGAGAAACGTTCAATTCTGATCAGAGGGCAAACACATTAATGGGCCAGCAGTATGGCAATGCACTGGCAAGCATACAGGCTGCCAGGACTGAAACTTAATAGCAGGATTTATGGCAGGTGGTGCTCTGATACAACTGTTGGGTAAAATAACTCACGATTCATATTATTCCATTGCTAATGCATATATTTATACAATTCATATGTCGGTTGTGATTCAACTTCCAACCAACCTATTCATATTCCTACATGACTATTCACATTCAGAATATATTTACAATATTTACATATTGTATAATCCCGACGAATTATATTCCAACAGTTTTTCAGGAAAAGTGGTGCCTAGGTGACACCGCACTTTTTCCTATATAAAAATGTGATGGAACCACCCTATGATGACACAAAAAGGGAGGTGCCACAAGTTTTGCTATAATGTTGTAAAAATAGACCAAAATATTGAAGTATAATTATTTTTAATGGTTGGATTTATGTTCTAATACTCTATTTTAACTTTTTTGCAGGTTACTTTCAGCAGAAATTGTGATTTGGAAGGAAAGAGAGCATGAGCTCGATGACATTAAAGGTTGAAATGATGTTGGGACTGTGGTTTCTCTATGCATATGTGGGCTATTGAAATTATTCAATGTTCCCAGAATGAGGTCATAGGTGAGGCTGCTATAGTACGTTCTCAAGATGTGGAATCCTGAGTAGCAATATTTCGAGGTAGGGGCCCACATTCTAACGGTGGAAGTAGAGGACATCTAATTCCTCATAGGTTTTTCATGGCAGGGAGCACCCATTTCATTGACTGGTCCTCTAGATGGGGAAATCACCACATAGGGTCTTATCAATCGATATTGCTTTTCAGGAACACAAATGTGCGGAAAGAAGATACCCATTAAGGATGTCGTGTATTTAACCCTCCATGTAGTATTGTTCACCATGCATCGCATCTCAAGGATCCAATGAGCTCACCAAGCCTCACATCCTCACATTCTCTATACCTTGGAGGAAATGGAACCTATAGTCTTCAATTGGGTAGAATCCCTAGTAGTTACTTTCAAGGAGCAGTTGACCAAGTGTCGGCTAGGAGAGTTGAAGCAATTTGGTTATGGCACTATCATATTGTCCTTGTTCATTGAGAGAGTTACACACTTGATACAACATGTGGCCTTCACTGAGTTGAGGGAAAGAGATCCACACATGTTGATATGGATGTAAGTTATAGCCTACCATGGTGGCGGTGAATCCAAGGTCAAGTATGGGGTTGCATTCTTTCAATGGCTAGATGACTAGATCCTCATGACTGAGGACTATGTGTACACCTATACTACCTTCATGGGAGATCCATACTTGTCCCTACTAGTATATGATCATTGGGGTGACATCAGTGAGTGAAACACTAAGATATTCATGTTTTATGATTTGTATGTATGTTAATGAGACTTACTACTCTCATGCAGATGTGGGATTGGAACGACCTGGGGTTCATCTCCCATAGATAGGAGAGCAGGGGCCCACTTTGTGCATCGTGGAGACGATGAGATGACAAAGCTAGAGGAAAACCTCAACCAACTGACATTGGATATCTTAGGCATATCAGTTGATGAACTCTATAGAAGGTATCAGAGGCATACCACGGGAGTATCAAGTTGTTTTGGACACTTTCTACGCAAAGTGGAAAGATCCATCATGTGATACCATGAGAACCACCACGTTTCCACATGATGTATACACTGAAAGATACCTAGCTTCAGTATTTTTTGTTATCTTGTAGTCCTAAAAGCCAGTTTTCTTCGGTCGAGGTCTCGAGACCATATTTTTTGTAAAAACACTTTATATATATATATATATATATATATATATACATATATACATATATACACAGACTTATCTATTGTCGTTCTACTTGTTTTTAATGATGGAATGCTATTTATATGAGTTTTATGTATTTTTATTGCTTATATAGAATGGACCATGTTATTTTACTTATCTAACATATAATTGGCAAGTGAATATGCAACTATGCTACAAGTTCTCAGAATATGTTGATAAGTAATAGATACAAATGACATTTCTAAAAAATGTACCCTTCGAAACAAGTGAAGGAGTATCGAGTTTCGAATGGCATACATGTGGTTCAAATACGAAACCACCAGCTAAGAGTCCATAAAGAATACCAAATGATCAATGTAACAAGAGGCATCTTCAGTTAGAAAACCTATCACTACGTGATACTCGAAGATATTATTGGTGGTCGGACCTATACAAACTGCTCCTTAACTAACTAGGTCATGATATTGGGAATACAAATCCCAAGTAGCTGAAGCAAGATTCAGGGTGTGATGACAAGCACCATCAGCAAAACTGTAGAAGGCCATCTAATTTGCAGAATCAAAACATGGGATAAGCAGCATTTGGACAAGAACTCAAAACCATATTTAAATATATAGAACCACACTCAAAAGTGAAATATGTACATATATACAAGGCAATGATGCATGATATACTAATCATAGTACCCTTTTTAGGTACAACCCATTGCAAAGTTTCCCGAAAGGTATCCCATCATATTCAACAAGATCGTAGGCCCCTTTTTCTAAAACTTTACTTATGATATAGGGACCATAAAATATGTATTCAAGCTTCCCCATCCCAAGTTTATCATGTTTCTGATCATAGGTCAGAACCATATCTCCTTAATTGAAAATGTGAGGCTAAACTGATTTATCATATTGAGCCTTTATCTATATTTTGTGCGACTCATTAGCCAAGGAAACATCTCTTCAAGTCTCATCAAGGTTTAATAGATAAAGAAAACGTTCTTCCTCTGTAGAATTATTGGGAAGAAGCTCAACAACAAGATTGAGTGATGGAGTTTCAAACTTAATAGGTACGAAGGCTTCCAGGATTCTAGGAAATTGAACCCAAGAGATAGATCAATTACACTCACAAAATTGCTAATCAAACATACAAAATTCACACAAAAGGAGACTGAAATTGGAGCATAACTTAATCTTGTATTGAATAAGTGTACATTAGCCAACCATATGAAGTAATAGGCTTCTCAAATATATAATTACATGAGATATTCAAAAGCACTAGGTTTCCATTCAAATTGGTAAAAAATAAAGCTTACTAAAACAAGTCAAAGCCCCCATAGGTGCAAAAAGGACTTTCCAAATCCATGAATATCCTCACGAATTAGCTAAATCAAGTGGGAAAGATAATATGTGGTGGAAAGAAAACTTATTCATGCTTTTTTATGGAGAAAAGGAAGGAGGATGATGTGGTCAAAAAACAAGGCAAGTTCCCCTAGACTAGCTTTTCCTTTATGCCTTAAAACATATGTAAAGCAAGGAAGGGTTCAGAAAAAATAGATATGCACTTTAAGGAGTCAAGAATAAAGCATACATGCTAAATATGTTTCCAGGATTATTCCAAAGCACTCCATGACCCATTTTAGCAAGTATTGACTTCTAGGAACATGTAGAAGTCAACTAGCATAGAGAGGGAATCTAGGATTCTAGGAATAAGACAAAAATGATTTAATTAATGTCAAATATGGGTAGCTATGGGTTGATTATTCTAACACCCCCCCTTAAGCATGAATTTATGAGTAAATATCAAAAAATTATAGGGCCTAGAAACAAGGATTAATCACCCTTTTACATACTGCATGTCCATACAACCAAGGAAAGAGGCAAAAACCCAGTGAAAAAATCCTCCCTTAAACATGGACAATATTTTTTTTTTTTAAATCTTGTCATCGATCATTCTTCACCACATGATCATCAATCTCGAGTAATGATTTGAGATTACTGAAATTCTTCGCATAGAATACTTTGGTGAATATGTCTGCTACTTGTTCTGAATATGTGCAGTAGAGTAGAGCAATGGTACCATCATGCACAAGCTCCCTGATATAGTGCATATGGATCTCAATGTGCTTGGTTATTTTTATTTGAACTCGATCGGTGGATATTCGAATGGTGCTTTGATTTTCAAAATAGATTACTATTGAAAACTCTGATTCGAAACCACATTCTCCAAGTATCCCCTGCAACCATAAACATTGAGTAGCTACATTTACAACTCCTCTGTACCCTGCCTCTGTAGATGAGAGTTCTATGGCACTCTGCTTCTTAGTTGACCAGCTGATTGGTCCTTCAACAAGCATGAACACGTATCCTGAGGTAGAATTTCAATCTGTGTTGTCACCTTGCCAATCACTGTCAGTAAATCCAACTAGCTCTAAGTCATATTTTGCTTTGTAGAAAATCCCATATGTCCTTGTTCCCTAAACAAAGTTTAGGATCATATTGGATTATCTCCAATGGATCTCATGAGGCTGATCCATGTATCTTGATGCCACTCTAACTGCATAACATAATTCAGGTCGAGTATGTGTAAAATAAATAAAACACCCAATCAACTTCTTATACAGTGTATTATTTACCATATGAGAAGAACCGGCTTCTTCAAGCTTAACTCCTGAAAGGAATGGAGTCTTTATTGGCTTGCAATATTTCATGCTGAACTTGGTGAGAAAATATGAAGCATAATTTTACTGATGAACCTTGATTCCATGTTGGGATTGAGCAATTTCGAGACCCAAGAATTGGATCAACAATCCCAAATCTGTCATAGAAAAGGCATGGTTCATTGCATCCTTCAAGGAGGCAATCTCTTTCTTTGAACTTCCTATAATCAGAAGGTCATCCACATAGAGAACAATAATAATTAAAGAACCATGAATCAGCTTCAAATATACATTAGGATCATACTTGCATCGAGCAAAACTCAATGACAGCAGAAAGCCATCAATCTTGGCATACCAAGCCCTGGGGGCTTGCTTGAGCCCATACAATGATTTCTCCAACCTACACACTAAATATGGATTAGATACAAAACCTTTTGGTTACTGCATATAAATCTATTCATTCATATCTCTATTTAAAAAGGCACATTTACATCCATGTGATGTACCTCCCACTGCTTCAAAGTTGCAATGGCCAGGGAAAATGTTATGGTGTCCATCTTTTCCACTGGTGCAAAGGTCTCATTGCATTCAATACCATGTACCTGAGAGTAGCCTTGTCTACCAATATTTCCTTATATTTCAAAGGTTAACCATCAACAACAAACCTAGTTTTCAAGACCCAGTTACACTTCACTAGCTTTCTCCCCGGGGGGAGCTCAACTAGTTCCCATGTGTTGTTCTTCTGGAGCGAGCTGAATTATTATTTCATGGTTTTTTTCCATATTGTATCATGTGCTGCATATTCATATGTCTATGGATTAGAATCTATCATCAAATAACACTTCTCAGCAAATAATGGATCTTTCAGACAAAGGGCACTCTCAAATTTAGATCTAGTCCTCCTAATGTCATTAGGATTTCCAGCTAGTTCCCTAGCTGCATGAATGCCCCTTGCTTCCAAATTTGGTCTTGTAGGTATATTAGGATATGCAATTAATTCATCATTATCAGACATATCATAATCAGCAAACTCATTAGTGTCTACACTTACAATCAATGGCTATGGTGGTGAAGAGGATTCTCCAACTTCAACTGCTGCTAAAGGATCGTCTTCGAACTAAGCACTTATTTCAATTAAATATTTTTTAGTGCTCAATTTTATCAGCTTGTACCATTTTGAATCTTAAGAATACCCAAAAAATAGGAACTCTTGGCTTTGGGGTTGCAAAGCCTTCATCTTTTCAATTGGAATTCTAGCCCAAGCCTTTGAGCCAAAAATCCTGAAATGGGTCACATCTGGCTTGTGCCCACTCCAAGATTAGAAAGGAGTCATACCTTTAAGATTATTATGTGGCAACCTATTCTGGATATAGGATGCACAGTTTATAGCTTCATCCCAAAACTTTGGTTGCAAAGTTTTAGCCTCCATCATACAAGTTTCCATCTCCTTCAGTGATCTGTTCTTTCTCTCAGCAACACCATTTTGCTATGGTGTGTAAGGGATATAATGTTGCATATAGATACCTGCATCTTTTCAATACTAGATGAACTCAGACTTGACATACTCACCACCATTTTCAGATCTGAGTATCTTGAGTTTCCTCCCAGACTGGTTTTCAACCAAGGCTCTAAAGACATTGAAAACGCCAAAAACTCCAGACTTATGCTTTAGGAAGTGAACCCAACAATACCTGGAAAAGTCATCTATGAAGGTGAGTGCATATTTCTCTTGAATCATGTACATATGAGGGAATGGACCATCAATTTCACTATGGATCAACTCAAGAGGTGCAAAGGTTCTCTCATGACAAGCTCTCTCATACTTGTGCTCTGGGTGTTTTCCTAGGATACAACCTTGACAGACTCCCTTAGAACATTTGATCTTTGGTAAACTTGTAACCATGTATTTTTCACTCAAATCATAAAGATACTTGTAGTTAATATGGACAAATATTTCATGCCAAATATTGCTTGCTTCATTAGCATGAGTAAGAAGAGCAGAGGGGTTTGAGTAGGGTAGAAAATGGGAAAACTTGTATACCTTCGAAGTGTGATCAATCACACCTTTTGTTATGACTTTACCATTCAAAATCTCAGTGATTTCAACTTCATTGGTGGAGAAGATGACTTTCTTTGGAGACCCAGTGTGAGTCATCTGATACACTGACAAGATATTAGAGGCAAGACCTAGAACATACAACACATTATTGAAATTACCATGGTCAAGATCAATCCTACCCTTTCCCATACTGTCAGTCAGAGATTTATCTCCCAAAACTATTGGTGGACCTTTTGACATTTCAAGAGAAGAGAATATCTATTTTTTCAAAACCATATGTCTAGAAGTGCCATAATCAATGATGAAACTAGGTGAGCTTGAGATGCCAGCAACCAAGGCATGTACTCTCTCCTTGTCTTCTGAGTTTGATCATCCTTTCCTCTTCTTTGAGCAATCAGGAAGGGAGATGTTGTTCTTCTCCAGGAGTTGGTTCAACACGTCTATTTTCTTTTTCATACAAGAGCTCTCAGGATGACAACCCTTACTGTAGTATGTGCACATGCTCATTTCCTTGTCTCTCTTTTGCTCAGGTGGATTTTTAGGTTTTTTCTTTCTTTTTGAATCCATCTTCAAATCTCCAGCAACCAAATCTTGGTCTTTGGAAGGTTTGATGGTGCCCATCATCACCAATTCATCTTGCTCGTGAGTGAGGGATTCCATGAACTCAACAAGCTTAGGCATATTCCAGGTTCAAGCTATCAATTTAGTGGCATAGAAGGTCAAAATAAACACTGAATAGTTAAGACCAAGATTTGAGAGAATGGTCAAAACTAGTTTCTCCTCCTTCTTTTCAATCCCACATTGTTTTAACTGTAAAACAAGGGCCTTAAACTTGGTAAAATAGAGTTGCAATGATTCGAAGCTACTCAGATTCAAGGAGATTAATTCATTCTCGATTTGATGTCCTCTCATCTCATATGTATTTCCAAAAATCTCTTCAAAATTCTCCCACACCTCATATCTTGAAATACTTAGACACAAAAGACCATAGGCCTCATCCCTCATGTTGTGCCATTTGATTTTCATTGTAGCTGCATTGGGCTCTACCTCAGTATCCTTGGTAACCATGTAGAGACATTTTTCTTTCAACAATGTCTGCATCTCAGCTTTCCATTCGAAGAAATTGAATGGAGTCAAGATGATCCTTTGAGATTGGTCCATATCTTAGCTCATGTGCCCTTTAGTCAGCAAAATGCACTCCCAGTTAGTGATGTCGAATCTACAATAACAATTTGGAAGGATATAAATCGATCTACAAAGGCTCTGATACCATGTGGAAATCAAACCCAAGAGATAGGTCAATTACACTCACAAAATTGCTAATCAAACATTCAAAATTCACACAAAAGGAGACTGAAATTGGAGCATAAATTAATCCTGTATTGAACAAGTGTACATTAGCCAACCATATGAATTAATAGGCTGCTCAAATATATAATTAAATGAGATATTCAAAAGAAATAGGTTGCTATTCGAATTGGTCAAAAGGAAGGCTTACTAAAACAAGTCAAATCCCTCATAGGTGCAAAAAGGACTTTCCAAATCCATGAAGATGCTCATGAATTAGCTAAAGCAAGTGAGCACACTAATATGTGGTGGAAATAAAACTCATTCATGCTTTTGTATGGAGAAAAGGAAGGAGGATGATGTGGTAAAAAAAATAGGCAAGTTCCCCTAAACTAGCTTTTCCTTTATGCCTTAAAACAGATGTAAAGAAAGGAAGCTTTCAAAAAAACAAGATATGCGCTTTAAGGAATCGGGAATAAAGAAGAAATGATAAATATGTTTCCAGGATGATTCCAAAGCGCTCCATGACCCATTTTAGCAAGTATTGACTTCTAGGAACATGTAGAAGTCAACTAGCATAGAGAGGGAATCTAGGATTCTAGGAATAAGATAAAAATGATTTAATTAATGTCAAATATGGGTAACTCTGGGTTGATTATTCTAACAAAAATGGTCATTGTTTCAGGGGGTCTTCACTTGTTGACAAATATCCTATCACATTAGTTCATATTATGGGTTTTAAAATTATCAAAAATTGAACCAATATATTGCAGGTATTGGGAGGGATGAGGGGTTTAAGGTGGGGGTGGGTAGGGTGGTTTATAAGGATTGAGGTATAAATATGGGTGGGGAGGAGGTTTTAATTATTGGGAGGGGGTTTCAACAAAAGTGTTTGGGTCAATATCTCTAGAAATTAAGGGTATTCTTTAATATCCCATGATCGCACGTGCTATGTGATAGGTTCACTAAGTGAAGTCCCCGTGCATTGTTTTAACTAAAGTTATGTAAGAACAAAGTGCAAAAAATAGAGTTAAGTTCCTATTAGATTTATGAACTCCAACCATCCTATGAAGCATAGTATTCAATACCTTGTTAATGCCTTCAACCTGGCCATTAGCTTGTGGATAGTAAGGGGTTGATTTTTCATGACAAAAACCCGACTTCGAAATCAACTCATCCATCATCTGATTACGGAAATGAAATCCATGATCAGTTACTATAGCCTGTGAAACTCCAAAACTAGTGATGACGTGATTAAATATGAATAGGGTCACAGTATTACCATCCTATGCATATGTAGGCATTTCCTCATCCCATTTCATGAAATAGTCCACAGCTACAATGATGTAACCATGCCCCCCTGCTGAGGTAGGCTTACAATGCATGAAGTCAATCGCCCATTTGGAAAAAGGGCCAACGACAATCACAAGGTGTAATAGAGCAGGTTGGGTGTGCTTTTTCGGATAGAAAAGTTGACAAGGTGGGAATTTTTTAACCCCTTCATGACAATCCTTAAATATTGACGTCCAAAATTACCCAGCACGAAGAATTTTCTGAGTTGTAGCCATCCCATAAAGATGTCCTCCACATGCTCTAGAGTGGGAGTCATTCATGACTTGTTCATTCTCTTCATGAGTAAGACATCGTCAAAGAATTGAATCAATGACACGCTGGTATAAGGTATCATTAAGAATGAGATAATACTTAGCATTGTGGTGAATGCGTCGATGATCGTCATGTGATGGAGTGGGATGAAACCATTGGGTTTGGAGATATATGATCAAATATCCATACCATGGATCATTCGTTCTTATCGGGAACAAGAATTCATCCAAAAATGAATCATTGGGCTCAGGTTCCATGAGAGCACAAGGAATGCCACACATCAACTCCATGAAGACTAGGAACTTCTTGGAAATGGTCTTGGAAAATTCGATATCAAATTCTTGTAGGATAATTATCCAACGAGAATATTTCCCCCTAGTAATTGACGAGTAAGAATACAGTACATCAGGTTTTGATCTACAAGCATAGTAGTGGTGCGAAGTAAGATGTAATGATGAAAGCATTGCACAACAATGACCATAGCCAAACCTAGCTTCTCCACATGTGAATATTGGGTTTCATAATCAAGAAGACTCTTACTGAGATAGTAGATCACATGTTCTTAGCCATTTGAATTTTCCTGAACTAGAACCATACCAATGGTAGTAGTAGAAGTGGAAATGTACAACATAAATCTTTTGAATAATTTAGGGGGTGCAACACAGGTGAGTGTGTTATAGCATGTTTTAAAACATCGAAATATCTTTGAGCCTGATCATCCCAAATAAAGGGAGTGTTATTTATTTGCAAAATTGCATACAAATCACGTAGAAAGTTTTCCTTCCCTTCCAAACTTTGGAGCTTATTAATGTCTGTCGGAGGTGGTAAGGCCACGATAGTAGCAATTTTTAAGGGATCAATTCAAATCCCATTCTTACAAACAACGAAACCAAGTAAGCATCCAATCTCAACAAAAAATACACACTTGTGTGGATTCAACCAAATATTGTAATGACGACATCAAAGGAAGATGTGTTTAATATGCCCTAAATGGTCTTCTCATTGCAATGAATGAGCAGGTAGGTCATATAGATCTGGATCTACCATGTGCTTTACATCATGAAAATCATAAGACATGGCTTGTTGGAAAGTAGCTCCAGTATTCTTCAATCCAAAAGGTAGGTTACGATAAGCGAAAGTTCCCCATGGGAAAATAAATGTCATTTTATGCTGGTCATCGGGAAATATCTCAATCTGATTATAGCCAAAAAATCCATCCATAAAAGAAAAAATGAAACTTCCAGCACAATTGTCAATGATCTAATCGATGTGAGGGGTGGGAAAGTTTCCTTTTGGACAAGTTGTGTTCAAATCCCTAAAATTGATACAAACCCTAATAGTGCCATGTTTCTGAGTGACAGGAACAATATTAGATACCCACTCGGTTAAAGGCACAAGCAAGATAAAACCATCTTTTAAAATATTTTCAACCTTAGCTTTAATGGCTACAACATTCCTTGGGGGGACTTGGTGAAGTTTTTTCATCGGGTATGTCTTGATCTCATGTACGGGAATAGATGGATCAATCCCCGACATTTCTTCATAAGTGTGGGAAAACCATCACTGAATTCCTTAAAAAAGAGCTCTATATTCCTCAATCTTTGTCTCCAAATAGTTTTGTCCTATGTGAACATGTTTGACAACACCTGGAGTCACTGACATGTCAACGAGAATCATTTTCGTGGTGTTGCATAAATTCCCTTCAGAATCAATACCTTGTAATAAAACATGTATTTTTGGATACTCAACAATATCAAAACTGATCAGAGAAACAAAATCTAAATCTATCGAATTGACATTAGGAAGAAATGAGGATCGATGATGAGAATATTCCCATGAGGATTCATCTAGACTCATAACCTCCATAATAGACTCCTATGATGGAAAATTATGTGAGAGATAATCTAAAGTCGGGAGAGGGGAATCTAGCCAATAAGGAAGATGGTAAGGATCTAATGGTACCAAATGATGATCATCTATGCAAGCATCAGAAACATATTGAATGGAATCATATAGGTATTCATGTTGACCTATAGAAGGCATTTCAAAAATCTCTTTCCCTTTAGAAACCCCCTCGGTTGTGGGTGATATCATGTTTACCATGGTAGTTTTCGGATTAGGAGGGACAAAATTGGATGGAAAAACCCCCATGAGGGAAGAATATTTCAAAATTCCAACCCCTATAGACTGATATGGAGGAGGTGAATTCCCTAACATCGAAACATTATTGGTTGTGGAAGTAGTAATATCAAAAGAACAGTTTTTGAGTTGATCTATGGTCACAATGTTTCCTTGATGCAGGAATTGGAGTGTGTGGAAAATAAACGATGCAAAGACTATCACAACATAGAACCAATTCCTTCCTAATAAGAAATTGTAATCTAAAGGAGCATCGAATACTTCTACCTAAATATAAATGATGTTCCCCCCAGCTCGATGGATAATTCTGGTAGGAGACCATGAGGTTGAAAACCTTGTCTGTTTGAAGATTTTAAGGTGGTTGGTGACTTATTTAACTCATGAGAACCAATGGATTTCCAGCAAGACATGGATAAGACCGAGGTGGAAGCTCCTTCATCCAATACAGTCTGATGTAATTTCCTACCTAGAACTCTCATTGCAATCTCAAAAGCAAGTTGATCATATAATGTCGATTTATAATTCTCCACATTAAAGGTGATCATGGTGGAATTATTAGGATTGAAAGCCCATAGGTCTGACAACAAATTCTTCAAATGTCCAGGACAACTTTGGAGTACTTCCAACGTGGACATAGCGCAAGATTCTTGGGATAAATCTTCAACAACATTGTAATATTGGGAAGCTCGATCACTAGGATTGAAAACATTTTTATGGATTGTACTCTTAGGAGGACGCAATATTGTGTCAAAACTAGTTTTCTCAATAGCGAGAGGACCATTAGAAGGAGGTGGAGGAGAAGGGTTGATGGAAGGATTCTTCTCAGGAGAAGAACCCTCATCTTTTTCTTAGGTGTTTTATCATATGTCTGAATTCTAGTAGTCAACACAACTGTCTCGACAGACATCATTCCAATGTCTTCAATAGAGGATGAGGGACCATGCATAGATGTATGGTTGATAAATTGTTGTTGGGATGGAAATGGGTTAGTTAACACGGATGGTGTGGGGTTATTCTTCAAAAAATTATTGATCTCTTCACGACAAGGACACTCCTTGATGAAATGATCATCTACACATAAGAAATAGGGATACTTAGCCTTCCATTTAGGTTTGGTATCATTCATTGAAGTCGTTGTTTTGGAATTCTCCTTTTGGCTTCCAAGTTTCTTATTTTTATCTTTTCCTTTATTTTTATTGTTGGGTTTATGTGAATACTGAATAGCATTAAACTTAGCGTAAATTGTAGTAGTAGAAGAAGTTGTAGTTGAAGCACTCTGTGGTGTAGTAGGCTTGGTTGTGGATGAAGGTTGGATTGTACCAATAACACCATCTACAAGAGTTTATGTAGGTGGCTTGGATGGATCAATGTTGGGACAAGGAGCATGAGAAATTAACTTGTACAAAGTCCTAGACTAAGAATAGAATAAGTCCATATATTGAGCGCAGCTAATATCCTTCTCTTCTATGACAACACCACCCATAGCCACATCCTAGGAAATAGGAGGCAATAAGGACTTCGTGAACCTGTCAACCAAAACTTTATTTGGAATGAGAGATTTGATTAATCTTCAGCACCAAGGAATTAAAGTCCACAAAAGAGTATTGTGGAAGTTTGATATACCACTTTATGGCCGTGACAGTCAATGTCCTTTGGAAGATCCTCAATCAGATAGAATCATCCATGAGGGAGTTAGATGAACACCACAAATGGAAGGTCATCACATGTTTTTTGGGATCTTCTCCTTGTTTCCCATCAATGTTTGTAATGTGTAATGGTAGTTTGACCAGGATGGTAGGCCAAAAAAGGTAATGTTGAATGGGATAATTTATTAACTTGGACAAGTCAAGCAGATCTAATGTAGCCAAAAATGGAAGTTTTCAGTTGGGTTGCAAGTAATTGTAATACTGATAAGGTTAAGCTACCCCAGTGGGACCAAAGGTTTATTGAGGTTGGTCATAAAACCCAACAAATTGTTGATAGTTGGGATAATTTTGACCCATAAATGGTGATGGTGCCTGTTTAGGCATGCCTTAAGGTCAGTAAGTAGGGTGACTCCATTGATTGGTAACTACTCCAAGATAACAAGCATAAAAGGGATTATTGTATTGTGCCCCGCTAAGGTATTTATTACCAATGTTAGGCTATTAAGGAGGGACCCAAGCTGATGTAGGAGGCTGTGAAGAAGGATCGATAGGACCAAAACTAGCATGACCACTAGGTCCAACAGCTAGAGGGGTAGGCTCCAAAATATTATGTACGACAGACACATATGATCCTCTATCTATTTGGGATGTAGGAGGTAAAAACTGACTCCCAACATTCAAAAAATTTATGGGAGAAATAGAAGCTCCTCCCATATAATAATTTGATAATGGATTCTAAACTAACTGTGGCACTCTTGTAGGAGTGACCAGTCTAGCCACTGTTGGTGCAGATGGAGCAATTACTAGAACAACACTAGAAGGAATGTTAAGTGACCTACCCAAGATACCAGTGGGTAAAAGGTAGGCTAAAGGTCTTTTAGAGTTCAGATTTAACTCCATAAATGAGACATTTATAGTACTAGTAGTACCAAACTGAGAGATAACTTGACCAAGGGAGGTTTCCCAAAAAGGATCATTAGGTACAAATATAGGAGCTACCATTTCATCAAGCTGAAATCGATTAATCCCAGCTCTAGAAGGAGTTGGGAAAACATAATATGCATTTCGAGAGGAGGGTTTCTATGCTAATGGTGGGACTGATAGGTCCATTATGGGAGCATTGGAAGGAGGAGAGAATTCGACTCCTTCTTCCTCAACTGGAAGTCCTTCCAAGTCCGGCATAGAATCACTACTTGCCTCAGAATTGTTCTCCATGTCTCTTTCCATGGGAGGTTGAGTCGTAGGATTCCAAGGATTTTTCGGTGATAACCCTTGTAACCAATGGGACCTCCTCCATGGGAAATAAACCAATTTGTAAAAATCAAACTGATATCAAAATTAAAATCTCTATTTAATAAGGAAAATCAAATGCTACTCAAGCTCAAGAAACAGTTAGAACTTGTGATAGGAGTGGTGAAAAAGGTCAATATCCTCATAGCATTGTCAAACCACCACAACTCGCTATATACCATAGGGTCCAACAGTGAAATGTGACAAGGAGGATTGGGACCGTACCCTTTCCTAAACACCCGACTAACTGGATGAAACATGTGTAGTAATATGCCCGAGTGTTGTTCTCAATGTATTGCGGTGATATGAGGGTCAAAGGGATTTTCTCAAATGGTCTCAGGATCCCTAAAATTGTCTCCCTATATACACAAGGTATGTGGGAGATCCACTCCGTAGTAGTGTTCTCTAATGCCCAATCATTCGAAATGGGCCTTCCTACATACCACTGATTATGTGAAGTACCTCTATATATACCTTAAGGGTATGTGAAAGGATGTTCTATATACCATTAGTATTTGAAAGAACCACACGGTCCCTGACATACAGTGCATGAAAAAAATGACAACTCCTATGTTTAAAGACATTGGAACATGTCTCTAGCCTATCACACCTTCTATAATTTTTAACCTAAGACTAGAGCTTGGTTTTATCTTTTGTGATTATGTGAATGCATGAGGTGAGTACATAAAAGTAAAACCATGCAAAATGCTTATGCAAAGCTTTTTCTTTCACTTTTCGCAAAATTCCCTACTTAAGGAAGAGATAGATGGTTGGTTCCTACCTATCCAAAACGAATCAATCCCAAGAGAAAAAACATGAAACTATATCTTCAAATCTATTGCAAGCACATCATGAATTCAAAATAAAATAAAAAATGAAAAGGAAAATGACAACATCTCTTTTTAAAAGAAAGACTATGATGACTACTTAAAACACCATGTTATTCAAACTTCTTCAAAATGAAAATAAGATGCAAACAACACACTTTTTATTTTGTTTGAGAATAAGAATATCTAAGAAGTAAACTAAATGTAACCACCTGAAAGTATGTAAGACCAATCAAGTTCTTAATAGTTCATACCTAAGCTTAACCTAACACTTTTCTCTAAAATTTTCAAAATAAAAAATAAAAACAATCTTAAATTGAACTATGAAGAAAATTAAAACAACTCAACTTTCTTTCAATTTGGATGAGAAACATTCAAAGATCTACATACACACTCTCTCTTCAAAGTTCTTCTTCAACCAAATATCAAAAAGGCAAGAAGCTCATAAGATAATCCAACTAGTTATTGAATGTCTAACCTAATCAAGCCTAACGCAATCTCCAAATTTTTATTTATAGATGAAACTATCATATTCAAGCCAAACAAACTTGAGAAAACCAAAATATAAATGCCAAATTTTAAAATCACGTAGGGATTAAAAAACTCTACTTGGAATCATTGTTTGAAGGAAGAGTACAAATCGTTATTGATCTAGCACAACCTTTTTCCAACACGAACAGAGCAGTGGTACCGCTCTCTATCCACTGGATTAGTGTGTTGGAACCTCTTATTTGCTCTTAACAAGGTGTGGTGCCACTCTTACAACACTATCCAGGTTTGGTGCCACTTGTATATCTCAAAAGAAGGCACAATGTGAAAAAATAATAAGTTAATGTTCAATAATAAGCATCAAATGAAAATTATCAGCAAGTAAATGAAGCATATAAGGTAGATCGGGACATATATAAGAAAATCTAAGTAATTTCAAATCAAACCTAGCTAAACAACTAGTAGATGTGATCAATCAAGAAATTGAAGTTTGAAGGAAGGAAAGAACCAAGAATAACTAGAAGTTATAATCAACTCTCTCTAGTATGGTTGCTAGTTTTGTTACTGGAAATACTCACCTTCTGAGGACATAAGCTATTTCCCTAGCCTAAAACACTTGAAGCTAGAACAAAGAATTCACAACAACTAAAATAACTTCCCCTAAGATAAAATATATGCTTGGAATGGGCTCTTTTACCCTTATTACACTGTAATATGTCAACCTTCGGAGTGTTTGATCTCCACATATTAACCTGCAAGAAACATACAACAAATCATATACAACATCAAAGTACCAAGTTCAACTTATCATTCTATGTTGATGACTAAGGAGTTCAACAATGAAAGAAGTGATTCATACACAATATCATTCATGGGAAAGGAACTTTTATTTACAATAATGAAATAGAGAGATAAATTAAAACCAAATCATTAGTGTCGATAAGTATCTTCTCAAGTAATCCTTTCCTCAAAAGAATCAAACTTGTCTACCAAATTCTCACTCTCCTTGGTTAGATTTGGCCATACTTTTGATGTTGTAGCATAATATTCCTCCCTTTACCCATGGGGGTGATCCAATACTTATAGCCATGGGGGGATAAGGTAGTTTGAGGATCTCATGGGTGAGGTGGAGGAAAGATCCTATAAGGAAGGATCTTGGAGCTAGGTGGTCCAGAATTCTAGGGATGAGGCTTCCATGAAGCCAACGTTGAGGAAGGCTCTCGAAGCTTCTTTTTTTAACCTTTAAAACTCGAGCGCCACTCTTTATCAACTAAGATAGAGCGTTACCCAAAGTGCACCACTCATTGTATCAATGCAAGTGGCAGTGGAACCATTGGTTGTCCAAGGAAAAAAGTAGTTACGCATAAGGTTAACACACATTAACCACAAGGAAAGTGTGGTGGTGGTCAAAAGCATGAAACCATTGATCTTGGCCCACTTTCAACTTCACAAATTGGGGATTTGAGGAAAATACTAATGTTTGATTCTCATTATATGATGATGATGAGAAATGTGTGTAACAATGAGATCTCACATGGGAATGAATATAGGTTGTCCCCTGACGTAATCAGTCCCAGAGTAGAACGTGGGTTGTCTAGGGACATAATCAGTCCTATCAGGTTGTCCTCGGATGTAATGAGTCCTTGTGTAGTATACAGGTTATCCCTGGATGTAATGAGTCCTAGAAGATCGTCCCCAGATTAATTAGTCCTGGTCTAGAAAGCAGGTTTTACTTGCATGTAATGAGTCATTGAGGCTATCCTTGGACATAATCAGTCCTAGAGTAGTATACAAATCATCCTTATGTGTTCCCTTGTTGGAGATGATGAGAGATCACAAGGAATTTGGTATGCAACTAGGCGATTCTCACAGTGGAAGACAAAAGTTGAAATAGGACTTAATGAGTCCTGACATGCTCCTATGTTGGTAGAATGCAGGATGACCATGGAGAGATGTAATGCATTTGGTGTGCTCCTAGGATATTGTCACATAGTGACATATGCAGGTTTTCAGTGAGACATAATGAGTCTCGATATGCTCCTATGTTGGTAGAATGCAAGTGACTGTGGTATGCATCTAGGTTGTTCTCCATGTGCGATGATTAGATGATTTGGATATGACAAGATGAAAGTAGGAGACGCATACGATTGTAGTGTAAATGTAATGTATGGTCATGGGTTGTACCTACGTGATGGGTTTCTCATAGATATTATGAATACCTAGATGAAAACTAGGCCTACACCCAGCATGAAATAGGGTTGGATCAGTAGAAACATCCTTTGATGGATATATATGACAAATGTCACTATTCAATCATTGACAAGATGAGGAATACGGTATAAGCAATAATGATTATTTAGCGATGATGATGTGACCAGATGTGTTGATGACTGTGGCGATAGAATACCTTCCTAGTTAAGTGGGATTTTCATTGTATTTGTAACTTCGGAAGATATTTTGATGTATATTATCATTGTATATTGTTGTAACACCATCAAAGATGTGTTTCCCTTCTTTCAAGATGTTATTAGTGTATATAGGCATTGATGTAAACCCTCTCTTGTAAGTCGGGGAAATAGTCCCCAAGATGAATATAATAAAATGTAGTTTTTAGTCTCCCTAGGTGAAGTTGGGACTACTAGGTTAAGAGGTCAACCCAATCATGTTTTATTTCATCCACTTGAGGTGTATAAATAGGGAGGTGCCCTCCCTCATTTATACACACACTCACTCACTCAAGCTCACATAAGGAGATAGAGAGGACAAGGAGAGAGAGAGAAAGAGAGAGAGAGAGAGAGAGTTTCAAAACACTTCTTATTCTTGGTTTTTTCCATCTTGTGATATTGTCTTAGTGACTAAACTAATTTGAGGAAGTTTTTAGGGTTTTCTACTATGGTCTCCCTGATGAAAATATTTGTGTCATGTGTATCTGCTCTATTTTATGCATATTTCTATGTTTGTTCTTCTTTCAAATAAATATCCTAATCAATTTGAATTATATTAGAAAAACTAACACTTTTTTCATCATTTTGGTCTCCTAGACCTGAAAAAGGGATAAACCTAAGCCTACAAATACTCTTCTAGACACAATGAAATAGAGTATTCCTTTTTTGTAAGTAATCCAAATGGTAGGGAAAAGGGTTAAACTTATACCAATGTGGGTGTTCCTTCAATTCCTTTAACAATTTTGAAGGGACAATATAACTCGACAATCTTGTCATATTTAAGAATCTTAACAAGATCTTAATGACAAATACATATACCTTTCCCGTAAATTTTTAACATGTCTGGAAAATTTAGCTCATGGAATTTTTACTATTTTTAATGAGCTCAAAGGAAAGCTAGAAGAATTCTCTAAAGGTGAGGAGATGAGTGTCAAGAACATGTGAAACTAATTCCAAGTGCAAGGGACAAACCTAATCATAGTGCAAGGAACATGAGCAAGATAAGGACAATTAGGGAGCATCTCCTCCAAGTAAAGGGTGTCATGTTGCAGCTAAAAAATGATACAAGGTTGAGCGATGATGAGAGAAGAGATGAGGGATTATATAATGAGCTAAAAGCATGGAATCTAGCATCAAACTCATAAACAGGAGTAGGGTATATGAAAATGTGGTTACAACTTGAAAAAAAGAGCGAAACCAGTAAGTAGCCATGAATCCAACTAAAAATCCTGTATCTAAGAAACAATGGTACCAATATCATATTTAGAAGAAGATATCCGATATATGTCACTTTGGTAGAAACATTTGCAACTTCGCTATCTTCAACAAGAGGTGTAATGAAGGAAGAGTTAACTAAAGATAAATATATATTTCCAAGGCCTGAGGATTTACAATCAATAATATCAACCTCAAGAGGAAAGCTAAATTTGACAGAGGAGATGGATTCTGTAGAAACAAACTTAGCATCACAGGATTCAAAAAATATACAAGAAGAGTCAATCTCATCAGGATCACCGACTTGCTTCTTGATGGGAGAGTCAAAAGACTCAAAAGTGTCAATGTCTGAGGATCAATCATTAGAAATACCACACTTAAAATACAAGCTATGGATGGATCTAACTACAACTGAGTCAACATCCAAAAGAAGTTCAAACTGTATCATATAATCTAGGAATAATTCATCCAAGGGAAGTAGACCATCCCAGATGGAACACATACCCGAACATTCAATTATATCAATAGGGTGGAGAGCAGGCTCCAATGTCCCCATTGAAAGGATCACCGGGTCAACTGATGGGACCGAGTCCCAAGAGGTAAGCATGAATACAAATGATTTTCTCAGTAGTAATTAGACACAAGGAATATGAGGCCACATAATTCACATGTGGTAAGGTTGTGCCTATTGAAACACTAGGAATTGAAAAAGGATAAACTTTCTCTAAAGTTGGGTAATGAGAGGGATCAACAAATTCCAGTTGATCAATAGTGACAATGATTTTTTTGTGAGGAAAATACATCACACGAAAGAGCATAAACACCACAAATTTCATAGCATATACATAATCATGCCCCGGGAGAATATAAAATTTCAAAGGGTCCTCTATAACCATAATATCAACTAAGGCAGTCTTCCCACCTAAAGTAACAGATTTTTAAAGAGAACTCCCAAAGTTTGACTACACCTTCTATCGAAGTCTAGAAGTTGATTAAAAGTCGGCACAAGGATGGGAGATCCCATACCTCTCTAAGCATGCGCAGATAAAATACTAGCAAAGGCTCCTTAATCCATAATACAATGAGAAACAATGTAGTTTTCAACTTGGACCTTTATCTGAAAAGGTGCAAACAAAGGAAGGTATGGCTCAGCTAGACTATCTCAATCAAAGGAAGCAATCAGAGGGATTAGTGCAGGTTCATTCAAAGTGAAGTCAGTGCCCCCTTGTCCAGAAATTTCTAAACTAGTGGTGAAGAAAACATGACTAGCAGACAACTCACTCTCTAAAGGAAGAGTGGGATTGATCGAATATTGCATCGATTCAACCACTTGATCCTGTTCACTCGCCAAAGGAAGAGTGGTTTTTACCAAATATTGCATTAGTTCAACTACTTGATCAATTGAAGGTTGAATAGATTGTTTGGAAATCATAGGTTGTTCATGAGAAAAATATATTCAAGACTCGGAATAGATGGGTAAGGTGATCTCCCTCGCAAATATTACAAGGGAACTTAAGCTTGGGGATTTTACATTTAGGTTTCCCAATAG
Organism: Pseudotsuga menziesii; assembly: GCA_001517045.1. NCBI lineage: Eukaryota > Viridiplantae > Streptophyta > Pinopsida > Pinales > Pinaceae > Pseudotsuga > Pseudotsuga menziesii. The sequence continues at coordinate 198,082 of LPNX010147862.1, read as the reverse complement.
TGTCAACATGACTTGTATTGGCTGATTATTTTACACCAGCATGACCTTAAGAGGCTAGGTGGTTTCCCCCAGCATGAACCGTTGAGCTTGGGTGACTAGGTCCAACATGACTTGCATAGGTTGGGTGTATGTCCTCAACATGACCTCCAAAGGCTAGGTGGTTAGGTCCAACATGACTTGAAGATGTTGAGTGAATGTTCCTATCATGACCTCTAGAGGCTAGGTGACTACACCTTTCTTTTGCATCGTCTTCCTATTCTTCTTCCTTTTATTCATTTTGGACTGCATGTTACTAGTATCATAACTTTCACCACATGAGGTTGAAGGAAGCGATAGGTTTCTACTAGTGAAGGTGGGACATTTTTTTTATTCCCTTGATATAAGGGTCTTTCTTGAGAAGCATCGGGAGCATTCAGGATAGTCAGAGTGGAATACAACCAAACCGGTAGCCCAAGGGTGAATCCAGGAAGACTCAGAGAGGTCATCAATGGAACACCAACATTCCTAGAAAAAGAGAAATAACAAGAAGCCCCTTGGATGGGGGTCTCTTGGTTAGTTCCTACATGAATACTAGCCATAGTTTCCAACTCAACAAGAAATAAAATTCCGAGGTTGAATAGAAACAAAAAACACAGAGAGCACACCACTAGAACAAAACCCTAAGTATTCAGACCAAGCAGGAAAAGAGACCTTCCAAAGGAGATTATGGGATGATGAGGTCCTAGAACTAACCAATGAAGGGAAAATGATAGTTACCCAGGGTCCACAATACAATCACTATGGGGAAAATGTTTGAATCACCAAGTGCTTTTCCAAAGAACTTCATGGGGTTTCTTCTCGCATCTGTCCTAGGTATAGTAGAAATATCCTACCACCATCACCTGTGTAATATCCCTAAAGGACAATCTTCTAAGGATACCAAAATCACAAAGAAAGTATGGTAGAATAGTCGTCATTCTAGTTTATGTGGATGGCCATGATAGTTAATCCTGGAACTCAAACAATACCAAGCACCACACGAGGCCATAAGGAGGTACTGAGTGAATTCCATATGTACAACAACTTTTGTTTATGCTCGACTGAGTATTGGAGGAGTATCTTTGCAACTCAATATCACACGACCTAGTGCTTGACTCCTATGTGAGATGAGCTTTCTGATTCACCTATTTGTAGGGTTGGATTTCCTTGAAAAAATGACACTATGTTTGAGTTTAATATTTTTGGGTAGTTTAGAGATAAGCCTAATCCAAAACACTAGCCTAGACTAGTGTGCATTGTCCCTAGAAAGAAAACTTACTATATATTTTAAACTATTAGCGTTCTTTTTAAGGGTTGTTGAAGACTCAAAAATGGTAGCGGTGATGAAACTAATGTTTTTTTTTACTTGAAAGAATAAACAGCATGGAAAATTCGAAGAGGTTCAAAATGCATAACTTTTACTTCTCTTTTCTTTTCAAAACTGAAAATGGAGGCCACAAATGAAAGATCTATTTTTTTATTTTCAAAAAATAGAGACATGCAATGCACCTAAGCTTAAATGAACCTAGCCTAATGCATATAAAGCAAAGACTTTTTTTTTAACTTTTTCTTTCAAATGGAAAAAGGAAAACAAACTACAAACAAGTACATGCATATGATGTAAACCAAATCAAATGAGCTTCTACACTATGTCTACAAAAAAAAATCCTTTCACTCACCTAAGGTTTGACAAGACCTCTCTTTAAAGGAAGACTTACATAAGAGACCAAGAAAACTACTTTTGAATAAGTATTTTGACCAACAATATTGAATAATATAGGGATCATATGGCTCTTAATTCCAGGCTAGTGACCTACTAACAGAGGTTGATCAACACCATACACAATAAGGTCATGTCAAGCTAGGAGGTCAAGCATAAAGAAAGATATAAGACTAGATGCTTAAAAAAAGGTTATAACACCATGTTAAGATCAATTATAAGAGAAGACACCACTTCCAAGTGGTCTTACACAGACAAGGGAATAAGAAGGACCCTATAGATTGCAACCATGCCCCCCAAAAAAGGCCCAAAAAGCGAAAAAAGAATTGAAAAGGGGAAAATGCTAGTGCAATATACTATCAATAGCATGGGCATGGTTGATAAACTTCTTTGTTTGTTTAGTATTTATCATAGAAACCGTTGATGTGGGTTATCGCTCTAGTATGTCATACCATTGATTCTGAATTTTGATAATCACCTTCTGATGTCAAGACTGATATGTACCATGTCGATCCCACAACTAAGGTTTCCCAAACAAGGCATCAGTTACGGAAAGTGGTGCCACATCACATAGTAATTCATATTCAAAAGGTTTAATGGATTAAGTGAGTCTGCATTGGCATGTGATCCTTAGCTCCTGTCCATCCTTCATCAAAGCGATATTGTAAGGCTGAGTATGTGGAGTGGTGACAAGACAAAGTTTCTTCACAAGATCTTCGGAAACGAAGTTCTTCTTCCTACAATTATCCACAATCAGATGTAATGGATTTTTCTGAACCCATATCCATGTATGGAACATCCATTCTCATTCCTCTTCGTCGATCAGAGTCGAGGTTGATGGAGTGGTCAGATCTGAATCCAAGAGGGTTTATGCATCTAGATTAGATTCTACCACTATTTTTTCATACAAGTTCAAGCTCGACAATTTTTCCAAAAATATCTTTCGTGCTTTTCATTCTGACGTATCATGCTAGGATGAATTGTGATAATCACACCATTTGCTGGTAGGAGCTTGTTTGTTGCGATCCTTTGTGTCTTTCTAAATTTATTATTATGGTAATTAGGCTTTGGTATAGTTGGCTGAGAAGGGTTCTTTGACTTGTCGGATTCGGCTAGTGACTTCTTGTTGGATGTTCGACTTGTTGGCTTGTTTGTGAAACATGCTTTTCCTCTTTGTTTAGCTTCAATCTTTCTAGTGTAATGAAATGCATCCGCAAGTATATTGATAGTTGAAAACTCCATCTCTTTCTGAATTTATGGGGATAATCTGCTGATGTACTTCAAGACAAGCAATTTTTCTTCTTCTTGGACGCCAAGTCTAGCCATGAATCTGTAGAACTTGTCGGTGTAACTCTGCACATACTGTTCTTTCCATTTCCTTAGCTGCTACCACTTCTTATGTTGTTGTTCAAGATACATGGGAGGATAGAACTCCTTTCATATCTATTCAAAAAATTTCACCCATGTGTCTATGGGGTCGCCTCACTTTTCCATTTTTGTCAATAAATTTTCCCACCAACGGTGTACGGAGGTTGACATATTCAAGGATGCAATGTTGATCATTTCCACTATGGAGAGTTGATTCACGGAGTAGTAAGATTATAGTTGTTGTACCCAATTGTTGACAAATTTCGTGTCAATATTGCCTTCAATATTCGGTATGTCCATTTTCATTTTCACTTTGAAGGGGATGATTTTGTCGAAGTGAGGTCACATCGAGGATTCCCTGGAGTTCGAAGCAAATTGCATGACAATATCGCTAAACTGGATGAACATTTCGGTCCGTTGGAGAGCCAGTTCTTTTTCTATGAGTTTCTCTGTCTCGATAATTGCTTTTCTATTGTATGTTTCTTCGGCCATCTTTTCTAAAGTTGAAGGAAATTTATTCTTGTGTTGCTAAGTTTGCAAGCATGTTTGAACAAAAATAAGTTAAATAACTTCGATGGAAGTGCTGATGTATCTTAAGCTCTGAAGAAGATCAAGATCTGATACCAATGATCCAGGTCGTGCCCAGTTGCATGCTGGGGACAACAGTCGACTGAATTAGTTGAGCACTGTTATGGAAGAAGCATAAAAAAAAAGAACAAGTAAAGCAGGAAATACACTTTATCGACAAAAAGCATGTGCACAGACAAAATGAAAGAATTTGAACCAATTTATATATTAATTCTTCTCCATGAAGGTTGGTTGATTGTTACAATAATGTACATGTTTATATAGAATTCTGAAATGATTGGGTGATTACCCATTACGTTCAGTTATAAAAGAAGTTATAATGGTTCAAAAATTCAACCATCGCAAATGACTGGAAGCCAGAGACATTCTATCAATGTTCGACAATCGTTGGTGCCGACAAGGCATATCAAGATGTTGTATGTCAAGTGTGAAACATTTCGAGGTTGTCAAGGTTAGTTGTGTTGAGGTTCAAACTTGTCAAATATGATACCGAACCTGTCAAAGCAGTCGAAGTAGTCGAAATGCTAGAATTTGTCGATTTGATAACAGGCCAACTATTGGTTAGATCATTAAAAGACACTGGAGAAATAGACAAGGAGACCCCAAAGTAGACAAGGATTCCCCAACATAGTCACCATTTATGTTGTTAGGGAAAGTGTTCCTATGGATGGGGTGAGGCCACCAATGTACTAAGTGTTCTACAGGATGACATAAATGATTTTGCAAGAATGAAAGAAAGAAAAAGTTCAAGGGTTAGGAGGATGCATACCTTATGAATTGAAGGTTGATCCAAGATTTCCCTTTAGCTCTCATTTTTCCCTTCCACAAAGGAACCTGCAAAATCACTTTAAACCTTCTTCAACCCAATTTTACCATATGTAAGGTATTGATATTCAAAATAACATGAAACCCTAATCTCATAACATCGACATATAATCAAGAACTAAGATGCACATACAATGATTTGGAAAGGGAAGAATTTCAAGTCTTTATTAATCAATTAAATAAGTACAAGGTATACCTTCTCCTCATTCAAATCACTTTGTGAAACCTTTTATCTAGATCTCATGCTTCTCTCCTCTAATATTATCAACCTCCAAGCTCTACAACAAGGGTAGATGGAAACTAAGGCATAGGTGAGGGGTATGAGAGTCCAAATTCTTCCAGCATAACAATACTTAAGTCTAACTACCCTTAATGGTCTCATCTCCCTCTCTTATATAGTAAATTGAAGAGTTAGGGTCAAGGATGGAGCAGTTACAACCGAGGAGGAAATTCCAAAATCACCCAAACCACCTAAAAATCAATATTTTTTTATGTTTTTTGATAATTCTTTAGCGTGCACAATAGTGGGACATTGACAACTAGCATGTTCAAGGTAAAAAACACTAGTACAACATTAACAACCCATGTTTTTGTGAAAAATGCACTTTTTAGAGTTTTTTGAGTGGTTTCAAGAGATGCTTTGGTATAGAAACTTGTTCTTCGGCCTCCTAAGCATCCAATGGGAAAAGAAAGAGATAAGAAGGTGCTATCGAAGTCCCTAATATTTCTCTTCCATCCATTAATTTATTTTTGGTGACTGATAGTAACCTTCATGGAAGTGTCATCATGCAACCAAAACATGTAAGTGTCATCATGGACGAATAAGTAACAATTTTGGCTATAACAGATAGCTCTACCATTTTTCATATATACCTCTATATTCTCAAACAACATCAAATGAACTTGTATTCTTATATTTAGATACCTTGTTTCCATTTTCTAATATACACTCAACACTTTCTACAAAAGTATTGTCATGGTATCATAGGCATGAAAAATAAAGAAACTTGCTTTGCAATACTTCTTAGGATCTAGTTATTTCCTCTTAGTGAGGTAATTATTGAGGCATGTATAGCTTAATAATGACCTTTAATAAAGATAAGTAGCTTTTCATCCCTTACGCTTTATGCTTACATCCTTGCCTCTTTGTCACGTTTCTTTGACATAGTTGGGAAGGAGACCATGTATACTTGTTAACTTGGAATTTTAGGTGCTATATCAAGCACCATGGATTGTAGTTGGGTCTTGAAGTGGGTTAGTAAATATAAAAAAAAGTCCAAAATATATGGCCACAAATCCAAATTTGGTAACCAAATCAATTCCAATTCACTCAATTTTGAGGCAAGATAGTGACATTATTTAGTGGGAAATTCCTTAAGTCTCTACATTCATGCCTCGATCCCACATGATCCTATAATCCTACGTCTATTGATTTTTTCATGGAGATTAAAATAATAATATCATTTTCTCAAACATATCATGCAACAAGGATAGTAACATTATCATAGATTAAAGAGATAATGTTTATGTAACTACCTTTATACAACAACTATGAAATCTAATTAATATTAGCTTGAATATTCCTTTCGTGTCAACATATTGAGTGGGTGTTATGGTTATGTCTACTTAAGTGTGAAAATCTATGATGCCTAAAAATATATTCCTCACATACATTATTAGAGGGTCAAGAAAATAATTACATTAAATTAATATATTCTAAACATAGTCATTTTATGAATCTCAATAGTTGGTTAACCTAATATGATCAAATTTTGTCCTCTTAACCACCCTAAGAAATAAAGTAAGAGTTTAGAGTTGATGTTATAACAGCTCAAAATCAATTGGTAGTCATTTTGGGAGAATCCACGTGCTCGCACTCTCAATTAACCTCATGTGATGTTTGATTGCATGAATTAGAATGACAATGGAGCTCAACATAAGCTACCATTAAACCACATCAGTATCCCCCCTTAACATGAGTTTGTGGTTTTGAAAATACCAAGGTTATTATAGTAGAGAAGTGTATCCACAATGTTTAAAAATTCACAAGTATACTTGAATATATAATCCTTTTAAACCATTTGTAACTTTCAATATAGAATCATTAAATCTAGAAAAAGGTGTTACCAAAGCATCTCAAGAATGGCTAACATTGAATTCCATAATAATGGGAAAAATGTATTATATTATTCAATAAAAGGAATTGTAATCATATTCACCCATGATTTTATTATAGAGGAAACTAAAGCAATAATAACACAAATTTTAATCTTGATTGGCATGTCCCTTCATTATGCCAACTCCAATGTTAATTTAATATTCCAAGACATGTGTACTCCTGGTTTATTATTTTTTGAGCTCAATTCACTATAATTTGATCTTGATTAGAGATTAATTTTACTAATCCCTATATATTGTGGCATTTAGTTCTATTATTATATTATTAATGTATTTATTAGTCGGTCAATACCTTAATTGTAATTGTACCCTTTGTCTCCTCTATATATACCAAGGAGACCTGGCTTTATGATCATCTCATCTTGTATTGTTTATTCAATACATTGTAAAAACATGTTTCCCCCTAAAAATGATTCTTATTTATCTCTTTTATTCATTCTTAATCCATTGGATTACTCTCCCTTTCTTATTTCATGCTCTTTTGGGGAATTTGTTGCATAACATTTGGTATCAAATACATGTACACTATAAAAAAATAAAAAAAAATTGGGTACATTTCAAAAATTTAACCTTGGAGAGGCATTAAAGGACTTAGTGATGTATCTTTGATACAAATTTCAAGTCTTAATTCATTATACTTTTGGATTTATAGTCCATAGAAGTTAAAGTTTTTACTAGTCCAAAAACTAGTCTCAAACATGTGTTCTAGGTAAAACTATTATATTTGAAGCTTGATAGATCCAAATTAAGCTTTTCTTATAGCATCGAAAAGAATACAAGCCACAGTGTTTGTGGTACAAATTTAATAATATGATAATGAAAATTGGACATGTGCCAATCTACACAAGTTAACTCTCCTAAAAGGAACAAAAATAACAAGTTTGGGTAAAATCACTATAAGTTTCCCTTGGAACATCAAAATTCGATTAAACTTGTAGCATTGCAGAGAAGACATACTAGGATACTATACAAAAAATCAAACTTAGGGAGGAAAATTTTTCATAGATTAATTAGGAATAAGGTCGAACAACATGACAACCCACAAACTAAGGTTTTTAAAGGTACGTCATCTTGAAACTTGCATAGATTTTGATTGGAATATCTATTTTGGGTTATTTAAAAGGTGTAATAAAGAGTAAATAGATAATAAACCTCGTAAATATAATTGGGATCACATGGAATAAGGTGGAGTAATAAATTCTACACCTGTTAAACTTCCTAAAGTCTCATCCATAACAAAAGATAAACATGATGATTCGAACTTTTTAACGTCCAATATTACCATTAGAGTAGATAAAATTGACGTACAATGCGAAAAGCGGGGTACTTCATCAATATTGTAGATAAGAATGAATTACTAACATTGAAATGGGGTATGCAAGATGGATTCCAAGCATTCAAAGGGGATATGCAAGTGGAATTATAAATATTCAAAGAAGATATTCAATTTAATTACCTCAAAAACATGATGAGGGAACTTATGAGGGATATAAGAAACCTTCTTACCAAAAACTCAACTCCTCAAGAATAGGATAGGGATAAAAGACTTGTGGATTCCAAGTAATCACAATAGAAAATTATATTATACTTATAGAACAAGAACCCCGAGTCCCATAAACATGATGGCTAATTACTCATGGGTTCAACTTGGGGCCAAGGAACTAAATCATTCCCAAGATTGATATGACAAAGTTGGATAGTAATGATGCAATAACATGGATATTCTGTATGGAGCAGTTCTTTGATATACACCAAGTACCAACTTAAAAAAAAGGAAAATATTCCATCTTTATATTTAGAACCTGATCAATTTGTATGGTACCAATGGATTTGTGACCGTAAAAGGAGTCTATTGTATCTTGTCCTATGTTTATGGAATGATTGATAGAAAATTATGGATATATTAATAATAACACCTTATTTATACAATTGATAATCTCAATAAAAATGGTCAAGTTATAAAGCGCATTAATGAATTTCAGAAGTTGAGAATTAGAGTGAAGAACATTCCATATGACAATTTGGTGTCTCTCACTTATGGGCATTCTAAAGAAGATAATTCAACATGAGGTACGTCTATTTGAACCTAAATCGTTGTAGTATTCTTTTATTCTGGAAAGCAAAGTTGGAAGTAAAAATAAGGCTACTAGAAGGGCTTCTACTAACACCTCTAGTGAGGGGAATGTTTCTTCCCCCAACCTCAATCAACCTACAAAGTTGGCACCTCAACAAGATGAGGAAAGAAGAGTAAAGGGACTATGCTTCAATTGTGAAAACAACTATAGTAAAGGGAATAATTGTAGTGAGAAGAAATTGTTCTATATATATTATGCAGAGGAAGATGATTTATAACTAGAATAGTACAAGAGGTAGATCTAGAAGATACTACTCCAACCATATATTTCCATGCATTGGCCAACATTAGCAGCCCTCAAAATGTTACGATAGAAGGATATATCAAAAATAAAAAGATAAAAGTTTTGATTGATTTAGTAGTAACCATAAATTCATTAATTCCAAATTAGCCAAACTTATTGATCACTTTGTACATCCAACACCCAAATTTCAAGTAATGATTGTAAATGGAGGTACAATAAATTGTTGTGGGAAATACCATAGTATTAATCTTACTATGTAGGATTATTTTTTTGATAGTCCAATGAATCTTGCAATCAAAATGGGTTGTGTTGATATTTTGCAAGGGTTCCAATTGCTACAACCATTGGGAACAATGGATCCTAATTTTTATAATCTTTTTATGATATCCTCTTTAGAAAGAAAGGAAATTAAACTTATAGGTATTCCAAGAAAACCCTCTAAATTGACAGGCTCTAACATCATGATGAAATTTCTAAAAAATGGATAGTATGAGGTAATTGCACAATTGTGCTAACTAGTTGTTCAAGCATATATACCCTATATTCTAGTGTATCTCCAACAAATTATTGACAAACATTCCATGATATTTATAAAAATTCCTAAATGTATCCCACCTGCTAGATATCGTGGCCATGTTATTCACTTGAAACTAGGCACGTGTACCACCTACCATTAGACCCATATGCAAAAAAGAGTGAAATTGAAAATATGGTCCAAGAAATGTTAGATGCAAGAATCATTCAACCTAGTCAAAGTGCTTTCTCTGCACTAGTTGTTATGGTTCATAAATAGAAAGGTTCATGGCATATGTGTCTATACAATAGAGATATCATTAAGATTACCATTAAATATAAGTTTCATGTTCTTGTCATTGATGAATTATAGGGAGGAATTTTCTTTACCAAGTTGGGAATTCATTCTTGATATCATCAAATTAGAATGAGGAAAGAAGACATTCCAAAAATAGCCTTCATAGCACATCAAGGTCATTATGAGTTTTTGGTGATATGATTTGGACTTACCAACACACCTTCTACAAATTAAAGCTTAAATCAAAATGTCAAGTTGACTAGTGACCAAAACTATGTATAATATGGATATTTTATAAAAAATAGAGAACTCATACAATGTGATAATTTTCTCGATTATACTAAAATTGTCATTTAGTTCCTTTTTTTCACTTTATTTTGTAGTCATATTAGTTCACACAAAGGTACTGGAGAGACAGAAGGCTGAGGGCAGTGAATACAACGATCTATAAGGGGGAAGGAATTGACGGTGGTTTCAATCAGAAGTACTCAGCAAGCTAGGACATGGGCATTGACTTAGTCTAAAGACAGGCATCTCTGGTCCTGGGATGGACAATCCCGCGGATGGGGGGACTCTTACTCCTGTTCAAAGCGCGGATATGGAAATTGAGAAAAACAAGGGTAAAATGCTAATCTCTGACTCCCAATTAGGAAAATCAGGATAAGACACAAGTGTAATAGTGAAAGAAAGATTGGAAAAGGAAGGGAACTGAAGAATGGGGCAATGTCTGCCCAAATCGAAGACTATTCCCAAGTTACAAATAAAATCGACCAGAATTAGAGAAGATATAAATTAAATGAAGGAGAGAGCTCTCATAGGGAAGTTCATAGGGATCTGGCCCTCAAAGAAGACCCTCACATGGTGGATTAATACTACATGGAAACCTCAAGGCCACTATGACCTTCAACTTGGAGCAAAAGGATTCTTCACTGTAATCTTCTTTAATGAGGAGGACAGAACTAGAATCTTTGAAAGTGGACCATATTTCTATAACTCAGTGGGGACTCTGTTCTTGAGACCATGGAAAGAAAGATTCAATATAGATAATGAGAACCTTGTAATTGCACCGGTCGATATTAGAATGTATTCCCTCCCTACAAAATACTGGACATAAGACATCCTAACCGAGATTGGGAATTTGATAGGGAATTTTGTAAAAGTATCAGAGCAGACTCGACAAAGAAGATACACTTCCTACACCAGGGTCTGTATATATCTTGATATCTAAAAGGATCTTCGGATGGTATAGATATCACATGGGAAGATGAAGATTGGTTCCAAGCAATAGACTATGAACAACTTCCGTTCAGATGCAGAAGATTCCATGAACACGGACATCTATTTAGAGACTGTCCATAGAATAAGAAACCAGGGGGAATGAAGGATTAAGAAAATCAAGAAGCAGGGAGGTTCACAAGGGTCCAAAACAAGAAAAGAGCAGCCAAGAAATCCTATGGCCCTAAAACCTTCGAGAAGATTCAAACACAAAACATGTATGAATTTCTCCAAGAACCTCAAGAAGTAATTAATCCTTTCAATCTGACCAATAGTCAGACTCAGTCTGAGAATCCAAATGAATTGGATGCACCTAAGTTTAGTACTATGAATGATCCTCCTAATCTATCCCAAGAAAAAGATCCTAACCCCAAACTCCAGATCCAAGAAGACAATCATGCATTAAAGGAAGACACCAGCAAGACTCAGGAGATAGAAGAGGAAGATATGGAGATAGGAGATTTAGATATGGTAGGGTTAGAGACAGCTTGCTCCGAGTTGGCCCCTAAGAGGATTGTTCCACAACAAGACACGTTGTTGGAAAAATAGATAATTAAAGCCAAAGAAATGAAGTCTCTAGGGGTCTCAACGAAATCACTAAAAGACCCAGAGGGGAAGAATAAAGAAAAGAAAGAAACCCGAGGCAAGTATAGCAATGTGAAAAGAATTCAAATGATTGGAGCCCAACTGGTGGCTTCAGAGAAGTATCCAACCATAGATGCAGCCCTATCCCCCACAAATAAATAGGTTTCCAATGTTGATCACATATTGGAACATTAGAGGTTGTAGAAGTACCTTGAAGACTCGTCTTCTAAGGAGAAAGATTGAACTGGAGAAGCCAGGAGTGGTGTTTCTGCAGGAAACAAAATGCTAAGAGACAGACTTAAAAATTATAGGGGGTGAAGCTTGGAAAGGATGTTAGATAGTAGCAGTAGATGTTAATAAGGTGGCTGGAGGTTTAAAAATATTATGGAACCCAAAGGAGGTATTCCTCTACAACTTCTCAGTAGCTCAGTACTCTCTATATGCTACCTTTCACATCATAGGGATAGACATTAGGGATTTCCTAACCAATGTGTACGGTCCTCCCAGGGTGGAGAAAAAAGTGCATTTTCTAGACTCTCTAAGGATGATAAACACCTTGACGAAAGGAAAACCCTGGATTACAGGAGGAGATTCCAAACTGATTAGGAGTCTTGACGAAAAAAAATGGGGGATTCGATAGCTAAGCCCCATAAATGAAAATTTCAATGAAGTGATTGATAACCTCAACCTGGTTGATGTCAGAACTAATAACGGAAATTTTACTTGGAATAATAAAAGAACTGGGGACAAAAGCACAGCATGCCGGCTCGATCGTTTTTTGGTCATGGAGTCAGTAATAATGAATGGGGGAGAATTGAAAGTGTCTATCCTTCCTTCAGCTGGCTCAGACCATTGTCCCATCAAGCTGGAATGGGAAAATGTGGTTCCTAATCTTCGCAGACCCTTCCACTTTGAAAATTTATGGCTGCTTCAATCAGACTTTCAAGAAAAATTAAAAGAATGGTCAGAAAGAATCCCAACCATTAGAGGAACCAAGATGTACCAGTTCCAGCAAAAGTTAAAAATCCTTAAAACAAGCATCAAAAAATGGAACAAAGAATCATTTGGTAATATTTTCCTGGTGAAAGTGGAGCTTGACTATAAAATCAAAGAAGTTCAAAATCAGGGCATTCAGTCTAGTTTCTCGCTAGAGATCAGAGAGAAGGAATGCTTGTTGCTCCAGGAATTCAACCAACATGAACATTAGGAGGAGATATATTGGAGCCAAAAAGCCGAAGTTAAATGGCTTCAGGAAGGAGAAAGAAACACCAGTTTCTTTCATCGGCAATAAATCATCGACAAAGCAACCGATTGACAAGACTGCAAACTAAAGAAGGCCATATTACTATATCCCAGAAAGATCTATAGCAAACTGTGAATTCCTTTTTCTCTAACCTCCTGGAGGAACTGAACAAAGACTAAGAAGCCTCTCAAAGAGAAGTCCTAAGGCATATTCCCCAAGTTATTATGGAAGAACACAATCTTCTCCTAATGAAACCTATAGAGATGGAGGAATTTGAGGAAGCGGTAAAGAAGATGGTGAAAGATAAAACACCTGGACTTGATGGATTTACTACAATTTTTTTCCACACATGTTGGGACTGGCTGAAAGAGGAAGTATGGGCACTTGTTGAGGACTCCAAAAAATTGGGTAATATCCTAAAAGCACTAAATGCAACTTTCCTGACCCTTATACCCAAAGAGTCTAGAACTGAAGACCTAAGGAAGTTAAGCCCGATAGCTCTATGCAATGTCATCTATAATATTATTACTAAAACCATTACTAATATACTTCACCCTTTGCTTCCCCTCATTATCTCTCTAGAGCAAGCAAGGTTTGTGGAAGGAAGACAAATATTGGATGGGATCATCCTTATCCACGAAACAATTCATTCGGTCAAAATCGGGAAAATTCTAGGTATGCTTCTTAAATTAGACTTGTCTAAAGCTTATGACAAACTAAACTGGGAATTGTTAGCAGGTATGCTCAGGGCATTCAGATTCTTAGATCAATGGACCATATGGGTCATGAATTTGGTATCCTCATCCTTCTTCTCTATTTTGGTTAATGGATTTCCTACTTCGCCCTTCCAAATTTCTCGTGGTATCAGACAAGGAGACCCTTTATCCCCATTTTTGTTCATTATAGCTGTCAAAGGTTTGGGAAAAATGCTCAAGAACCTTCAAACGAAAAACAAAATTAAAGGCCTAACAATCATGGAGGATGTGGAGCTGCAAACTCATCAACAGTTTGTCGATGACACCATGCTCATGGGGCCATCAACGGTTAAAGAGGCCCGCGGAATAAAGGAGGGGATGCCACCTTTTTGGAGGCCAGTGGACTGGAAATCAATAAGACCAAATCTCAAGTGTACTTCTTTAATACTCCAAAAATAATGAGAAGGAATATTTTGAGAATTTTAGGCTTCTCAAAGGGTGGGCTACCTTCCAAATACTTAGGATCTCTGCTGGCAGAATCGACCATCAAACAAGTCTCATGGAAGGACCTTTTGGACAAGGTCAAATAGAAACTCAACTTATGGACTTTCAGAGCCCTAAATTTCCCAGGTAGACTCATTTTGGTGAAGTCTGTCCTACAGGCGATGCCACTGTACATGTTCTCAATTTTGGCAGGTCCAAAATCATTGATTAAGCAAATAAGGAATTTACAAAGAAACTTTCTCTAGGGAGGGGATGACTGACACAGGAAGTGGGCCTTAATTGACTGGCAAATGGTTTGCAAACCCAAAAACGTGGGAGGTCTAGGCCTGCGTGACCCACTAGACTCCAACAAAGCCATGGGAGTGAAAATTTGGTTGAAGTGGATAACATATGAGGATGAACCATGGGCGAAGCTCTAGCATGCCAAATATTCCCATCAATGGTGAAAACAAATGTTGATACGATTTGGTGAGAATCTACCAGGGTCCAGTATATGGAAAGTGGCCCAGGAAAACCGGAATCTCATTGAAAGACATAGTTTTTCGAAGGTTAGAGATGGAAATTTGGCCAGACTCGTCAGTGAGGCATGGAACCAAGAGCAGAGCATAGAAAATCAAGAGGATATCCCGATTCTGAAAGTGCATCCCCAGCTCCACCAGCTTCAGTCGGTAAGGGAATTTTGGGACCTTGAATCCTCTGACAAGGTTTTCAAGACTTGGAAAAGTAAAGAGTGGTGGAAAATTCTAACACCAACAGAGGACATTGAAATCTTTTACATAGACCTCTGCTCCAGAAGGATCCCATGGCACGAGGGGCACGACAAAATCAGGTGGGGGTATTCCAACCTAGGAAGGTTCAACATTAAAGAGACTATTGGGATTATGAATGAAACATACAAATAGGAAAAAGAAGCGAAGTGGAAAAAAATATGGGGAGGGAATTGGTGGCCCAAAATAGCAGCCTTCTATTGGCTTGTTCTCAAAAGAAGGATCCTAACCTGGAATAACATTCAAAGATGCGGCTTAGCAGGTCCTTCGAGATGCAGCTTATGTGAAAAAATTAATGAAACTATCAATCACCTGCTCGATGAATATCCAGTAGCTTCTGGGATTTGGGACAGAGGAAGTGGATTGTTCAAAATCAATTCCAAGAACTCAGGAAAACTTGATCTTACTATAGCTGAATGGCCCAAAAACAAGATTTTGAATAGAATTTGGGACTTGTACCCAAGATTCATGGTTTGGGAGATATGGAAGACCCGTAACCTAAAAATATTTGAAAATGGGAATCGCAGGATGAAAGATATATGGGAAACCCTGGATGCACATATAAAAGAATCCATAACTCTCACATCTTGGTCGATAGAATACCTTGAATCACATGCAACTGAAAAACAAATTCTAAAAGACTAGGGAATAAATCAATTACCTCTGAATAATTCATGCCTCTGCAAGTCAGTCCCACAAGTGATCAACGCAAAATTCTAGCAAAAACCTCCAACTGATGCCTTCAAATTGAATTTTGACGGGGCTGCCAAGGGAAACCCCAGCCCTGTAGGTTTTGGAGGAGTGATTAGGGACTCCCATGGTAGAATACTAAGTCTTTACTGGGGAAGCCTTGGTTCAGGAACCAATAACTTGGTAGATCTTGATGGACTGATAAATGGAGTTACTTGGGTGATTCAAAACTAGAGAACACCATTGATAGTAGAGGGGTACTCAATGGTGATAATCAACCTCGCTAAAAGGATAATGCATGGAACGGCCATTAACCAGGTATCCCATAATTGGAGGTGGGAAGGACGGCTCGCAGCTCTCAGAGAAAGACACAAGGTCACCCTTGCGTTGGGTTTTTCACACACTAAGATATCACGAAACAAGGTGGCTGACATTCTCACGAACGAAGGGGTGGGCAAGGAAAGCTTGTTCCATGTAGAAGACCACATTGATAAGAGGAAAAGTAGGTTGTGGGAGAAGTGCGAGGAGGTAGAAGATAGAGAAGATGGTGGGGCCTACCTTGATCAACCCCTAAGACAAGACAGGTGTGCGATATTTAGATCACCTTCCTCATCACATTCAAACCTCCCCACCACATGCAACCAACCCATTAGCTCGAGATCCCCATTGGAAAGAAACATGACGAGACATGCAGAAGCAAACATTCATACTTCTTGGTCAGGTAGGAGGGATGTCGAGGTGATGTATCCTCCACTTGGCATTAATCACTCGATGTTTGATGAAGTCGCCAGTACAAATGGAGAGCATGGGAAAGATCGAGCAGAGGAAGGTGGCAGGACAGAGAGTGAAGAGATGGCAAATTCGGGCTTTGGTTCATGCCTTTAAATTTTGATCTAGTTTAGGCTCGCGTGATGTGTGAAACTATGAAGGACTATACCTGCCGGTTAATTGGTGGGGAGATTTCAAGTATGGGTACTGCAACTGAGTTTTAGATCAGGTTGAGCACCAAAAGGCTATTAATTGAGGATTCAATGGCCAATCTCTCACATGTAGCAGGGGATTGGATCAGGCACAAGAAAATTATGTGACGTAAGATGGATGTTTCCCAAGGCCCGATTTGGAAACAAAGGAGGAAGAAGAGAATCAAACGCTTCATCGCCCAATGCAACAGTTCAGCTATTTATAGGCATGAGGAAGGAGAAAGGACCACCAAAGATCGAATATTTCTGGTCTCTGTCTTTCATCCTGAGTTCAATTGGGTATTTTTGTCATGTTTTAGCATGCCTCATTAGGGGAGGATGAGGAGTGAACAAAGTGTAAGCACTTCCTTGATGGCATGTTCTGCCAACACTAACCCCTCTGTCGAGAAAGGCCCCTCCCCACTACTGTTCAATTGGGGAGCCCAATATATGGTTGAAACCCCTGCAAGGGTGGAAGCAATGATAGCTATCAAGGAGGCATATTTTGTTCAAAAAGTACGAAAACTACTAGGGAAGACCGCTTATTACAAGCCCGTTCTAAACGAGTCGCATCCTGTTGGCAAGGGAAATCCAAGCAAACCTCCAAATGGCGATGGGAATAAAAAATGACCAGCAAGAATCAGTCGTTGGATTCTAAATGCTGGATTCAATAGCCAGTGAATTGCAAGGTAGACTTAGAGAACACCCTGCTGCGCCTCCTCCATCACCAGCAAACCCAACGCCACAGTAAGGCTTAGCGGCTCCGTCTGGATGTTTTCGCTTGGTTGTCAAGATAATTTCAAGTCCAGGAATGGAATTTGCCATGTTTAGTTACTTTTTTCGAATATGGGATTTCTCTCAGTCTCGTTGGTTATTTTTTACATATCCTGCATACCTATGTTATTACTGTTCGATATAAGTTCTCATGAGATTTACTCTTACGCTCAAGTTCTATAGGTTTTTTGAATTATGTATAGGGGGGAATGTAGGTCCTGGGTTCTCTTTCTCTCCAGAAGTGAAGATAGTGGAGCTTCATTTTTTGTGGGAAGACTCTCTGTGTAAAAGCTTCACTCGGACCAACAACCCCATTGATGGTCGGGCCCGACTGTAACTTTTTTGTACTATCAGTAATACAAAGTTTTATGCTTACTAACAAAAAAAATGTGATACTTTGCTCAAAATTACTTATGTCAGCTTCTCTAAGATATTGGTAATCTTCTCTAGGATCTTGGTTACACATATTTTCAAGAGTAAATTGACATTGGTAGAAGTCATGGGTAATCAAAATATTGTAATCTGAGAACATGTCATATTGGCTTTCATTGCACTGGAAACCAAGAATTCGGAGAAGGTGATGATTGTGATACTAACTCAATTCAAAGTCATAGAGTTATACATAACAATTTCAAAAACCTTGGAGAAATATGCATAACACTTCAAGTATGGAAAAGATGCATAAGATCCATAGGGTACACCAGCATTATTAATAAGGGAATCTGCAATATGACATACAAGTAAAGAAAATTGGTAACAAATTCAATTTAATGATGATCCCAAAAGGCATAATTTTAATACTTTACTTTAAGTAAATTATGTTTTATTCATAAGTTTTTCGAAATTTATATGGATTATTGGACTATCTATAGTTCTTAAAAAATTAAAATTGTGGGTTGGTGAGAGAAGATAAGTAATGCATTATTGATCCCAAAAGGCATAATATTGTAAGAAAACGAGCCCAAATTAGTAGTAAATGTGGTATTTTTCATATCCTCTTTTGTGATGTGAACTTGATAATATCCTAAAAATACATATGTAAATAAAAAAATCCTCCTTTTTTGCAACCTGATCAAGAACCTCATAATTGAAAGAAGTGGTAAAAGTATCATGCACATAAGCATATTTCAAACTCATGAATTCCACATATGCACTTCAAAACATTGAGGGGAATACCCCAAAAAAAATGTCTTCAGAAAAAAATATGAATAATATCCCAACTCCTAGTTTTCCTTCTCGTATCCCAAGATGCACATGGCATTCCTTAGGAATGGGTCCTGGAGTATGGGAAAATTTGTGAACCCAACACTATGGTTGGAAACCTTCACTTTCCTACCTCTATATACCATTCTCAACATGAATGAAAGGATTTATGCTACCTTCATTTATTTCCAAAATGATGACATATTTCCCCTTATTCAAATATAGGTATTTGAATTCAAAATCAAGGGGAGAAATGAGCATGCAACTCATTATTTTCCACACTTAACCCAAATTTGAGGGGCCTTCCTTCTACATTTACCACCATCTAGTAGGAGTAACTAGTAAAGCCACATCCAATGGAGGGATTATATGGTCTTCCATAATTTTGGTTTTCATGTCACCAAAGAAATTCTAAATAAGAGGTCAAATCATACACAAGTTGGTCCTTCAACTCTATTCTAATACAATAAACTAATTTGATGGTAGAACATATCCTAAAGGATATTTCACATCTCTTGTTTTTCCATTCCTTTGGGGATTCTTTTAATTTTTTGTCAAAATATTAAATTCCTCTCCAAACTCACTAATCCATATATAGTGGGATATATATTATCTATTCATTTATCAAAGGTTATATTGTATATATGATCTAGAATATCTCTCTCCATTGAATCCTTGATTATGTATCTTGTCCCTTGATATAGATTTAGGGGTTGGACTACTCTCTTCACATCAAAATCCATTGTTTCCTTCTTTGGGATGATAATATAACTGTTATCAAAGGCCCAATGAATTCCTAAAAAATCATGATATGAATCCTTCTCATCCATAAATAAATTCAAAATCAATAATTATTTTTACACCAACTAGATTAACTTCTACATATTCTCGCATAGGAAAGGTTTTCTATTGATTGACTATTCCCAACTATATAGGTGAGTATAATATATTGGGTCTTCCCATTTCTTCCCACAACTTCTTAGGAAGGATATTGGAATCATATCCTAGATCTAACATAACATCCTTAATGTCATATCCATTCGTTTGAACATCCAACCTAAACTATTTTCTACTTCTCATCTTCCCTCTTCACACTCGTTGTGTCCTCTACTTTGCAATATTAGTAAAATTAAAATCATATTATTCATTTTTTGCTATAAGTATATTGTTAATGAAGTTACATAACTTTCTAGTTAAATATTTTTCATCATCTAAAATATCAGAAACCAAGTAAACCAAAGATGAGTATCCTTCTTGGAGTTACGTTCATATGTGTGTGATTTGATTCTACAACTCATAGGTATTTGTATTGTTTTTTCACCTTACTACCTTGGTATTTCCACAACCACTGGTGACAAAGGTACCAACATATTTTGAAACATCTCAACTACATCTTTGAAAAATCCATTCTTCTCCATATGATCAATTTTAGGTGATGTAGGTCCTACTTTCTAAACGTTGGAGAGTTCAAGATCATTAACATATGCACCTTTTTAAGATCCTCCT
Organism: Pseudotsuga menziesii; assembly: GCA_001517045.1. Lineage (NCBI taxonomy): Eukaryota > Viridiplantae > Streptophyta > Pinopsida > Pinales > Pinaceae > Pseudotsuga > Pseudotsuga menziesii. The sequence goes on along the minus strand of LPNX010147862.1, from coordinate 177,995 downwards.
TGGATAATGATAATAGTAATAAATTTGGTTCCTTTGTAATTTTGTCTAGGTTTTAAATTAATCAAGTTAGTTTCCTTTTTTGTATTGAATCCATAGTAAGAATACCATGGACATCTAGTAAAAGGGAAATCCCAAGAAAGGTCTCATCTTTCATCACAATTATAACATATTTTTATTGTAGAATATGTTTTCAAAATATATCTCTCTCCCTTTTCTAACTCCACTAACACCCCATCAGCCCAAATACCTCTCACTAGGATTCCTTCCATAGTTATTCCTCCCTCCCTTGTAACCTTTTCAACCCTTTCTCTTTTCTCCAATTCCTCCCTCATTCTCCAATATTTTTGCATTCCACTTACCAAAATCAATATATCCAAACCCATGGCACAAGGGGAATATTGGTCATGTTTTCAACATTTGATCAATTTCCTTCTTCACTTTATCCTTAACCATGGGATCAAGAGGGAAGGGTCGATGTTTAACAAGATTAGCATATAACTACGACTCAATTTCTATTTCTCCTAATTTTCCATTATTTCTTTCATCTCAATCAAACTTTGTAGAAACTTGAGTCTTAATATTTTTTCATTAAGGATTTAATTTCAAACATAGTTTATTCACCTTAGTAGTCTCCTCTAGAGGTCATTTTGGGTAGCTCCCCACTTCCTATGTTAGATTTTTGCAAATTGAAATGTTTATTTTAAGGCTCTAATACCATCTTTACCCTTCTCCTTAATCTATCTAAAACCTTCAAATTATTTAGATGATATATTTCTCATCTCCTTTAAATCATTTGCATCCTCACCACTTGAACCAACCTTCTTGCAATAGAGATGAAAATCCAACTATTTTATAAGGGCTTGAAATACATATTTCTCTTGAGGATAAGGACACACAACAAGAGACTGAGTGTTTTGAAACTTGTGTCTTTAAATAAAATTTCCTTGATGCAATTCAAAATCTTTAGGGACTTACAAACAAAATAAAATTCTTCACAAAATTAATTCCTCCCAACTCCTAGTTTTCCTTCTCATGTCCTCGTGCACATAGCATGCCTTAGGAATGAGTCCCAAAGCATGGACAAATTTTTGAATTCAAAACTAAGGTTGCAAACCTTCACTTTCCTACCTCTATATAGCATTTCAACATGAATGAAAGGATTTGTACTACCCTTATGTATTTTCAAAATTATGGCATATTTCATCTTATTCAAATATATATCTTTCAATTCAAAATCAAGGAAAGAAATGCAACTCATTATTTTATGCATTTAATCCAAATTTTATATGTCTTCATTATGCATGGACCACCAACTAGTAGGAGTAAGTAGTAAATCCACATCCAAAGCAGGGATTCTCTAGACTTCCATAATTGGGGTTTTCATGTAACCTGGGAAATTCTAGATAAGAGGTCCCATCATACAAAAGTTAGATCTTCAACCCTATTCTAATCATGCGAACTAAGTTAATGGTAGAACATATTCTCCTAAATAACATTTCACATTTCTTGTTTTCTCCATTCATTTACGACTTGTTTTTAATTATTGTCAAAAGAATGAATTTTCCTCCAAACTCGATGGTCCATCTATAGTGGGATCAATACAATATACTCATTTATTAAAGTCATAGCACATCTCTCTCCATTACATCCTTGATTATTTATATATTGGCCCTTGATATCAATTTATGTGTTGGACTACTCTAGTACCCTCGAATTCAAAAGTCATCATTTCCTTGTTTAGGATAATAACATCATAGTTATCAAAGGCCTAGTGAATTCCCAGCAAAGCATGATATGAATCCTTTTTATCCATAATTTCAAACTTCAAAATCAATAATGATTTTTAGAACAACTAGATTGACTTCTACATTTTCTATCATATGAAAGGTTTTGTATTGATTGACCATTCCCAAGTATATAGGTGAGTAGACTAGCTTGGATCTTCCCATTGCTTCCCATAAATTATTAGGAAGGTTATTTCCATCATATCCTAGATATAATATGACATCCTTAATGCCATACCCATTCATTTAAATATCCAATGTCATCACTAAATATGCAAAAGAACCCCATTCTATCTCAAATGTTGTTTTTGCATGATCCTCTTCTAATATATTCACTTGATGGTATCCAGAGAATCCATCGATGAAGGAATACACCTTTCATCCTCACACATTTTCCAAAACCTCATATGTGAATGGTGTGGGTAATGGAATTGTTATGCATTCAACATTTAAATCCCTCAAATCCACAAATATTCTAATCCCTCTAGTCTTTTTATCATGCACTACCTTGGGAATTACCCATTCAGTTTCCTCCACTTGCACTATTATTCCTTCTTCAAGCATCATGTCTAATTCTTGGATTACTTTTTATTTATATTTGGGATTTAGTCTATATGGCCTTTTCTTTACTAATTTAGCATATGGTTTTAATTAGATCCTCATTTATCCCAGTAGTTTTGCAAAACCTTTCATTTTAGAGAGACTTCTGGGAAACATGTCCTCATATTCTTTCAAGAGATATACTATATATGTTATTATTTCTTTGTCCCAATAATATCCCAATCCTACCATATTTGGTTTCTCTTTTGTCCCAATATTGTATTTCTTCATCTCTAAGGGTTGTAAATATTCCTACGTAGTATGATAAACACCAGTAAGTTTCACTGCAAATTCCCTTTCTATTTCATTAATATGTAACTTCTTTTTATAATGTTCTTCCTCATGTCCCTCTTCTGAAATATACCAGTAGAAAGAGGTTTATTTAGTTATACCAATTTCTTATGAGAATACAATTTTATCCTTTTCTCTTCATGTTTTTCCCGAAAAAAATCAATCTTTTAATTTTTCCCAAAACATTGTTCAATATTTATTTCTGAAAAGAATTTAAATATATCAATTTTTTGTTTTTGTATTTCATCCCAATATCTTGTATGTTTTCCCATTTCTTGATATGTGTACCAACTTTGTGGTATAGTACCTAATGTATGAATAAACCTATGGACCCATTATTCCACCAGAATATTTCTCTCTTACCATGTTTTTTTCACATAACCATATATGTTCCCTCGGATCCTAAATTCCTTTATATCTTTTATGCATCTCTTTTCCATATTCCAAATGAAATCTTACAGAAATAGCTTATACTACTTTCTACCAATTTTCTGAATTTTCCTTATGGGCATCCCACCACCGCCTAGGTGTTCCCTTCAACACAATATCCAACACTTAAACCCATGCCATTTTAGGCACCTTTTCATACATTTCTTTTCTAAACTCTCCTACTATACCATTCCCATCAAAGTGTCGATCATCACACAACTCAGTCCCTAACCAACACAATTATTTTCAATTATTGTGCAAAGTTCGGTTGTTTACTTCATACATTCTATTTTTCCATATTTCTATTACATCTTCAGAATATGTATCAAATGAACATATGTTGTGTCAACTTATTTCACCAATAGCAGTTGGATTTATATAATATTCCTTTCTCCCTTTAATGTTATAGATATTGTATATCTCATCATCCTCCATTGCATCTTTCATAGGTTTAGAATATCTCTCCCCTTCACTAGGATCCAAAGGAGCTACTACTCTCACTTTTTCTAACTCAAAATACATAGTCCTCATTTTCAAATTCATTATAACATTATTTTCAAATGCCTAGTTAGTACCCAGCAAGGTTGTATATAGGTCTTATCTATCCAAAATACCAATTACTTCAAAATCATCCCTAGTCTTAATCCCACCTATGTATACCTCCACATCCTCTAGTATTCCTACTAGAAACACACTGTACTGAATTTGCTAGCCTCAACTGGATTGGTGACCAAATCAATTTAGGTATTTTCATCAACTCCAAAGATTTATTTGGTAAAATATTTACATCAGATCCCAAATCCAAGATTACGCCCTACATTTCATAAACTCAAATATATTCTTTCATTTTAATTTATTTACATGTTCTCTTTTTCCTCTTCACACATTGCATGTTCCTCTTTAGCAACTACATAGTAATAGGAATATCCACTTCTCTCATAAGCATCAATTTTGTTAATAATTGTGTCATTTTTCTAATTAGTGAAAAATAATTAAGTACTTTCTCACAACAACACAAAAATTCACTTACAAATATATTACAATCACTTTCCTTATCACAATCCAATCAAAATTCTCCCACACATAATTTTTATTTTTCAACTTATTCTTATCCTTCACATGATATATTTCATTGATGCACAACATCAAAGTTCGATAGGGGATTTGCATCCTTCTTAATTTTATCTTCCAACATATGTTATACATACCCTTTTTTTCCATGACCTTCGCATTTATGGTGCCCCCTCTAGTTACTATCTAGACATTCATTGTATCTCTCAATGCTTTGTCATTGCATGCCTCTACAACCACCATATTACAATGACATTTTTTCACTTCCCAGCTGGATATTACATCTAGACAATTTTATGAATTATATTCAATACTATGACAATATACACACAACGCTCTGGGTTTTGTACACAAACATGCTACATGGCTCAATTATCAATAGTTGAATAAAATGGTTCATCTTCCTCCATCAACTCCTATATGACATCCACAAAATGGTCCTTTAAATCCACCTCCCTATCTAGTTGCATTATATTATTATCCATGTATTATATAGGCATTAGCAGAATGCTCCTTCATCAATTGTAATGTGTGACATCCATTAACATCATGTACCACTCGTTTATGAAATTCACAATAAGGAGTATTAGTCATAGTCTAATACTTTTGTAATAGAGGACACTACAGAGGGGAATGACGCCATTTCTTACATATTTCCCATTATTCCACCCAATATCTTGTTGGGAAAGGATCTGGGAACCCATCACGGTATACACTCCAAGGAGAGGGAACTCATTACGGTGGTGTCGTTCCACACAACAGAGTGCACATTATACATTTTCCGTACTTACTTCCCCTTATTTATTTCCTAATTGTGTGGTTAGTGTGGCCATTTTTTATTGAACCTGTGCCATTCCTGAAGAAGATTCACCTCCTGGTGTAGACTCCAACTACATTGCAATTTCTAGTGTATCAAGCTACGTTAGAATAATTTGTTGAGTTATAGGGATCCATATGTGCAATAGCAGTCCTATAATGACCACTCCCTATGTTGCACATCCTGAACTTGAAAAGACAATCTATCCAACATAATATTAAATCTCTGGTTATAATTCCAAACTATCTCTCTTGATTATTGCTTGATGTCTTTTATTTCAATAATACACTATGATTCTGACTTAAGTTTCTAGAATTCCTTTGACATTTCTTGTTTGATCTTAGCCAATTTTTTTGTCACTCCCTACGCAGTAGTCATTTTTTATTTCCTATACCATGTGAGAGCACAATCTCACAAAGTAGTTTCCATTTGTGCTACTTTCTTTGTTAATTTCTTCTGACGCTTTCTTTACTTCCCTCATTGCTTCACAAGTGAACCATTGTTTCTCTACATCATCATTTCTAGTTCCTTGAAAAACTGGAATACTCAACAATGAATATACCTTTGTTCCTGCCATCTCAATCTTCTTACCACTTTTCCACTTCACTACATCTATCTTCTATTCTTCCTCCTTCTTCTAATCTCTATTGTAAAATAAATTTAACTCCACTTGGTATCGAACTCCCATTTCTTGCTAAAAACATGTTCTCAAAAGGTGCTTCAAGGGGTGAAGTATAGAACATAACTACATGTTACCCTTCACTCCTATATCTAGATGAATCTCCAATCTCTAACTGACCAAATAACTCTCTCGATACTCCAACATCCTCATCCTTTATTATTTTATTTTTTGATGAACCATCCAATACCTCACAACACTGACACTAATGATCACTTTCTTCCAATTCTTCCAAATCATAGCTTCTCCATTATATTGGTTCATCATTCTTCCACATCATCCTTTGATGTGACCTATTATGTGTTACACGTTTTAATTGGTCAGTCTTCTTCCTCTTTCTCACCTTCTACACTGATTTCCCCTAGCACTGCGCCCTCTATATTTTTCTCTTCTAACAAGTCCCTTTTTCTTTTCACCTCTTCACTACCTTCTACAATGTATTCACTATCCTTTTTGGTTATATCAAAACTAACTTTCCACAAAAATTCTCTTAGTGCACTTCTTATCTCATGTCGTTCATATTTCCTTCACCTTTGCTTCTCTATTTAATTCTTCATCTCATCCTTCTTCCCCTCTTCTTTCTTCCCTCCCTCCCAACATGAATGGATTCTACTCCTCCATCTTGTCTAGTTGCATGTGCATAATCCCTTTTTCTACAACCAACATTTTTATCCAAAGGGGGATTTGTGCTAACAACCTTTTTTGAAGGTTTGTCTCAAATTTATCCCCTACATGGTCAAAGGATTCATGGTATTCTATAGAAAATTCAATAATATATACTTCTTTGACCCTATAAAGCCATAAACATATCATCTTAGTCAACTTATTATCAAGATTCTTCAATTCTTCTAATGTTTCTTGATACCAAATAACTACTTGTAGGCTCCTCCAAACAACATTCAACTTTACTTTTCTTTTCAACCATTCTGAAATAAAGAAGGAAATTTAATGGAAAAAAATCATATTAATATACATAGATGCACCACTGTAACCAGTGTTATGCGTCAATATCCAAGTTCTAGATCTCCTTTTGCATGAATTATTCCTCTTTATGTGCCAACCAATCCTGTAATTCTTCTCTTGTCGGTTTCCAACACATTCTATGTAACCCTAACCTATTCGGGTCCTGGAAACATAAAAAATTGTTGGTGCATATTCAGGCATGTGGTTCCAAACTAAGCTACCAACAACCTATGAGAATCGACATTTTTAGCGTCCAAAAAGGATATAGTCTCACCTAAGACACTCATAGGAATTACAAAGAGTGAAGTTAGGATAGGGAATTAAACAAATTCATTGTTAACATTCAACATCTCATTCATACAACATAGGCCATCAATAACTCGAGCACAATAAATATTTGAACATAGAAAAATAGGAATAACAGTTGGTTCATCTTCCATTCATCATATCAAAGATCATATTAGATCCATACATTCAAAATGGGAATAAAAAATCATCAACCCGAGACAAACCCATTTCATCCCTTTTTATACAAAACTGAGACAAATATGTCTATTTCCAACTATATTTTAACTATTCTACTTAGTTACAAAATACACGACTAACTAAATAGTGTAGTGTGATTATTTACAATGTCACATAACGCTTTTACAAAACCTTATGTCAGTATAGTGCCAACACCATTTGTATTTTTTTCACCTTACTCCAATGGTGTTTCCAAAACCATTGGTGCAGGAGGTACTAACATATTTTGAAACATTTTGACTACATCTTTGAAAAATGCTTACTTCTTTATAGGATCAATTTTAGGTGCTCTAGGTCCTACCTTCTAAAACTTGGAAAGTCCAAGGTCATTAACATCTACACCTTTCTAAGCTTTTCCTTGGGTAACAATAATAAAAATAAGGTTGGTTCCTTTGTCATTTGGTTTGGATTTTGAATTAATAAAGATATTTCCCCTTTGTGTTTATTACCATGTGTATCGACTCCATATTAGGAACACCACGACCATCTAGGAAAAGGGAAATCCTAAGCAAGGTGCCATATTTCATCAAAATTATAACATCCTTATATGGCCGCATATGTATTCAAAATTTATCTACCTCCTTCTTCTGACTCCATTGACATTCCAACACCCCAGCTACCTCTCACTAAGCTCCCTTTCATAGTCATTCCTCCCTCCCTTAGTCATTAGTATTCTAGTTCAGCTTCTCTCCTCAACTTCCATAACTCTCTTATAATTCCTTCATCACTATCATCATGGCTAATTGCCTTTTTTAACACCTCACTTCCCTTCCTTACTTCTTTCGTCTCATTCCTCGACCATTGATATATGATAGAATACATCCTTAGAACTCTTTCAACCCTTTCATTTTTCTCCATTTCCCCCCTCATTCTTCAATATTTATACATTCCACTTACCATATTCAATATAACCAACCCCATGGTACAAGGGACATATCATTTGTGTCACCAACATCCAATAATTTTTTTTCTTCACTCTCTCCTTCACCATGGGATTAAGAGGGTAGGGTTGAGCTATAACAATATTTAGACTTGACTACAACTCAAAGTTCATTTCTCCTAATTTTGCATGACTTCTTTCATCTTAGTCAAACTTTGCATAAACAAGGCTTCATACTCTTTTATTAAGGATTCAATTTCAAGCATAGACTATTCATCATAGTAGTCTCCCCTAGAGTCCTTTTTGGGTAGCTCCCCACTCCCAATATTAATTTATACAAATTTAGATGTTGATTATAAGTTGTTAGAACCATATCCACCCTTCTTATTAATCTATGTAAACCCTTCAAATTCTTTAAATGATATATGTCTCATCTCTTGTAAAACATTTTCATCCTCTCCACTCTGACAAACCAGCTTCTTGCAATACAGATGAAAATAAAACGATTTCATAAGGGATTGAAAAGCATAGTTCTCTAGAGGATAAGGACACACATCAAGAGAGTGAGAACTATGCAACTTGTGTCAATCAAGAAAATATCCTTAGTGCACTTCAAAACCTCAAGGGATTTACCAAAAGAAAATATCCTTAGTGCACTTCAAAACCTTGAGGAATTTACCAACAAAATAATTTTCTTCACAAAATTGATTCTGAATAATATCCCAACTCCTAGTTTTCCTTTTCATCTCCCAATGCACATCGAACGCCTTAGGAATGGTTCCCAGAGTATGCACAAATTTTTGAACCAAAAACTAAGGTTTCAAACCTTCACTTTCCTAGCTCTATATACAATTTTCAACATGAATGAAAGGATTTGTGCTCCCTTCATTTATTTCCAAAATCATGACACATTTTCCCTTATTCAAATATAGGTCTTGGAATTCAAAATCAAGGGGAGAAAAAAATATGCAACTCATTATTGTCCACCACAGTTGATCCAAATTTGATAGGTCTTCCTTATGCATGGACCACCATCTAGTAAGAGTAAGCAGTAAATCCACATCAAGCGTAGGGATTCTCTGGTCTTCCACAGTTTGGATTTTCATGTCATGAAAAAAATTATAAATAGGAGTTCCCGCCATGCACAAGTGGATCCTTCAACTCTAGTCTAATCCAGTAATGGTTTAATGATTGAACATCTCTTAAAGGATATTTCACATCTCTTGTTTTTCCATTCATTTAGGGCTTCTTCTTAATTGTTTTCAACAGCATGAATTCTCCAACAAACTCATTGATCCATCCATAGTGGTATCAATACAATCTACTCGTTTCTCAAAGGTTAGGTAGTATATCTGATCTAGCACATCCCTCTCCATTATGCGCTCGATTATGTATATCTTGAGCCTTGAAATGGATTTAGGGATTGGACTACTCTAGTACTCATTTCAAAATCCATTGTTTCTTTCTTTAGGATGATAACAACATGGCTATCAAAGGTCTAGTATTCCAACGAAGCATGATATGGATCCTTCTCATCCATTGTTATGGAGAAAACTTCCTATGGCTTGGGGTACCAAAATAGACAGAGTAACCGCAGAAATCAATCCCTTCCCAATATGCAAGAAAAATAAACATCTAACACTAAAGGATCTTGAAACATACCTTATTCTGGATGGTTGATGTAGATCCCTGTTGAGCTTTTCCAATCTCGCTTGTGTTAGTAATTTTCTCTCTCAACAATCAGTAAACAAGACAAGCATGCTATATAATAGTGTTATACCTACTCTAGTATATATAATCAATAACATATAAGCATTTAAAATCATCCATGGATTCAATATTCATTTAAATACACATTATTGGACAGGAAAAGATATTTCTATTAATATAAATCAGAGATTACAAGAATGATGACCTCTGTCGGCACGTCTGCGAACTAGAGAAACTGAGTCCTCCACCTGGGCCTCCACCACTTCAATCCTCCATCTCTCGATAGCAAGCTCACAACCAAAGGAAAGCTTGGGAATAACACAAATTTTTCCAAGGGACAAAGGGATGCAGACTCAAGTATAAGCTCCGGCAACAATGGACTATAGTTTTCTTGCTCTTCAATTCCTCCCCCTTCAATGTATCCAAAGGGTTCCTTATATAGTGCTTCAATGGGGTAATGGAAGGTCAAAAATGAGTGATCTCAAGGCATATGGAAGTCCAAGAGACAAGTGACTCGGCTCCACATCAAGGAAAACTCGAAAACTATTCGGCCTTTTGCACACATCCCGATGTACGCGGGTTTAAGGGTCATATCCGCGTATATACGCAAGAATAGGTTTAAAAATCATGTATGGAAAATCATGCATGTTTTTAGGGATGATCTTGGAAACATCAAAGGTACAAAAATGGTCCATGGGGTCAAAAGAGTCTGTAGAGGGACAGGGAAGGCCATAAATGTGTGATCCACCATGTGTGGTAAAATCATCTGTAACAGATGCCCCCTAATGTGTGAGGTCAGAGGGGTGATACGATGGCCAAAATACATTATAAGTCCATCCCAGAAGTGGAGTGATGAATAACCAAGTGGAAGAACCATCCATCCAATAGTATATTACAATAATCAAACTCTGCACATGATTGCAAGTACATACAGCAATCTCGGATACATAAGAGTACAATGGCCATGAATAGGCATGATACAAAATATGACATGTGTGGTCATCACCACGTACAATATAGATAGATCAGAATCTCCATGATGAATATATACAAAGGATCATGATCTCCATGAAAGCTGAAGATATAGAATGGATCAAGATATCCATAATGGCTAACATACACTGGAATCAAATCACGAGAGTTGAAATCTCATGAACACTGGCACGATCAAGGAGGTAGCATATATGAAATGCCACCAATTTGGAAGGTCTTCTACACAATATGCTACGAGTACATGTCCTACTATGTGAATAGAGGTGTCGAGGTCGAACATAGTAGTCCATCGTCTGATTACCGGTCATTGATGTATACCGTTAACAGACAGGAGATCACCCGTCGATAATGAAAATGGGAATCAAGGTACTAGAGTGCAAACTAACAAGTGTGAATAAATGTGTTGAGGTCAAACACTTGAAAGAATCCATCGATTAGGGGACATTGATGTATTCCCAAAACTATCAATGGCGAGAGAACCTGCCACTGATGACTGCAAGTCTCAAGGCACTCAAAATGACTCTAGACTCCTATCCTAGAATAAATGATCTGAAGTCGATGGGATGAAATCCGCTGGAAGGAGGGAATTAAGGAATTCCCCATCATCCAACATGAGGTACTCAGCAAAGCTGTATAATGTGGAAGGACTTGATCATAATGTGAACGAACCAGTACCAATACCAAGAATGGTTGACATGCAAAGTCAAGAGAACTAACGAATGGCCAACTCAGGTTTCAACTTCCTTCGAACAAGAGCATAAAGGCGAATGGTGACTGAATGTAGGCAGCATATACTCAATATACAAAACTGGGACATCTCTGCAACACAGGAGGCATCGACAAAGGTTCCATAGGGACTGGAAGCTTAACCAGTCGGTGGAGATAAACTCAGAGAAATGAGTACAGCTCCTAAAGTCAAACTATTAACCCAACCAATGGATTTGATATACATTTCTCTGTTCAAATGCGACACGACTCGACTGCTGCCAAAGATAACGTCTTTTCCTGTCCGGATTTTTTATTTTTTTATTTTTTTGGACTTTTTCAAATATTTTGAAAAGCTTGAAAAAGAATAAAAGTGCTTTATAGTTACATACTAGGAGGAGACGAGTGTCAAGGGGAAAACAAACTAGTTCCAGGAAATGGAACATACCTATGCTCAATGTAAGGACACATGTGTAGGATAACGACACTCGGGGGAAAGTCTCCTCCCAGTAAAAATGGGGAATCATGCTACAAAGGATATGTAAAATGGCTTTGCTTGGCTAGACATGAGACAAGCTCGAGCTATATGGTTGATAATCAAAGTCAGGGAAGCCGGCATAAGGCTCAATAAGGCAAGAAAAACTCATGATAATGCAATTACAACTTGACATAAGTGAGTCCTAGGGAAAAGGCCAGAAAAAATATCAAGAGGAGTATGAGGCTCTTGCGCAAAGTCATGGCGATACTATAAAAAGGACTCCCACACCCTAAAGGAAAAATGTCAGCATGGGCACCAAATGTAAAACAGGAGCTAACTAGGGCACCCATGTATGGTCAAGCTCTACCATTCACATCATGTCACTTCTAAGAGCAATAAGAAGGTTGCGTGACAAGATAGAATGGGTTCATACCTATGGTTATAATGAAATGGTCATAAGGTCATGCAAAGTGCAAACAGATGTGAGTCCTAACCTATATGCCAATTTAGACATAACACCTGAAATCGACACGAATGGGTCAAAACCATGGTCAAACTATGCTCAAAAAAGACTCCTACATCATCAAATTAGTCCAAAACGGTCCAAAATGGTCAGAAACGGTCCAAAACTATAGAAAGTGGGTAAAAAATTTCAAAATTTTCAAAAAATTTCTATAAATAGTAAAAAAATTCAAAAATTCCATATCATTTGAAATTTTTACCCATTTGAGCTCAAAACATCCAACGTGAATTCCAGGAGCATCGTCCAACGAACTTCGACAACGTTTGTTCGAGGTAACTCCTCATGTCCTCCTCTTCCCATTTCATGCAAATTTTTTAAGTTTCCATCATCAATTTCATTTTCTAGGCCAATCTAAAGTATGCGTTTCGGCCCACGCAGATATCGAGGTTTTTTCCGTGTATAGGGCTAGCCATACGTGGAAAAACCTCTCAAAACCATGTACATACGCGGCTGTTTTGCAAACAATCATGTATGCAGCCACGAATAAGGATTTCTAAGGAAAATAATAATCAAAAATCATGTTTTCTGTGCAGGATGGTTCTAGAATGGAGGTAGAGGGAACATGGTGATGTAGAAGAGGCTGTACAAGGTGACTTAATGGCTATGTAATGGCTCAACAAGCTCTACGTGCATGCGGTTTGTATAAATTTTGGTGTCTTGGAAGCCTAAGGGCCAAACCAAGACTCCTGCAGATGTTAGTGGATTACTGGGATCCAGACTCTGAGTCTTTTCACATTGAAGGGATGTCACTTAGTATAGATATTGAGGACATATACTTTATCACTGGATTATCCTGACGAGGAGAGGTTGTAAATCTCTGATCTCATAGGCTAGGAGGTGGCTTGACTATTGATGAGTACATTGTGGTGTACTGCTTTTCGGACACAGAAAAGGTTGGGAGTCAAATCCCGACAAACTCGATCCAGGTGTTGGGACTGAAGGCCATACTATTGGCACTCGGCAGGATATCTAGACTAGCTTCACTCCACCAGGCCTCGCAGCCATTGATTTTCTATGTGGTGGAGTGTATGAGAGCCACAGTGTACGACTGGAGCACTGCATTGTTGAGTAACATGAAGCAGCAACTCAGTGACTGCAAGATGGGCAGGGTGAGAAACTTCGGTTTTGGTAGCATACTGAGCACGTTCTTCTTTGAGTGTGTACTGGGGCTAAGCCCTAGAGTGGACATTCCTCCACACAGAGTTTGAGATCCGTCCCAACGATGTTGGGCAAATGTTATGCGCAGACTGGGAGGAGGTAGGGTGGCTAACCCCTACCCAGCGGACTTTTTTCCATGGTGGCAGCAGCAGATCATTTCCATTGATGACTGCCCCTATGCAAGGATAGATTTTCGGGGAGATCCGGACATGCCCCTACCACCAGGAGAGGCATATGGTCACATAGGTGACGAATCCCAAACCCTCTTTTTAAGTTTTTTGAATTATTAAATTTTTGTGTTTTTTGATATATTGACTCAAAAGACATGTTTTGGTGTGATGACACATAATGACAATCTGTCATGTGTATGCAGATGTTGGACCACGGTGACCTGATGGTTTCCCTCGTCATAGAAGGAGGGGAGGAGGAGATGACATCATGGGTGAGGATGCAGAGTGGATGCTCCAAAGCATCCACACAAACTTTGTACGCTTGACACACAAGGTACCCATGGCGCAAGTCGAGGACTTGCCTAAGGCCATGCAACGCCAGGTGGTTGGTGTACCGTAGGCATGGGTTCAATTATTTTGACGGCTAGCTAGAGCCATGGTGTGCTGCCATGATTAGAACCCCTCTCCTCCTCCTCAGGCTTAGAGACCTGAGAGTATTTCTGTTTGTACTACCGTGTATTATATTTTGGTGGCTCAGAAGCCCCAATTTTGCATTATGACACTTATGTATTATGACATCACATTTTGGATGTTTAATGAAAAACTTTTATCATGATCAATTTTATTTATTTACATGTGTGTAAAAATGTATGTTTGTGATACACTTATGCTCTATGAAACAAATGCCAATCTAACACATAGTTAGCATATGAGTCAGCAACTTTATTAAAAATTCTTGAAACATGTATGTATGTTATATTCTCAAATTGTCGTTCTATCAATCTCATACGTAAGAATATTCAAAATAATGTCGGATCCCTAATACGATACAAGCCATTAAGCTGTGAAACCACTAACTGCGAATCAAGACGTACCTCAAGAGAGAGAACACCATGTGAAATGGCATCCCGCAATAAATCGATAACGACACTATATTCAGCAACATTGTTTGAAGAAGGTCGTAAACATATGCCTCCTGAAGACAATACTTGACCCATAGGAGTATAAATCACCCAAGCAGCCGAAGATGAGTTTTGAGTGTGACAGCTAGCACCATCAGCGAATCCTATGTAAGTGGAAGACTCCATCAACATTTTCCATAAGAAATGAAAGCTAATCAACAAACCCGATCACCATAAGAAAACCTAACTATGCAATTCAAAAATTGTACAACAATATACAACAATCAACCCTAGCTGAAGATCATGCATAGTATTTTTTAAGATAGAGCCCATTTCTAGGCTTCGCCAAGGCTGTCCCTTCATAATCTAACAGCTCATAGGTGCCCTTCTCTAATACACATTTGACTACGTAAGGACCATGCCACATGGGATTGAACTTCCATGCCCCCAAGGGTTCTTTAGATTGAGCCCACAACAGGACCAAATCACCTTCACTCAACTTCCTTGAATGGATAGACTTATCATATTGGACCTTAACGCAACGCTTATTTACTTCTAGAGTCACGAAGGCATCTCGGTGCTGCTCATCAAGCTGCTTTAAGTGGACCAAACGCTCCTCCAATGCGGAAGCGTCTGGTAAAAGCTCTATAGCTAGCTTCAACGAAGGGATTTTGCATTCAACTAGAAAGACAGACTCCACCCCATGTACGAGCTGATATGGAGAGAAACCGGTGGCAGTCTTAATTGCGGTTCTATAGGCCCACAAAGCAGGATATAACATGATATGCCAATTCATCTTGATTTGTGCGATGGTTTGTTGGAGAATAGACTTAAGTGATTTATTCACTGCTTCAACCTGTCCATTCACCTGAGGGTAATAAGAAGAGGAGTGCTCCTGCTTATACCCTAACTTTGAAGCCAACTCCTCCATCATTTTATTCTGAAAGTGCCTACCATGGTCAGTGACAAGCTCTTTCGGAATGCCGAACCGAGTAATAATTTGGTTGAAAACAAAATGCACGGCTGTCTCACCATTGGATTTAATCATGGGCACAGCCTCTTCCCATTTCGTGAAATAATCGACAACCACTATAATGTGATGATGCCCCCCAACCAAAGCTAGGTTGAAATACGTGAAGTCGAGCCCCCACTTGGTGAAGGGACCGGCGGTGATAATAGGATGTAACGGGGAAGGATGTGAGCGCATATTGCGTGTAAACACCTGGAAATGGTGACACTTCTTGACCACATTGACACAATCTTTGAAGATCGACTACCAAAAATATCCCGCTCTCAAGATTTTTTGGGCTATAGAAAGCCCAGATAAATGACCACCACACGCCCCTCCATGGCAATCATTCAGCACAACCTCAGCCTCATCATGGGTTAAACAACGACGTAAAATGGAATCTACCCCACGGCGGTACAAAGTGTTATCCACTATTAGGTAGTTCTTAGCTACGTGACATAATCGTCATCGCTCATCCCGTGAAAGGTGAGTAGGGACCTTCAACGTTTGCAAATATACAATGATATCCCTGTACCATGGGTCCAAAGTTGAGGTAAGGAAAATATGCTCATCGACAAACGTATCCTCATAAACCCTCCTCCTCCTCCACACTTGGATAATCATATATGAGCTCCGCAAAGATCAAGGATTTCTTCGATTTCGTCGAAACAAATTCGAGATCGAACTCTTGCAAAATAACAATCCATTTATTGTATTTTCCCCCAATCATCCTTCTAGTGAGGACGAACTTAAATGGATTGACATGAGCTACCACCAAGGTCTAGCGAAGGAGAATGTAATGTCTCAATCTCTTAACCGCATGAATAGTAGCCAAGGAAAGTTTCTCCACATGGGAATAACAGATTTCCACATCAATAAGGTTTTGGATCAAATAATATATGACATGCTCGTGGAGCTCCTCATCCTCCTGAACCAAAACCATACCAATCGTCTCCATGGACGCGGCCACATAAATAAAAAAATCGCGACTATAGTCGGGTGGACTAAGCACAGGGGCCAATGCTAAGGCTCGCTTAAGAGCATCAAAGGACTCCTGGGCTCGCTCTTCCCAGCAAAAAGTAGTGTCCTTGTTTAAAAGACGCATAAATCCTTTAGTCAAATAGGAAAAATTAACCATGAATCTCCGCAAGAAATTTGCCATGCCTTGCAAACACTGAAGATGTCTAATATTACACAGGGGAGACAATTGAAGTATTGCCTCAACCTTTAAGGGATTGACTCTTATCCCCTCCTTTGATACAATGAACCCTATCAAGTGACCAACAGTCACGCAAAAGATGAACTTATGAGGATTTAACCTAATCTGGTAATGGTGGCATCTTTCAAATACTAATCTCAAATGGTATGGATGACGCACTCTCAGATGAGAATGAGCAGCAAAGTCATCCAAATACACTTCGATAATCATTTTGAGATCATGAAAAATTAAGGTCATAGCCCACTGAAATGTAGCTCCAGCATTTTTAAGACCGAAAGGCATCTTCTGATATGCAAAAGTACCCCAAGGACAAATAAATGCAGTTTTATGTTGATCCTCAAGTTTGATCTGAATCTGATTATATCCAGAAAAACCATCCATGAAGGAGAATACCTCAATTCCCACACACTCATCCAAAATATGATCAATAAATGGTGTGGGAAAATTATGCTTAGGACAAGCACGATTTAAATCACATAAATCAGTGCATATACAGATCGCTCCCTACTTCCTATCAACCGGAACGGGATTTTAAACCCACTCCATCAGGGGAACATGATAAATAAAACCGGATTTTAACAGCTTCTCTATCTCAGCCTTAATAGCGGGTGCTTTTATAGGATTCATGGCATGCAAACAGTGTCGAACCGGCTTTGCATTCGGATAGGTCTTAATTTCATGTTCGACAATACGAGGGTCAATACCTGGCATTTATTCATATGACCAAGAAAATATGTCACAAAACTATTTAAATAGCTCGGTATACTCCTTGATCTCATCAGGGGAACAATCCGCCCCAATGTAGATGTTCTCAACTTTGCCAGGATCACGAGAAATATTGATAGGAATAGTAGGTGATAAATTTTCCATGTTCCCATTGGCCATCTAACCAAGAGAGCTCAATGGAACCACGGGACTACCAATATTCTCGCTAAGAATCTCCCTAAAGTCCTCATGCTCCATATGGTCAATCTCGGGAATAAAATATGATCGATGATGTAACTCTTCCCAAGGTGGCTCAACCCCAGACATGGCCTCAATAATGGATTCATCTGATGGAAAAACATTGTCGAGGCAATCATGTGCGTGAGAGGACTCAACTGCCCATGCAGGCAACACATACGGGTCTTCCTCCTCCATCTGCGAAGAGGAAGGACTAGGCTCTGTAATACAATCAAGATTTGTTTGATAATCTATCATCGTTGCAGGCAACGACACATCCATTTCAATAGGTCCATTCAAAGGACTCAATGAAGGAAGAATCCAAGGATATTCCATATGGGTAGTGCGAAAAGACACCGAATTCAACGAGGACGAAGCCTCACCAAAACTAGATCCAATCATAAGAATGGGTGCAGGACAGCTAAAGGTTCCCATAAGAGACAGATACATACCCACACCCACACTCCCAGTTGCCGGCTAAGAATGATCGATAATTGGGATAGAAGGTCTCGATGATGCACTAAGACTCGGATTATGGAATGATGTCTAATCAATCATAACAATCTTCCCATTAAATGGAAAGCATACCACTCGAAAGAGAGAAGAGGCTACGGCTTGCATACTATACATCCAATTCTGGCCCAGCAAAAGATTGTAGTCAAGGGATGCTTCAACCACCTCGACATCGATCACGACAGTATTCCCTCCCAATTGGACCTTAAGAGAAGGAAGAATCCCATGCTGCCGAAGTGATTTACCATCAAAGGCAGTCAACATAGTAGTAGATTGAGACAACTCGGGAGAACCCAAACCCTTCCAACATGACAAAGACATCACGGAAGCAACAACGCCTTCATTAGTCACAATGAGCTTGATGGTCATATTAAGACACTCTACATGAATCAAAAGAGACACATAGTAAGGCAAGCGAGGCTGTAGTCCCATGGTTTCAAATTTGATAACGGAAGAAGAGTTATCATCATTAACCTCAAGAGCATAAAGCAAGGCTTTCCTCTGCGGAGGACAACTCTGAAGTACTTCAAGCGCGAACATCGCAAAAAGAGTTTGGCCAAAATCCTTGACAACGGAATAGTTCTGGGCAGCTCGGGCATTAGGATTGTGCCCCAAATGCTTTAGGACTCCCTTAGGAATGCGAGGTGCAACTTCAAGTTTATCCATAGGGTTTTTGATACACAAAGGGCTCTCGAGTGGAGTGGGTTCTTTTCCAAGGTCCGGTTGTGACGAACCATAATCCTTCGCACGAGTCACAACCTTAGTAGCACGTACCATGTTGATACAACCATAACCAGTATTGGATTTTGGCAGATTTTGATCTCCACCCGATGCACAATGTTGATCAATGGTCCTCTAGTTCATTTTTTGATTATGGGGTAAAGGATTAGTTAGCACAGTTGGGCCCTGTGCTATGAATCTCAAGGCATCTTCCATATGAGGGCACAAGTGAGTGAGGTGGTCCTCCTTACACAACTTGCAAGGAAACTTTACCTTACATTTAGACTGCTTGTCCCCCCATCATTACAAGCGTTCTTGTCATTATAATTAGCATTTTTGTTCTTGTTCCCACCCTTACGATTATTTTTACCCTTTTTCTTATTCCTTTCGGGCTGCTAGTTGCCCTTCTATTCCGATGATTGCACAGAAAGTACACTCCCTATTTGCGTGGGTTGAGATGAAACCGTGGCTTGTCCCGACATGGATTAATTAATAGACAATTGGCTCACTTGTTTCACAACCGAATCCATAGGTTTGGAACTTGTACAACCCAAAATGCCATCGGCATGTGGTCCAGGCTTGATCTTGGGATCGAAACTAGATCACGGATCGTTAGGTAATCTCATACAAAAGTATGGATTGAGCGTAGATCAAATCCAACTCTTGTGCCCTAAAGATTGCTTGTTCCTCGTTTTGGACTTCGGATGTAGAAACATCCTTCGCAATGTAAGGTAACAATGACTTGAGGAACCACTCCAGGAGAAATTCTGGTGGTATCAAGGCTTTAATCAACCGCTTCCGTCTGCGCCACTCTTGAATATGATCTGAGATATGTGTGTCTTTGTCTTGTCAAAATGTCGACAAGAGTTCTGTACCAACGTCGTAACGCACGGGTAAATGAAAGTGATTGAGGAAATTCATGGCAAGGTCATCGAATAAAACAAATGCCCCCCTTGGTAACTCTATATACCATTTCGCTGCAAGTCTGATGAGGGTGCGTTGAAATAGCCTCAAACTGATTGAATTGTCATGTAAGGAATTGGAAGAGCACCAAAGGTGAAAAGTAGTGACGTGCTCACTAGGATCTTCTCCAGCTTTTCCCTCAAACTTGGGAATGTCCTAAGGAATCTTGTTGGGGACATCCGGCCAAGTCGGGTCATGAGATATCGGATCGTTCATAAGTCTCCATAAGTTAGGTAAGTTCAAAGTTGCAAGAAAAGGGAGCCTAGGTTGAGCCAGTCTATGCCACGCTCCTTGATAGTTCTGGTTCATGTAAGGCTGATTGCTATAAATACCATGGCCTTGGCCATAATATCCTCCTCCCATTTGACCCATATAGGGCTACATGGAAGCATTATGATGTGGTGTACCTTGACTATGCGGTGCTACAAAGCCATAATTGGAAGAGTAAGCAAGTTGTTGATACCCATACCCATAGGGTTGATAGTTCTTACCATACTGTGGTCCATAATACTATCCATGAGAAGCTCCATAAGGTGTCCCATGGATGTCCCATGAGAAGCTCCATAGTTAGGGATATGGGGAACTCCTTGCGATGGACCATTAGACGATCCAGAAATAGGAATATGACCTCCTGACACAACGGGAGGTACTTGACTCTGAGATACTACCGTGTGAGTAGTCGCAGTACGAACATGGCTAGTAGTGATATTCCGGCCTGAAGGATCGCATGAATGAGGGGGAGGAAGGGTTGTCAAAAATGAATTCAAAGGAGTAGGGTTTGAGGATGAAGGGACATGTGAAGGGATGTAAGTGGTGTTCCCTATGGTCACACATCTCGGTTATGGTATCCACATATGAGTACTAACACTAGGTCTAGGATGAACATGTGAGGTAGCTTCCACCACTGGGATGGAAGATGCAATGTGACTAGTGCTCCCAAATCTCTTCACATGGAAAGGAATAGGAGCGCCCCCAGTTGTAGTGCTAAGTTCAACTTCTGACTCAACATGATGTGTCGGATCGGGTAGAGGAATATCAGACATGCCATAACGAACATGACTAGTGCTTGTGGGTTCATGATGAGTCTCATCGCCTGGAAACCAATACCGGTGACCTGTAAATGAGGGATCATAACCAGAATGTGAAGGTATTTCCGGTGAAGGATCATATACGAGAGTAGAATCTACATCCCCGTCCTCATGAGGTGGAGAAGACATCTCATGAATCTCATCCTTGTGATCTCCCATCGTGTGTGAATAAACGTGAGAAGTAGTCTGCCCGGACTGTCTGTTTCTCTCTCCTAAAGGAGGAGGAGACGTGGAAGGCATAAGTCCTGCTAAACGACGAGAATGACGAAGTGCCGCGCCTAAATCCTTAATGACTCAAAAATGAAAAAGACTCGATCTAATTAAGCAAACCCTAGGAAAAATAGTGTGCACAGAGCATACACCTATAAAATGTGAAGCCAAATCACAAGCAAACAAGGGTAGGATATGTGAGCTCCCGAATTAAGCAGGTATGTCTTTCCTAGGAGAGGCTTGAGACTCCCATACACAACAAGCAGAGGTTCATAACCAATTATAGTGGCCCTCGGCTTCAATGCATATAGCGAATGTGCTGTTCAACCCCTACCTGGCCAGGACACCTGCACAATAACCTCTGCAAAGTACCCCCTCGATAACCTAGGTAAAGCAACTAAGGTCACCTCAATATAATCAATGCTCAGGCGTACATTCATAGGTGGGATTGACCGTATGGGCAGGGTAGCAAAGCCCGAAACTCTCGAAAGAGCCCCCAGATATGAATACAATCCTGGAAATATCTCCAGTGCTACTCAATTATGACCAGGGGTCATCCCAATCAATAACCGCTCACACTGTCTTGTGCTTAACTCCCTTGTAAGAAGAGGATCCTGAGAAACACTAATTATATAAAGGAATTTCACACTCTCACCTGGACAGACACATAAATGTTTCGTTTAGTGGTCTTGGAGAATTTACTCACAATGAACTATTCCAAGACCCTAAAACCTAATCTTGTTGGTGCACCCTATAAAAGAAAAGAGTGTAATTCATTTTATTATGCGTTGATTTTAATTGGCTTATTACTCAAAAAGGGCAAATGGTCGTGCAACTAATGATGTTATGATGCAACAAGAAGTAAAATGCACACCTAACAATCAATGCAAATGCACTGTGTTAAATGAAAAATGGGGTATGCTACTATGTGAAGTGCAAAATTTTTCTTCAAATGAATATGCAATCATTCCTATATAAAAATCTGACTAATACTCTCCAAGCAAACCTAATGCACGTACCATGCAAAATGCAAAATGCAACAATGCATAATGATGCAAAAAGCAAATGTTTTTGTATTTTTTGAATCAAAATGAGATAAAAAGCAAAACTATGACTCTACAACCCCCAGACTCTGCAAGCACTACCAGACAGCACCCAAGCAAAGCATTAAGGTAAAAGAGACCTAATGCACTAATCCCAAAACAAAAAATAGAAAATGAAATGAAAAGAACATTTTCAAAAATTTAAACTAAAAAGCGTCTCTGGTCAGAAACAGAGGTGTATACAAACTCCAGAAGCATCCAAGAAGACTCAGTAATCTTCCAAACTCACCCAACAACACTTAATCTTCCCCAAAAAGGCAAAACTCGAGGCATACGCAACTGTGTGCTGAAAATCTGCGTATATATGCGTCTATTCCAGTAAAAACTGCATGTACACGTGACTGTGAAGACAAAACTCGCGTATAGGAAGAAAAAGAGATAAAAAAAGAAGGTAAACAGACAAGCTGAGACAAATTTTACTCGAGACACTACTAGGAAAACATGGCCCCAGACCCAACTCAGAAACAAAGAAATCAGAGCAATTCAAGAACATTGAATGCTGATAAAACCCCCAAAGGAAATGACTAGGAACTCCCCAGTACGGTCACCAATTCTGTTACAGAGAAAACTTCCTATGGCTTAGGGTATCACAACAGATAGAGTAACCGTAGAAATCAATCCCTTCCCAATATGCAAGAGAAATAAACATCTAACACTAAAGGATCTCGAAACATACCTTACCGGATGGTTGATGTAGATCCCCGTTGAGATTTTCCAATCTCGCTTTTGTTAGCAATTTGCTCTCTCAACAATCAGCAAACAAGACAAGCATGCTATATAATAGTGTTAGACCTACTCTAGCATATATAATCAATAACATATAAGCATTTAAAAGCATCCATGGATTCAATATTCATTTAAATACACATTATTGGACAGGAAAAGATATTTCTATTAATATAAATCAGAGATTACAAGAATGACAACCTCTATCGGCACTTCTGTGAATCGGAGAAACTGAGTCCTCCACGTGGGCCTCCACCACTTCAATCCTCCATCTCTCGATTGCAAGCTCACAAGCAAAGGCAAGCTTGGGAAGAACACAAAGTGCTCCAAGGGACAAAGGGATGCAGACTCAAGTATAAGCTCCAGCAACAATGGACTATAGTTTTCTTTCTCTTCAATTCCTCCCTCTTCAATGTATCCAAAGGGTTCCTTATATAGTGCTTCAATGGGGTAATGGAAGGACAAAACCAAGCGATCTCAAGGCATATGGAAGGCCAAGAGACAAGTGACTTGGCTCCACATCAAGAAAAACTCCAAAACTATTTGGCCTTTTGCACACATCCCAATGTATGCAGGTTTAAGGGTCATATCTGCATAAATACGCGAGAATAGGTTTAAAAGTTGCGTATGGAAAATAATGCATGTTTTTAGGGATGATCTTGGAAACATCAAAGGTACAAAAATGGTCCATGGGATCCAAAGAGTCTACAGAGGGATAGGGAAGGCCATAAATGTGTGATCCACCATGTGTGGTAAAATCAGCTGTAACTTCCATAATTTCAATAACTTCAAAGTCAATAATGATTTTTACACCAACTAGATTGACTTCTACATTTTCTAGCATGGGAAATGTTTTGTACTAATTGACCATTCTCAACTACATAGGTGAGTAGACTAGCTTGGGTCTTCCCATTGCTTTCCACAAGTTCTTAGCAATGATATTGGCATCATATCCTAAATCTTTAATATAACATCATTAATGTCATGGCCATTCATTTGAACATCCAACCTAAATTGTTTTCTAGTTCTCATCTTACTTCTTCACACTCATTGAGTCCTCCTCTTTGGAATATTAGCAACATTAAAATCATATTATTCATTTTCATCTATAAGGATATTATTAAGGGTGTTATGTAACTTTCTAGTTAAATGTGCATAATCTAAAATATCATAAAGTAGAGTAAACCAAAGATGAATAACCTTCTTATAATTACCTTTTTATGTGTGTGGTCTCACTCTACAATTCATAGGAAGTTGTCTTTATTTTTAACCTTACACCCTTAGTCTTTCCACAACCACTGGTGAAGGAGGTACTGACATATTTTGAAACATCTCAACTACATCATTGAAAAATCCTTTGTTCTCCATAGGATCAATTTTAGGTGCTCTAGTCTTACCTTCCGAATCTTGGAAAGTCCAAGGTCATTAACATCTACACCTTTATAAGGTCCTCCTTGGGTAATAATAATAATAATAAGATTGGTTCCTTTGTCACTTGGTATGGGTTTTTAATTAATCAAGTTAGTTTCCCTTTTTGTTTAGTACCATGTGTGTTGACTCCATAGTAAGAACACCACGATTGTCTAGGAAAAGGGAAACCCCAAGCAAGGTGTCATATTTCATCACAATTATAACATCCTTCTATGGTCGTATATGTCTTCAAAATTCAACTATGTCCCTCCTCTTACTCCATTAACACTCCATCACTCCAACTACTTCTTACTAGGCTTCCTTTCATAGTTATTCCTCCCTTCCTTAGCCATAAGTTGTCCAAGTCTCCTTTTATCCTCAACTTCTATAACTCTCTTGGAATTCCTTCATTACTACCTTCATGGTTAATGTCCCTCAACAACACCTCACTTCTCTTCCTTACTTCTTGCATCTAATTCATCCACCATCAATATGTGATAGTCAACCTCCTCAATACCCTTTCAACCCTTTCTCTTTTCTCCAATTCCCAATCATTCTTCAATATTTCTACATTCCACTTACCAACATCAATTCAACCAACGCCATGGTGCAGGGGAATCACTCACCCATGTCTATATGAGTAAATTTTAGTTATCCCTCTTTTACCAAAAATACCTTATCCAAAGATGGATTTACCTTACTAGTATACTCTCATATCCTTTCTTAAAAATTGCTTCCATTTTAGAAAAATTGTATTGATTTTCCTTAGCAAGCTCTATAGTGTATTTGCATCCAATGTTTTCAACCCAAAATTTCACACCTTGAGTGATCTAGTGATCTACTAGTTGAAATGTGATGAGGTTAGGGATGGTCCATTTAACAATGTTTTTCCCTCAAATTTGGTATTTTGGGGCCTTTTCTTTTCTTTTTAACTACTTATATGAACTTATAGGAAATTCACACTTAAATATCTCATACTAGTAATTAGAAGGACACTCATACAATATAAATTCTCCACACATTTATGGCATGGATTCTAATTCCATTAAGGAAACTCACTTTCTTGCAATACAAAGTCATCAAACTTCTTTTCCAACCAATTTTGGACCTAGAACTTAGAGATTCTTCTACTCATTCTAAAGATGTCTACCTTTAAAGAACTATAGTAGCAATGGAACTTACCGTTTGTTGGCATTTAATTAGGACTAGTGTTCTTCTAAGGAACCAACAAAGTTTAAGTTTAATTCTAATCTAAATGCAGTGACATTTTCATTCTTCAGAGAGGAGAGAAGGTCTCACTCATAGTGCAAGAAAGACTTTAGAAGAATAGGAAAACACAACAAGATTTTTGCAACCTCATAGACATCATATGTTTATCACTCTTTCATATAGGCTTACGGAATGTATTAACAACTAGATTAACTAAAGGATCATATCATTATCATAAACTCAACACATAATAACGAGAAAACATAGATTTAACCTTTTTTTTTTAACAACATAACTCCAGTAAACACTCATAAAGGAAATAGACTTAGATTTTTAACCAGGGCCATAACACTTTACTTTATTCATATTCCTGATCATGGTACAAATTGTTTAGCCATGTAACTCAAGGGAGAGAGATCAACCTAACCCAGCATTAATCAATATGCCAATAAAATATCCCCAACCTTTCTACTCTAACCATGAAAGGCTTTCAATACTAAAATTAACCCTGTCAAAAATATTACAAAAGAATAGAGGTGAATATGTCGATCCACTACCTAGAACGGCTCTTGTTTTCTTTACAGTTTATAGCCAGCTTCCGCGGCG
The DNA here is from genome assembly GCA_001517045.1 of Pseudotsuga menziesii. Lineage (NCBI taxonomy): Eukaryota > Viridiplantae > Streptophyta > Pinopsida > Pinales > Pinaceae > Pseudotsuga > Pseudotsuga menziesii. The sequence goes on along the minus strand of LPNX010147862.1, from coordinate 151,599 downwards.
TCCCTTTACATCCTTTCCATGTCCTGTGCGCTGATATCCATGTTTTTCTGTTAGGCTTTACTGTTCGTTCATCCTTCCACAACTTCAAAAAAACGAAGGGGTTAGTCAATGCTATCATGTGTGAATAGTTTTCCGTGTTTGACAATAACAAGAGTAGATATGAGACTCGTATTATATAGTTGGATTTATCTCTGTATACTTGAACGAAAAGTGGAACATTGGAGAGAACAACCAATCTGATAAATAGATCAATGGAAAAGTGGCATACTGACGTTGAGTATTTTATGTGACAGGATACACACTCAAGACATCTATTTGGATAGTAGTATTTTAAGTGACAGGATACACACTCAAGACATCTACTTGGATTGTGCTCAATGTGAAGAAGACATAAAAATCAACATAGGTTATTTATTCCATCTTGGATCCGGAGTATCATGGAGAAAAGTGAACAGTGGAAGAACAAAACTGTTATATGCAATCTAGAAATAGGTGTATTACGAAACATCGGAGCAACTGGTAGGGGTGTTCACCAAAGCGGTAACAAGGAAAAGTATGACAGGTTAACAAATAGTACTGCTGTTAAAACTATCAAAAGAGTTTTGTGATGATGATATTTTAAATGTGGAAGTGTATCCTGTAAACATGGCTGTGTTGATTTAAGCGAGTAATGGTTATCTATTGAATCTTGGCTCTGTAGTTGTATCATGGAGAAAAACGAGTACTGATTGAATGTTAGAGTCTTACTGGACACTATTAAATTATAGATCACAATACTGCAGTTTCCAAAATGAGATACCAAAATTATAACTGGATTTTCAAACAAAAAATTCTAACTTTATGATTCGTCCATCAGAATACACGCCTTCATAAAATTTTATGTTTCTCCATATATAGTCTTTGATCTACAGAAGTAATTTAACCACATTGTGTAACGGAAGTGAACTCTTATATATTGTCACTGTGCAACGATCCATGATTAGTGGAAAATTGGAAATCAACTCATATATTATCTCTGCGCAATGATCCATGATTAGTATGTTGATGATCTTTTTGTGGTCTATCAGAAGTTCATGAGTTAAGGTGAGATTGCTGATACTGGCCATGACATTTAGACTGTCAATTTTGTTGCAGCGTGTCACGGGTTAAAACACTGTTACTTAACATGGCCTTGAACCCTAGGCAATAGCCTGAACTTGAACCCTAGTATTTACAAACTTCATGCCAAAGTCAAACTGCATTTTATGTACCTTGGCTAACAAGATTCTAGCATTGAATAGAAAGAATTTCCATAGAGATAATCATGTAACTTGTTGACATACCTGATCTCTAGAGTCTATAATATAATATTATAGATATGTATTTTTAACAAGCTGTGGTTTTGTGGTGAAACTACTAAGTTCAAATATCTAAAGATATTTAAAATTACATAGAATGCAACTGATCCATGATCCATGATTAGTATGTTGATGATCTTTTTGTGGTCTATCACAAGTTCATGAGTTAAGGTGAGATTGCTGATACTGGCCATGACGTTTAGACTGTCAATTTTGTTGCAGCGTGTCACCGGTTAGAGAACTGTTACTTAACATGGACAGGTTCTAATCAGCCGTCTTGCCCTAACCCTAACCCTAACCCTAGTATTTACAAACTTCTTGCTAAAGTCAAACTGCATTTTATGTATCTTGTCTAACAAGATTCTAGCATTGAATAGAAAGAATTTCCATAGAGATAATTATGTAGCTTGTTGCCATAACTGATCTCTATAATATATTAAAGATATGTATTTTTAACAAGCTGTGGTTTTGTGGTGAAACGACTAAGATCAAATATCTAAAGATATTTAAAATTACAAAGAATGCAACTGATAAACTTTAACATACTTCAACATAAAACCATCCCAGAAGTTCTCATTATCTATGGACAGAACCACTGGGGTTACCACTCTAGAAAGTGAATCTAGTTCAATACTATGGACTAGACAGGAGCATGGCCTGAAACGATCTAAATTCTCATACCTGGATAATATTAATGCCTTGATGCAGTTCACGAATTCTTCATACATCAATAGCTTCACAGAATGGAGGTCCAACCGGGGAAGGTAGAAGCTTGAAACCTAGTTCAATGTTGGATCTGAAGAAAATATTCCGGATCCAGCATTGAGCCGGGTAATCGATTTGAGCGTCATACGGACCGTTGTATGCAATAAATTGCAAGGGCTGGTGCTGGTGAACTAGAAAGATTAGGGTTGTTTGCTCGTACTTCGAAGAGGTGTCGAAATATCGTTATCTATATGGTTTGCAGAGGCGGTATTTCGTTCAACTGAAAGTAAAAAGGAGCATCTACGAGAATAATTGCTTCGAGATGCAATTTGGAAAGCGTTGGTAGTACTACAAAATCATGATGAGCTGAAAAGTGATATTGGCGCGGCTCAATCCGAGATCGCATTACGCGTGCACTGTAATTGCGTCATGGGATTGAACCGCCCCAATATCTCTTTCATCATTACATGACCTGCAATAGATTAGTGCCCCCGCCATTTCCCACCTGTCTCCCACTTAAATTCCTTCACTTTTACGATCGCAATGACGCCGAATCCAGTGTTACATACGTTGACATCTCATCGTATAAGATATAACGACATAGTTCTGCAAGGAAATCAAACAGAATACATGAATAAATATCAAGATTCTTTTATTTCCAAACTGAAAGGGAAATCAAACGGAATACAATGTTGGACAGAAAAGAACTTTAGGGTTACATAGGATGCTACAAGAAAACTGAAAATTTCAGATTGCGATAGCATTGAATGGATATCAAACAAATATATTCTTCATGATTGTTTTTATAGAAAAGATTTATTATATTGCGAAAGAAATATTGAGTACAAAGAAGAATATAGTACACCAACACATTTCTTGTGATAATGGCTGGCTGCAATAATGCCAGAATAAGTGGAACCTGAAAATAACAGCACAGATATTAAAAAGCAGACTCACAGCTCAATTTCCAAATTGAAAGCATAACTGAAATGCAATACCATAATCCATTATATGTAGGAAAAAAAAGGTTATGCAAGTCTCAATGAAAGGATTCTCTCCAATGAAAAGAGCTCTGCAGACGTACACCATAACCATGTACACCTGGGTCTGATTACACATCTAAATTCAGGTTCTGTATCTCTGCAATAGTACTTCATCTAAATTTCAGTCTGATATGTATTATTTTTTACGTTAATATGGATCTAAACCCAAGTTTAAAACTTTAATATATATCTCCATATAAGGCTGGAAGGATAAAGGATACAAATCTTTTCTATTACATAATTTCCAGATTGAAATGATAACTGAAGATGTAATACCATATCATAATCCATTATAAGTAGAGAGAATAAGCTGATGCAAATCACCATGAAAGACTGCTCTCGAATGAATCCCTCCCTTGTACAATTTGCTGTATACATTTCTCACTACACTAGGGCCTATTATACCCATGTGCACCTGGGTGTGATATCTATCCTAAGTGAATATATATACACATGTAACCCCTATCTATATGTTAAGGTTCTCAATATAGAGAATTCTAATCTTTACTATTTCACCACTCTATTCTATCATTTTATGTAAACTCTAACTGAAGATAAGCTTATGCAGGTTCATATCAAACACATGTTTATTCCTTATTCAAACACACTTATTTAAACCTGGGTATGCTTTATATTCCTCAAGCTAGAGCATGCAAATCCACCATATTCGTAAACTCTAACTTCATCTTGATCTAGATGGGCTTGAAATAGCATTCATAGTGCAGATAGGCGTTTCTACAGCTCAGTATTAGTCCAGTGTTCTAACTTGGGAAACGCTGATGTCAGTTGCTTACACATTCCCATGTCAAAAAATTAAAACAACAGCCAGGTAACAGGTATTGGTCTCTCATGCATTCCCCATGTCAAAAAGTTAAAAAAACAGCCAGGTAAAAGGTATTGGTGTCTCATCCATTCCCATGTCAAAAACATTAAAAAAAACAGCCAGGTTAGAGGTCTTGGTGTCTCATCCAATCAATCATGTAGAATTAAGAAATTCAAAGGTGGCCTATACAATGTTAAATTTTAAAAATAAAACTAAAAACATTTAAAAAACAAATTTCGATTTCTGTCTGCGCAATCCAGGATGAACATAAATCTAAACCGGTTTATAAGACACCCATGCATGATCTCATTTACATACACAGACCACTACTGGGCTGTATAATATACTGAGCTCCTTTCAATGTATTTCAGTGTATAGTTGAAGAATGTTTTCAGGATCCATCCTATTATAGTTTATAAGCATCAGCATCAGTCCAAGCTAATAAATATATTGTTGAAGAATGTTTTCAGGATCCATCCCATTATAGTTTATAAGCATCAGTCCATGCTTATAAACATAGAATGTTTATAAGCTTATAAGCATTCTTCCATATTTATAAACATTAATTATAGGTATGAGTTTATAAGCTTATAAACTAATGAGATGCATATGAAAGACACTCTTCAACAATATACTAATACTAATAGCAGAAACTTTAGAAAACAAATCTGGATTTAGAAGACACTCTTCAGCCATAAATTAAAGACATTGCTAACAGAAGTCTCAGAACAGAAATCCTTTCAGTGCAATCAGCATTTCACCTAATCAGAAAACCTAAATCTGAGCTCAACCATTGGAAATTAACGAAGACTGCGAAGAAATTCAAATCAAATAGCATGCAAAGATCATATATGAATACGCTTGAGAGATTACAATTTGGTTTAAAAACCATGAAGTAATTAGTTTGAGACTGAAATAGAAGGTATGAGACGTACCGCATACTATAATAACTCTTCGGAGTATATAACGAATAACGAATTCCTAGATCATGAGCTTGGGCACAGAGTGATCTGATGGAGAATAACTGTCCTTAAAAGGCATCCGGGGAGTGTAAAAAAGTTGATCTGACGAGAGCGGGAGAATGGGAGTGATAGTAAAGGATAAATTGGTTGGAGGAGGTGGTGGGAATGATGAGAGTGGGGAAGATAGTGTCATGCTTGCGTTGAATGATGGTATAAAAATTGTGCGCATGCAATGAGAATGGCCTTGGGATCCCATCTCTATTGCTTGGGAAGGAGGAATCCTGTGCCCTTTTTGGTGCAATCGATTGAATTCGAGGGAAGTTTCACGGATATGGTGGACAAAGCAAGATAGATATATGGGCTGTCTCATTTGTCGGGGAGGTGTTTGGGTTTCATGATTCCGAGCGTCCCCACGCGTAGCGCACGAAAAGTTGCAGAGGCACCTCTTTTCACAGGCAAAAGGTGGCCGACCGATCTCCTAGTAATTCCATTCACACACCCTGCCATTTTCATCGCTTCAAACTTAAAAAGCCCACCACCACGCCGTGTCTGCTATCACTACTTTGCATGTTATTATATTAACAATAACGGGATTATTCGCTCCTGCAGAGTCTGCTCTGCCCTGTGCCGCATGCCAAAAGCTTTCCCCCAACCCTCTTGGAAGACTGTGTCGGTTGAAATGCCCAGAGCTTAGCAAAATTAACCCTAAATTACAAATACATTTGTCATATATTTTGACTTCAATTGAACTGAGATATCCTACCCAAAAGGACTAAAGGACAAAGTATGAATTTTGACTTTGGAAAATGTAGGGTCGTCTCTTCTTTTCAAGATTCTATCTGTTAAAAAAAGGTAAAGGCAATGGTGAGGTCTCAACTTGCCACTGGAATCCTTAAAGATTAATATTATAATAAAAAAATTGAAGTTAAAAAAGTCGAGATTGTTTATCAAGGTTGTTTTGGTTTTTTAAAAGTAAAGATAAGGTAAGATGATTTAAAAATAAGAAATAATGGAGTTGCTTAACTATTAATTTTTTTCTTATTCTCAGCAATATTTTTATAAAGTATTTGTTTTCATTAGGTTTATATATTAAATATAAAATATTAGAAATTATTCATCAAATAAGGAAAAGATGTAAGATGTAGTGGTCACCATAAACATAAGAAGGCTTACACATTCTAAGAAGCATCTAAAAGTTTGGCAAATGGTTAGCAACCTAGAGGTTATGGAGATTCTTAGGTTGAAGGATTATAGTATCAAATAATGATAACTAAATACATAGGGTCTTTATCTTTTGAAGAGTGATTTCAAAAACAAACTAAGACTGTTGAATAGTGTGGAAAGGCTTAGTTGATTCTTATCCACAATATGATCTTGTCTAGCTTAAACAATAGGTGATGGGAGGAAAGTATGATTGAGTTTTAACCCATAAGTTGGTGTAAAATGGATCTATTATTTGTCTTTTGATTTCTGTAAATAGCTCCACAAACAAAATATTGTCTTTATCCATGATGCTTCTAGAGAGGTGCAAACAAACTTGCCTCAAGCAATATGGAAGTCAATATCTTATCATGTTCATTCATAAAGGGGGGTTTTTTAATTATGAAAAATAAGGTCAATATATTGTGCATGTTGGGGGGGGAGGGGAGTAGGGCATGGTGGGTTTATAGGTATTGGGGGTGTATAAAAATGGATTTCTAGTAAAAATAGGGAATATATATGGTAAAATTAGTGTTTTTTAATTAGAAATATGTATTGGGAGGGGGGATCAACAAAAGAGTTTTTGTAGGTAAATATCAATATCTAGTGAAAATTGGAGTATTCTTTAATATCTCATGAACGAAGACACTATGACATGGTTTCACTAAGTGAAGACCTTATGGGAAGTCTATTGGTGGTTTGGGGTTGGTATGGAATAAGGCACATGAATGGTTTGTATACTTAGCTACTCATCAACAATGCTATATCAAACTAAATCCTAGAATGGATGAATTACTATTGTCAAAAAATCCAATGAATGGAGCATATACAGCTAGGCTAGGATATGCCTTATTATTTGCAAAGGATGTTAGGATAGAAAAATAATGGTGAGACCACACAATTTAGAAAATTAAAGGTACATCAAAGGAAAATATTTTCTGCTCGATTTTCCTTTCAAACGAGATTCCAACATGGGACTTTTGCAAAAGAGGGCCAAGGAAGGGCCTCACATCTACATGTTGCATAGACAATGTGAGGAGTTTGGGTATCACTTGCTAATGGCCTACCATTTTCTCCAAAGAAGTATAGGTAGCATCATTAGCCTTGTTGAAAGGAGTAGGGAAGGAATGAGACTCTTTATCTAATGCTTTCAAAACCCGATGTCTAGACAAGAATTTTAGTGAATAAAAATCCTCCATGGTTGTATTCAACTAGGATATTAGGATTTATATGAATCAAATCATATTAAAAAATCATCCTTGAATCATGTTCACATCCTTTACAGAATACATTTTTTCTTGGAGGATTATAGGGATATTATTATAGTACAAATTGGCATTTCCCATTTCGTGACGACAATACCCAAAGATGATACCTAAGTTTCCATATATGGTTTTCCACATAATAAAATTATAAGAATGGAAGAGCTCATAATTTGACTCCATATGATGGTCCAAATCCCCAAAATAAGATCCCAACTCATTTCCCCTTGAATTGTCAAAGTTGCAACCACAAAAGAGACCGCATGTGCCCTTTAAACTAGCAAGGCATGTACCACACTAGTTTCCCTTAAGCAAGGTCCATGTACCAAATATATTAGAAAAAAATATAATGTTTCGAAAGTGTGACAAGTTATGATAGTTTTGGTCATAGTTGTAACTTTTTAAACTAAATGGTAACCATTTGCAACTATTTCAATCACACATAAAGAGAGATGAGATGGGCCAACCAAGGAGCACACCCATCCATATTGTTATGTTGGAGAAATGTTTCTTCATTACATCCATCCCCTGTTCCATTCAATAACCCTTGTTCCTGAAGATCATCTACCTAAGTGTTGGAGTTGCCACCTTTATGTGGCTACCATCCTATACACTTTAAAAAGGTTGGTTATGGGATTGTTGGTCTATAAGAGCAGAGGAACCTAATTTGTGTATTTGGAAGGTGCCAAGTAGTGAAAATATATCTATGTTATATTATTCCATTTCATCAAAAGAAATTTGACATCTTTCCCTCCCTTGAAAGAAAGTGCATTTGAAAGGGTTCATTATCAACTCGTGGAAAGTTATTCATAGAAATAGGAATATTGTTTAAGTTTATTAACATTATATGCATGTTCTTATATGATTTAGACCTTTCTTAGTAGTTAAAATCTTTTGAGGAAGGGTGGTTGGTATTTTTGCAAGTTGAAGATTGCTACCAAGGAGCAGATTGAAGGAATACTAGAGGAGCAACGAGGACTAACAATCATAAAAAGGTGCATTCTCTCTCTCTCTCTCTCTCTCTCTCTCTCTCTCTCTCTCTCTCTCTAGAGGAGCAACGAGGACTAACAATCATAAAAAAGTGCATACTCTCTCTCTCTCTCTCTCTCTCTCTCTCTCTCTCTCTCTCTCTCTCTGTCTCTGTGATCAACCTCTAAAATCAGTCATTATGTCAGTTTCTATCTAATCTAGTATGTTGATGACCTACCCTAGTCATTAGGAATAATTTCCATATAACAAATATAGTAAAGGATATCAAACAGTGTCAAATCAGTCCCTTTGTGATAGATGAATCATACCCTTCAAGGTTCTTTATGGTGCTTATGATTTTCTTATGATAATCCTAGAAAGTGTGGAGAAGAGGGTTGGCTTCACTTTAATTCGTCTCATTACACTTCTTTTTCCTTGGGTTTGGTTGAAGGGTCAAACAACTAGTAAGAACTTTCAACTCTAGTAGCATTTCTCCAAATGGCAATTGAGAAGAGGATTGTTGTTCTTCAAGTCTATGGTCATTCCAATCTTATGGTTGATTGGCTAAATGGCAAGTCTCATCTTCAAAATGGGGGCCTCTAGGGTGTCATGGATGAGATTGTATATATCAAAAATAGATTGCAGTGGATCTCTTTTTCTCACATCTATAAGAACTCCAAGGTAAGGTAGACTCTATCAAAAGTTGGGGTGCATGTGGAGGCTAGGCTGATTCTATTAAGGATGTATAAGGAGTATACATGATTCCATTGATACTCCATTTCACTTTATGTAGTTTTCTTGGTTCTATCATTTGGTAGTTCTCAATTGATAGGTATCCTATTGTATGGGTTTGGTTGGATATGTTAGTTGTTGAATTTTAGTGATTTATTACTTCTTTTATGGTTTGTGGATATGAGGGAGACTCTCAAAGTAATATGCTAAGGGCACAAATGTTAAATATAATGTACTTTCTTCTTGAAATTAATGCATTGCAAATTTTGTGTGAATAAATAAATTGCATAGAATTTGTGAAAATATATATGCATTATTAATGAAATAATGAATTAAGAAATCTATTACTTTATCTTAAAAAAGAAAATATTGTAAATAATTATGAACATAAAATTTACAATATATAGTTATTTTGTAATTTTAAAATTAATAACAATGAAAATATCAAATCATCATGCAATTTGTGGTAAGCAACAAATTTTAACAATAACTAAAATGTTTTATAATATTAATTTTATTAAAAATTTGTTAATAAAAATAATTAATTTTAAAATATAAACCAATAATATTTCAAATATTAATTTTATTAAAATATTATTAAAAAAATATTTAAATAAAAAATTCTATATTAACTATATTACCATCAACTACTAGATAAATCCTCAACCTTCAAATTAGCTTTGTGGTGCACGCTAGGAGTGGCTCTAGGATGCAAGTGGAATCAATCCCTAAATTACCATATTGGGCTTGTACACCAATCCGAATTCCCATGTTAAGTTATTAGCCTTGGGGTGCAAGCCGGGGATGACTTTGGGGTGATCAACGTATTTTGCTTGCACCTCAATTTGGATCTTTCAAACATGTCCCATCCATGTCAAGCGTATCTCCGGGGTACTGTAAACCAAGCAAGGCTATGTGATGCTTTGGAGTCAATGTTCCTTGTTAATATATACCATGTTTGTTTTGTTTGTTAATTTTTAAATGTGGAAATTTGGTCCTAGGGTGCAAACCCCTAGGTTTGGGTTTGCTAATTCAAAAAAGAATGAATTTGGGTGTAAGGTCATATTAAAACTTTTCCAACGTAACATCATATAATCTAACCTTGTTGTTGATAATTTGAAGTTAGATGTGATTTTGTTTCACATCTTTCTTTAGATTGAGTTGATTTATAAAAGTGTTGTAGTTGATTTATGGTGTATAGAAAAAATTGTTGTTTATATATATAATAATTAATATAATTAATAAATTATATAAAAGGAGAGGAAGGTAAACAAAAGTAAGGTTATGGTTTTTATAACTAATCATTATGTTAAAAGATGGATATTACTATAGTAAAGAGAACAAACCATGATATTAAAACTATTATCTCTTTTTAGTGGTGGTTCATTATGTGTTTGTTTCTAAACAATAATTTACTTCTTATTCTTGTAATTTTTTTTTAATGGAAACATTATCAACATTTTGATAGAAAAATTAGAGGAACAAAAAAAAGACATAGTCACTACACAAAGAGAATGAACACACCAATTGTGGTATGTTATTTTTATTAATAACCAAGGGTATTTGTACATTCATAAATAAGTATCATCGATTGATCTAGATAACAAATGAAGGGTTCTCCATCCACCTCATGATATATTGCTTATCCTTTTGGACAATTCCCTTCATCATATAAATCAACCTTAACTAACTTCTTCTAGACACTGCATATGCTTATTACATATCATCATAATTCATCTTTCCTAGTCACCTTTTGAACAAGTCATGGGTTCAAGTGAGTAATCTTTTCCAACCCTCCCCCTTAATGAATACTTCTTGTTTACATCTTTAGTGTTCTTCATCCTTGAAATTTCTTCATGTCTTTATTTGGTTTGGGCATATTCAACGGTCATTGATCTTCTCTCATGATCTTCATTATAATATTTTTTTGTTTTGTTTCCTGTGTTTGTCAATCACTTGTTGTAATATCTATGGTTGGGACAAAATTCATCTTTGAGCTTCCTATGGCCTTATGGTCTATTTGGCTACTGTCATTAAATATGCAAGGATCAATAATCTCTTCATGATTTTTTATCAAGTATTTTCTCATGGTTCTTCTCTTCACCCTTTAGTATAGGTGGATTCCCTTTAGTATTTTCTCATGGTTCTTCTATTGTGGTTGCTACTACTATAAAAAAAAATACAACTCGATTTGGGATTTGTTCATCATGGGCTCCATCCTTGAAGTTTATGCTCCTTCCTTTTTCACCTACAAAAATTTCTCATCGATGTCCATATAAAAAAAAATTCATCTACTGATATACATGAGTTGCAAACTACTATACTCATGAGTTCTCCAGGAAATATTTGCACCTACATGGTTCAACATGTCACAACTTAAAATCGATAAAGGCATACCACCTATATGACATCCCCTGAAACCCTATTTCATGACCACAATGGTGGCACCTTCTGTGAACCAATGTCCTCCTTCAGCCCCAAATGAGCAGTCCTTTTTCTCCTTGATTGCATCATTTTCTTCGGCATTTTCTTCGGCTTCATCCAAATCCCCACCCCACAATCTTGTCAAGAAGCTAGCCAACATTCCAAAGGTGGATATTCCAAAAACTCCTTCATGGTAGATGGCTCTTTTCTCGACGATCGTGGCCTTATCAGACAGTTTACAAGCATATATCCCTTCCCCTATTCCATGGAAATTTGGCTACAAAAAAAATGGCATGTTCTAATCAAAGGGTGCATGAGTTAGTACTTATGTGGTCATGCGTACTACGTCATCCTCTTCGAATCAAAGGAGGAAAAAGATCTGATATTTTATGGAGACCCTTATTTCCTCAATAACCATGGAATGTATTTAAATCGATTGACCCTAGACTTCAACCCTAAAGTGGATGTTCCATCAGTCATCTCAGTTTGGATTTGTCTTCCTCATCTTCCTCTCCATTGTTGGGGAGTAGAATCCCTCACGTTCATTGGAAACAAGTTGGGAAAATACTTAAACAATGTAGAGACAAAGTCAAATATGCTTTCTTATGCATGAATATGCATCGAGGTGGATCTAGAAAAAATCCTACCTGAAGCCATCCTCCTCAAGTTGGATAACCGACAACATATTCAAAAACTAGAATATAAGCAACTCCCATTTAAATGCAAGTATTGCCATGACTACAGTCATTTTTTCAAATACTACAAGAACAACCCTCAGTAATCAGAAGCAATCCAAAATAACAAAGTCACTTGGAAAACAATTAAAAGAAAAATAAGAAACGGGAAATTGAGTCTCCTAAACCAAATTGGAACAACACCTAAAAGAGTAGGTTTGTCTATAGCAGGAACTTCAACTCTCAACCCATTGATGGTTCCTAAATTCCCTCCAAAATCCCCAACCTTAGCCCTAACCCTTCAATGTTTGGACCCTCCCACAAACAGATTTGAAATCCTATCTCAGGATGAAACCCATGGAATCAATTTGGAGTAGCCCAAAAACCCTTATCAAGTTTTCCCTATCCAACTGACCTTTGTTGAAGTCAATTCCCCTTTCGTAACCCCCTGAGATGGGCTCATCCTTCCCTCGTGAGTTCATGCAAAACTAGAGCATGTTGGATCATTGGTATATGTTCTTGGCTCCCAACCCACAGTAACTGGGGTCATACCTAGAAATAACTCACAACAACTCTCAAACGACTAAGATGAGGATGGTAAAGAGGAAATACAAATAAAGAAACCAGATAGGAAAATGGGTAGAGAAGTTAGTGAAGAAGCAACACAACAAGACAAAATGATGGGTAAGTAGGAAACGATAGAACAATACATCTCTTCCTTCAGGAAAAATATGAAAAAATGCATTCGGGGAAGCCAACAAATAGGAGAAGCTAAAACTAGCAGTGGTAAATAATGGAAATGGTATCCTAGGACTATAGAGGCCTGGGAAACAAGTTTAAAAGGAAAGCAGTGAAGGACATTTTAACTTCAAAAGAACCCAAGTTTCTTCTAATCCAGTAAACAAAACTTTTAATTAAAGAAATGACATAGGTAAGAATGAAAATATGGAAAAATAGTAAATCTGCAATAGTAAGCTCCAAAGGGGCCTTTGGAGGTATAGACACTTTTTGGGATGACCAAATATTTGAGATAAAGAAAAATGAAATCACTCAACACTGGATATATGCAGAGCTAATAAATAATCAAAACAAGAAAATATTGATTTTTTTAATGTTTATGTTCCACAACACTATGTAGAAAAACACAATTGTTGGGTCTCTCTAAGGAAGATGAAGGGAGAAATACACATCAAAGGAAGCATAATAGCATGGGATCTCAATTTCATGTTAACAATGGGAGAAAATAGAGGAGGTATCATATTCAGGGATCTTACTTGAGAACTGGTGGAAGACATTATATCTGAATGGGGCCTCTCTGATATCCTTCCATAAAAAATAAATATACTTGGTTCAATTGGAGACTAGGGAAAGACCATATAGCATCTAGACTTGATAGTTTCTTAATCTATAGTTGTTTCCTAGAAAATGTCCTTGACATTTCCACAAGCATAATCCCCTCGACATATTTGGATCATAAGCATGTCCTTCTGGCTATGGTGCAACTAGAAAATTATGGTTCACTCCCTTTTAAGTTCAACCCCATATGGTTTCAAAATCCAGCAGCAGTTGATTAAATCAAGGCGGCCTAGTCATGGAATGTTTTGGGATCTCCAAGATACATCTTAGAAATTAATATGAATGCAATTAAGATATCTCTAAAGTAGTGGGCTCGAAAAAAATACAAGGGACTAATATAGGAGAGAAAAAATTTGCAGTCCAAGCTAGATTCATTGCAACAAAATATGGAAGAGGAAGAAATAAGAAAATCACACTTATGTATGGATAAATAATTAAATAAAAAGATATTTAATGTTTGTCGAAATGAAGAAGAGAGATAGAGGATCAAGTAAAGAATCATTTGGTTGAGAGCTAGAGACAAAAACACAACTTTCTTATATCAACCAGCGAAGGTAAGGAGACAATGGAAAAATGTCAAAGTAATCAAGAGATCAAATAGAGACGAGATATCTGGTTTTGAAAATATCAAAAAGGAGGCATTCTCTTTAAAATGCTTCTCTTAAACAAAGACGAGGAATACCCCAACGTCATCCCTCAAATGTTGTAGAATATTCTGCTCCTAATCCAAGAAGATGACAACAAGATGTTGATAGAAAAAATAATCGAATCAAAAGTTCAAGAGGCCATTTAGGGTATTGATGCTAATAAATCCTCTAGTCTCGACGGTTTCTTAATTTATTTTTCAGGTAATGGTGGGATATAGTGAAAAAATTACTTATGTCATATGTAACAATGGAACAAAAGGAAAAGCATAATGAGGGGGGAATCCAACTCTTCCTTCCTCACATTGATACGCAAAGAAAATAACCACTCCTATTTCTCCAGATTCCACCCTATTTTTTTTATGTATTTCCTCCTACAAAATATTGTCCATGATCATATCCAACCAATTCAAACCCATCCTCCCCAATATCATTTCACAAAACCAAGGAGGATTCATCTAGAAACGTCAAAATATTGACAACATTCTCTTAGTTCAAGAAGCAATTCATTCTAGAAAGCAACAAAAGGAAAGCAAAATGATTATAAAACTGGATATGACGAATGTCTTTGATCGGGTACATCACTCCTTTCTCTTCTCCATTCTTAAAAGTTATGGTTTTTTTATCATTTTATCTCTTGGGTAAAGACTTGTATTGGAATCCCATGGATTGGCCTCTTGTTAAAAGGTCTTCCAACTGACTTCTTTGCAAGCTCTAAAGGTCTATGCCAAGGTTTCCCCCCTATTTCCTTTTCTTTATGTGATTATGGAAAACTCTTTGATCCAAAATTTGGAACAAGGAAGGAATCTCGGTAATCTCCATGACATCACAATGGTTCATGGACTCAAAGAGATAAACCATTCTCAATTCATTAATGATACCCTCCTTTTAGGAGGAGATTTCGTTATCATTGTTGATCACTTTAGATTTCTTCTCAACACATATTTGTATGCTTCAGGAGGGATGGTCAATAATAATAAATGCAAAATATATAGTTGGAATGTCCCTAGTAAACACTTAAGGTAAATAGTGAGATCCCTTTAATTCAATTTCCAAGATAAATGGAATTCCTTTAGATATTTGGGAACCCCTCTCTTCCAAGGTAAACCAAAACTAGATGATTGGATCCCCATGATCAAAAAGTTTTAAAAAAATGGATCAATGTGGGGTGAGAGGGATCAATCGAGCAGGAAGATTGATCCTCCTTAAAATAAGTGCTCTCTTCTCTCCCTTTTTACCAATGGTCATCATTATTGTCCCTGGATAGAATCCTTGAAAAAATGAACACGTTAATGCATAAATTCCTTTGGCAAGGTGGAAAATCCAACTCAAAAAAATTCCATCTGATCAAGTGGGGAGTAATAATGGCTCCTATAGAACATGGAAGAATTGCAATAAGGGAACCAAGATTAATGAATAAGTCTCTGGGAGGAAAATTGCTATAGAAACTTGTCTTGGGAGGGAAATCATGGTGGAAGTCAATCATATAAAAAATATATCTATGCGGAAATTGTCTCAGATGGCTTGACATAGAAATGAATCCAAAGTCGTGGTCTCCAACCTAGGATCTATGCAAGGCTTCTTTCCCAATCATAAGAGATCACATCTCCTGATCCCCAAGAAATGAGAAGCGAATAAAAATACAGATTGACAAGATAGCAGGACATTTAGAACTGGAAAACGTTAGATACTTTGACCAGTTAAGGAAATGGATGGAGATAAAGGGATTCAAATGTTATATAACATGTCTAGCTGGGACAAGAAAGGAGTCTATAAAGGTTGGAAAGTGTACCAATTACCGACCTCTCTTGAAGGATAATGGTCAAGGCTACTAGAAAATCTAAGAGGGAAAGCTCCAATTAAAAAATCTACCTAAGACACCAAAGCATGGGGAATTAAAAGAGGAGAGTACTCAATCAAATAAGGATATAGGAAAATTCTAAAATATCTGGTTTCTCTTCTAAGATATGCAAGTTGGAAGGAAATTTGGAACAATGAGAAAATCCCAAAATTCCAATATTTTTCTTGCATGCATGGTCCTAGGAAAACATGGTTATCAAGGGCCTTCTAGATGCCACTTATGCAAATTAGAGAAAGAATATCCCCATAACCTCTTTTACGTTGTGCCTTTGTTAAGTAAGTAAGGGGGTTCTCTCAAAAAGGGTTGTTGAACACTCCTATTGTCCCTTTGAATAATGTTGAAATTTTATTGTCATGGCACAAAAAATACCAAGGAATATTTGATCATAAACCTCTTCTAAAGTGGTTTTCAAAAACCCTTCCATAGTTCATAAATTGGAATATATGGTTAGCAATAAATGTTGTCGTGTTCAATGATGAATAAATCAATCCAAGGAAAGTTGCAATGCAATATTGGGTCTTAATGGTCGAAGCAATACAACAGAAAGGAAATTTGAAGAAAGCCAAAGAAACATTGGAAATGAAAGTGAGAAACTAGTTAATTAATATTATTAATATGGACATGTATATTGGGAGGCCCATCAAAAAAATAGGCACTAAAAATTGGTCTCTAAGAATGACTAGCTTGGAATTCCAAAATTGGAGCCAAAGCAGAAAGCATTGTATTCTTTTCTTCGATGAGGCTCCAAAAGGAAACCCAAGGGTAAAAAAATGGGGGGGTGGTGCTTTCATGCCTCAATAACTTCTAGAAATAAAGTATGCATGGGGACTTGGAATTTCCTCAAACAACTAAGAGGAGGCACTAACTTTATAGAAGGGTGTTGAGATCCCAAAGGAAAAATGTTGTAATAAAATTTCCATCATCGAGGACACATAGAATTTAATTCAATGTTTAATATGTAAGTATCCTCCTAAAGACCCACACCTATGCCGATTAATCCTTCAATTTTTATCAAGCAGTGAGAGCTTCTAGAATTTGTAGGTATATCGTGTAATAAGGAAACAAAACAAGGTGGTGGATTTTCAATCCAACCTTCCATGTTCCAGTAGAGAAGTTTTGTGCAAAATTGGGGAGGATGTCTACATTCCCTAACATGGCCCATTTCCAATACCAAGATCATTCCCTCTTAACTTAAAATGACAAATGTTAAAAGGCATGATCATTATGATGCAAGGTGGAGGCTGTGAATCATTCTATGATGGTACAACTCAAGCGTGAAAGCCATTAAAATGGAGAAGAGGATGAATCCTAAGTCTCTTCATCCCATCATTGAAGCATGTGGAAGCCTTCCAAATATGGATTCACAAAATATTGACAGTCACTTCATAATTATCATCAAAGATCGGCAGGTGAGTGAATTCGAAGATCTACAGTGGATAAATATCACTTGGTCCAGTTGAGGAGTGACTAGTGGTGGGAATTAGAGTTCTCTCTCGTATCTTGAATCAAGAAAACATAGGAATTATAGACTCCATCTCTCTCTCTCTCTCTCTATGGTGTCCCCTTTCCAAAACAAGAGGTGTATAATGAAATTAGAGGATAATGTGGGGTTTTTTCTCAATAGCATTGAAATGTGGAAGCATGGCATGGAGTAGAGGACTAAGGAAGAGATAAGAAGGGAAATGAAGTGCTATGAGGTTTCTAGCACCCAATAGGAGAAATTGAATTTGAAATTCAATATAATGGAAGTGGAAATATGGTACCTTCATGAAAGAGGTCGAGAACAAGGAGATAAGATGAAATAATTAAAAGAGGCCATTCATAGATTGAAGATGGAGTTGGCACCAAGGTTATGGTGTGTGGATAAAAGAGTGGAATCGTCAGTGGGATACCTGAATAATTTCCAAGGTATGGAGTTCAAATAACCATCAATGAACAAGAATATAGTCCCCATGCACCTCTTTGGACCAACTACAATCAATCTGCAAATCCAAGATAGGCTCCAAGGCCTCCAGGTTTTTCTAATTACCGTGTTTTTATTTAATCCATGTCATACAATTGAAAATTTTTCTGTAATAGTTTCATAAGAATTTTAACTATCAAGTTAGCAGAAGTAGGAATTACAATTAGGAAAAGATGGACCAAAACCAGGGAGGATGGAAGTTTTGAATTTGGGGAGATTGATTTATTGGCCCCAATTTTTGTATCAATTCTAGCTAGATAGTTCGGCCACAACTTATTTTAATATAAAGTATTATCTTTTTGTTAAAAGAAACATGTCATAAATTCCCATCTTATTCATAACTTGGTCCAAAAAACTCCAATATTAACATACTCTTCCCCCTTTAATCAAAGATTCATCTACTTCGATTTCATATCAAGTTAGCTTATGATTTACCTTACCAACCCCATACTTAGAATATTGGTTTATTCCACAACTTGATATCACATCCTCTCTATGAATGTGAGAGAGTCACTTCACCTGACTACATATTCACATCTTATCATGCTACAACAAACATGCTTGAACAAAATGTCCTACAAAATCATGGGGACAACAACCTACCTATAATTAGTTTTTCAAATTTGGACCAAGGCTCTAAGGTGGTAGGAAAAATTGATCATGCACTCCATACTTTTTAAATAACATGTTCTTGATGTATGTGACTTCAACTCAAGTAAAACAACCATTTTAAATTATTTACACTATCACCAAGGTTAGGATCACTCCTTGGTATCAATCATATGCCCAAAATATAAGCACATTTACAAACAAGGACCAATTTTATCTCATCACATTGTTTGGAGGTTCCATGTCCTTGATTCATGATCATTGTGATCTAATAGGAGTCTATTTTTTTTACTTGCATAATTTAACTATCATGTCCTGTTCAAGTGTCATCACACTCCAAGAACATATCTATAAAAATGATTTGGAAAACTAAATTGACATTGACCAATTAAAGAAGGTAATGAAAGTAAGGTTATGGTTTTTATAACTAAACAATCATTATGTTAAAAGATGGATATTACCATAGTAAAGAGAATAAACCATGATATTAAAACTATTATCTCTTTCTAGTGGTGGTGCATTATGTGTTTGTTTATAAACAATAATTTACTACTTATTCTTGTAGTTTTTTTTAATGGAAACATTATCAACATTTTGGTAGAAAAATTAGAGGAACAAAAAAAGACATAGCCACTACACAAAGAGAATGAACACACCAATTGTGGTATGTTATTTTTATTAATAACCAAGGGTATTTGTACATTCATAAATAAGTATCATCGATTGATCTAGATAACAAATGAAGGGTTCTCCATACACCTCATGATATATTGCTTATCCTTTTGGACAATTCCCTTCATCATATACATCAACCTTAACTTCTTCTAGACACTGCATATGCTTATTACATATCATCATATTTCATCTTTCCTAGTCACCTTTTGAACAAGTCATGGGTTCAAGTGAGTAATCTTTTCCAACCCTCCCCCTTAATGAATACTTCTTGTTTACATCTTTAGTGTTCTTCATCCTTGAAATTACTTCATTTCTTTCTTTGGTTTGGGCATATTCGATGGTCGTTAATCTTCTCTCATGATCTTCATTATAATATTTTTATGTTTTCTTTCCTGTGTTTGTCAATCACTTGTTGTAATATCTATGGTTGGGACAAAATTCATCTTTGAGCTTCCTATGGCCTTATGGTCTATTTTGATACTATCATTAAATATGCAAGGATCAGTAATCTCTTCATGATTTTTTATCAAGTATTTTCTCATGGTTCTTCTCTTCACCCTTTAGTAAGGTGGATTCCCTTTAGTATTTTCTCATGGTTCTTCTCTTGTAGTTGCTACTACTATAAAAAAAAATACAACTCGATTTGGGATTTGTTCATCATGGGCTCCATCCTTGAAGTTTATGCTCCTTCCTTTTTCACCTACAAAAATTTCTCATCGATGTCCATATAATAAAAATTTCATCTACTGATATACATGAGTTGCAAACTACTATACTCATGAGTTCTCCAGGAAATATTTGCACCTACATGGTTCAACATGTCACAACATAAAATCGATAAAGGCATATCACCTATATGCCATCCCCTGAAACCCTGTTTCATGAATAGAATGGTGGAACTTCCTGTGAACCGATGTCCTCCTTCATCCCCAAATGAGCAGTCCTTTTTCTCCTTGATTGCATCATTTTCTTTGGCTTCATCCAAATGCCCACCCCACAATCTTGTCAAGAAGCTAGCCAACATTCCAAAGGTGGATCTTCCAACAACTCCTTCATGGCAGATGGCTCTTTTCACGACGATTGTGGCCTTATCTGACAATTTACAAGCATATATCCCTTCCCCTATTCCATGGAAATCTGGCTACAAAAAAAATGGCATGTTCTAATCAAAGGGTGCATGAGTTAGTACTTATGTGGTCATTCATACTACGTCTTCCTCTTCGAATCAAAAGAGGAAAAAGATCTGATATTTTATGGAGGCCCTTTAAATTGATTGACCCTAGACTTCAACCCTAAAGTGGATGTTACATCGGTCATCTCAGTTTGGATTTGTCTTTCTCATCTTCCCCTCCACTGTTGGGGAGTAGAATCCCTCACGTTCATTGGAAACAAGTTGGGAAAATACTTAGACAATGTAGAGACAAAGTCAAATATGCTTTCTTATGCATGAATATGCATCAAGGTGGATCTAGAAAAAATCCTACCTGAATCCATCCTCCTCAAGTTGGATAACCGACAACATATTCAAAAACTAGAATATAAGCAACTCCCATTTAAATGCAAGTATTTCCATGACTACAATCATTTTTTCAAAGAATACAAGAACAATTCTCAGTAATCGGAAGCAATCCAAAATAACAAATCCACTTGGAAAACAATTAAAAGAAAAATAATAGACAGGAAATCAAGTCTCCTGAACCAAATTGGAACAACACCTACAGGAGTAGGTTTGTCTATAGCAGGAACCTCAAATCTCAACCCATTGATGGTTCGTGAATTCCCTCCAAAATCCCCAACCTTAGCCCTAACCCTTCAATATTTGAACCCTCCCACAAACAGATTTGAAATCCTATCTCAGGATGAAACCCATGGAATCGATTTGGAGTAGCCCAAAAACCCTTATCAAGTTTTCCCTATCCAACTGACCTTTCTTGAAGTCAATTCCCCTTTCGTAACCCCCCGATATGGGCTCATCATTTCCCTCGTGAGTTCATGCAAAACTAGAGCATGTTGGATCATTGGTATATTTTCTTGGCTCCGAAGCCATAGTAACGGGGTCATACCTAGAAATAAGTCACAACAACTCTCAAACGACTAAGATGAGGATGGTAAAGAGGAAATACAAATAAAGAAACTAGATATGAAAATGGGTAGAGAACATAGGGAAGAAGCAACAAAACAAGAAAAAATGATGGGTAAGTAGGAAACGATAGAACAATACATGTCTTCCTACAGGAAAAATATGACAAAATGCACTGGGGGAAGCCAACGAATAGGAGAAGCCAAAACTAGCAGTGGTAAATAATGGAAATGGTATCATAGGACTATAGAGACCTAGGAAACAAGTTTAAAAAGAAAGCAATGAAGGACATTTTAACTTCAAAAGAACCCAAGTTTCTTCTAATCCAGGAAACAAAACTTTCAATTAAAGAAATGACATAAGTAAGAATGAAAATATGGAAAAATAGTAAATCTGCAATAGTAAGCTCTAGAGGGGCCTTTGGCGGTATAGCCACTTTTTGGAATGACCAAATATTTGAGATAAAGAAAAATAAAATCACTCAACACTGGATATATGCAGAGCTAATAAATAATCAAAACAAGAAAATATTTATTTTTTTAATGTTTATGTTCCACAACACTATGTAGAAAAACACAATTGTTGAGTCTCTCTAAGGAAGATGAAGGGAAAAATACACATCAAAGGAAACATAATAGCACGGGATCTCAATTTCATGTTAACAATGGGAGAAAATAGAGGAGGTATCATATTCATGGATCTTACTCAAGAGCTGGTGGAAGACATTATATCTGAATGGGACCTCTCTGATATCCTTCCATAAAAAATTAATATACTTGGTTCAATTCATGGGGAATTCACTTAGTGAACCTCTCACATAGCATGTGCGATCACGGGATATTAAAGAATACCCTTAATTTCAAGAGATATTGACCCAAACTCTTTTTCTTGAAACCCCCTCCCAATACTTAAAACTTCCTCCCCACCCCTTTTTATACCTCAATCCTTATAAACCACCCTACCCACCCCCACCTTAAACCCCTCATCCCCCCAATACCTGCAATATATTGGTTTGATTTTTTATAATTTTAAAACCCACAATATGAACTAACGTGATAGGATATTGGTAAACAATTGAAGCCCTAGTGGTTCAATTGGAGATTAGGGAAAGACCATATAGCATCCAGACTTGATAGGTTCTTAATATATAATTATTTCCTAGAAAATTTTCTTGACATTTCCACAAGCATAATCCCCTCGACATATTTGGATCATAAGCATGTCCTTCTGGCTATGGTGCAACTAGAAAATTATGGTTCACTCCCTTTTAAGTTCAACCCCATATGGTTTCAAAATCCAGCAGCAGTTGATTAAATCAAGGCGGCCTAGTCATGGAATGTTTTTGGATCCCCAAGATACATCCTAGAAATTAATATGAATGCAATTAAGATATCTCTAAAGTAGTTGGCTCGAAAAAAATACAAGGGACCAATAGAGGAGACAAAAAATTTGCAGTCCAAGCTAGATTCATTGTAACAAAATATCGAAGAGGAAGAAATAAGCAAATCACACTTATGTATGGATAAATAATTAAATAAAAAGATATTTAATGTTTTTCAAAATGAAGAAGAGAGATAGAGGATCAAGTAAAGAATCATTTGGTTGAGAGCTAGAGACAAAAACACAACTTTCTTATATCAACCAGCGAAGGTAAGGAGACAATGTAAAATGTCAAAGTAATCAAGAGATCAAACTGAGATGAGATATCTGGTTTTGAAAATATCAAAAAGGAGGCATTCTCTTTAAAACGCTTCTCTCAGACAAAGACGAGGAATACCCCAACGTCATCCCTCATATGTTATAGAATATTCTACTCCTAATCCAAGAAGATGACAACAATATGTTGATAGAAAAAATAATCGAATCAAAAGTTCAAGAGGCCATTTAGGGTCTTGATGCTAATAAATCCTTTGGTCCCGACGGTTTCCTAATTTATTTTTCAGTTAATGGTGGGATATAGTGAAAAAATTACTTATGTCATATGTAACAATGGAACAAAGAGAAATAGATAATGAGGGGGGAATCCAACTCCTCCTTCCTCGCATTGATACTCAGAGAAAATAGCCCTTCCTATTTCTCCAGATTCCACCCTATTTTTTTTATGTATTTCCTCCTACAAAATCTTGTCCAAGATCATATCCAACCAATTCAAACCCATCCTCCCCACTATCATTTCACAAAACCAAGGAGGATTCATCTAGAAATGTCAAAATATTGACAACATTCTCTTAGTTCAAGAAGCAATTCATTCTAGAAAGCAACAAAAAGAAAGCAAAATGATTATAAAATTGGATATGATGAATGTTTTTGATTTGGGTACATCACTCCTTTCTCTTCTCCATTCTTAAAAGTTATGGTTTTTTTATCATTCTATCTCTTGGGTAAAGGCTTGTATTGGAATCCCATGGATTGGGCCCTTGGTAAATGGTCTTCCAACCGACTTCTTTGCAAGTTCTAAAGGTATATGCCAAGGTTGCCCCCCTATCTCCATTTCTTTATGAGATTATGGAAAACTCTTTGATCCAAAATTTGGAACAAGGAAGAAATATCGGTCATATCCATGACATCACAATGGTTCGTGGAATCAAAGAGATAAACCATTCTCAATTCATTGATGATACCCTCCTTTTAGGAGGAGATTTCGTGATCATTGTTGATCACTTTAGATTGCTTCTCAACACATATTTGTATGCTTCAGGAGGGCTGGTCAATAATAATAAATGCAGAATATATAGTTGCAATGTCCGTACTAAACACTTAACGTAAATAGTGAGATCCCTTTAATTCAATTGCCAAGATAAATGGAATTCCTTTAATTATTTGGGAATCCCTCTCTTCCAAGGTAAACCAAAACCAGATGATTGGATCCCCATGATCGAAAAGTTTTAAAAAAATGGATCAATGTGGGGTGAGAGGGATCAATCGAGTAGGAAGATTGATCCTCCTTAAAATAAGTTCTCTCTTCGCTCCCTTTTTACCAATGGTCATCATTATTGTCCTCAGCTAGAATCCTTGAAAAAATGAACATGCTAATGCATAAATTCCTATGGCAAGGTGGAAAATCCAACTCAAAAAAATTCCATCTGATCAAGTGGGGAGTAGTAATGGCTCCCAAAGAACATGGAAGAATTGCAATAAGGGAACCAAGATTAATGAATAAGGCTCTGGGAGGAAAATTCCTATAGAAACTTGTCTTGGGAGGGAAATCATGGTGGAAGTCAATCATATCAAAAATATATCTATGCAGAAATCGTCTTAGATGGCTTGACATAGAAATGAATCCAAATTCATGGTCTCCAACCTGGTATATATGCAAGGCTTCTTTCCCAATCATAAGAGATCACATATCCTAATCCCCAAGAAATGAGAAACGAATAAAAATACGGATTGACAAGATAGCAGGACATTTAGAACTGGAAAACGGCAGATACTTTGACAAGTTAAGGAAATGGATAGAGATAAAGGGATTCAAATTTTATATAACATGTCTAGATGGGACAACAAAGGAGTCTATAAAGGTTGGAAAGTGTACCAATTACCGACCTCTCTTGAATGACAATCGTCAAGGCTACTTGAAAATCTAAGAGGGAAAGCTCCAATTAAAAAATCTACCTAAGACACCAAAGCATGGGGAATGAAAAGAGGAGAGTACTCAATAAAATAAGGATATATGGAACTTCTAAAGTATCTGGTTTCTCTTCTAAGATATGCAAGTTGGAAGGAAATTTGGAACAATGAGAAAATCCCAAAGTTCCAATATTTTTCTTGCATGCATGGTCCTAGGAAAACACGGTTATCAAGGGCCTTCTAGATGCCACTTATGAAAATTAGAGAAATAATATCCCCATAACCTCTTTTACGTTGTGCCTTTGTTAAGTAAGTAAGGGGATTCTCTCAAAAAGGGTTGTTGAACACTCCTATTGTCCCTTTGAATAATGTTGAAATGTTATTGTCATGGCACAAAAAATACCATGGAATCTTTGATCATAAACCTCTTCTAAAGTGGTTTTGGAAAACCCTTCCATAGTTCATAAATTGGAATATATGGTTAGAAATAAATGTTGTCATGTTCAATGATGAATAAATCAGTCCAAGGAAAGTTGCAATGCAATGTTGGGTCTTAATGGTCGAAGCAATACAACAGAAAGGAAATTTGAAGAAATCCAAAGAAACATTGGAAATGAAAGTGAGAAACTAGTTAATTACTCTTATTAATATGGACATGTATATTGGGAGGCCCATCAAAAAAACAGGCATTAAAGATTGGTCTCTAAGAATGACTGGCTTAGAATTCCAAAATTGGAGCCAAAGCAGGAAGCATTGTATTCTTTTCTTCAACGAGGCTCCAAAAGGAAACCCAAGGGTAGCAATAATGGAGGGGTGGTGCTTTTAGGCCTCAATAACTTCTAGAAATAAAGTATGCACGGGGACTTGGAATTTCCTCAAACAACTAAGAGGAGGCACTAGAATTATGGAAGGGTGTTGAGATCCCAAAGGAAAAATGTTGTAATAAAATCACCATCATCGAGGACACATAGAATTTAATTCAATGTTTAATATGTGATTATCCTCCTAAAGACCCACACCTATGCCAATTAATCCTTCAAGTTTTATCAAGCAGTGAGAGCTTCTAGAATTTTTAGGTATATCGTGTAATAAGGAAACAAAACAAGGTGGTGGATTTTCAATCCAACCTTCCATGTTCCATTAGAGAAGGTTTGTGCAAAATTGGGGAGGATGTCTACATTCCCTAACATGACCCCTTTCCAATACCAAGATCATTCCCTGTTAAATTAAAATGACAAATGTTAAAAGGCATGATCATTATGATGCAAGGTGGAGGCTGTGAATCATTCTATGATGGTACAACTCAAGCATGCAAGCTGTTAAAATGGAGAAGAGGATGAAGCCTAAGTCTCTTCATCCCATCATTGAAGCATCCAGAAGCCTTCCAAATATGGATTCACAAAATATTGACAGTCACTTCATAATTATCATCAAAGATCGGCGGGTGAGTGAATTCGAAGATCTACAGTGGATAAATTTCACTTGGTCCAGTTGAGGAGTGATTAGTGGTGGGAATTAGAGTTCTCTCTTGTATCTTGAATCAGGAAAACATAGGAATTATAGACTCCATCTCTCTCTCTCTCTATGGTGTCCCCTTTCCAAAACAAGAGGTGTATAGTGAAATTAGAGGAGAATGTGGGGTTTTTTCTCAATAGCATTGAAATGTGGAAGCATGGCCATGAGTAGAGGACTAAGGAAGAGATAAGAAGGGAAATGCAGTGCTATGAGGTTTCTAGCACCCAATAGGAGAAATTGAATTTGAAATTCAATCTAATGGAAGTGGAAATATGGTACCTTCGTGAAAGAGGTCGAGAACAAGGAGAGAAGATGAAATAATTAAAAGAGGCCATTCATAGATTGAAGATGGAGTTGGCACCAAGGTTATGGTGTGTGGATAAAAGAGTGGAATTGTCAGTGGGATACCTGAATACTTTCCAAGGTATGGAGTGCAAATAACCATCAATGAACAACAATATAGTCCCCATGCAGCTCCTTGGACCAGCTACAATCAATCTGTAAATCTGAGACAGGATCCAAGGCCTCCAGGTTTTTCCAATTACCGTGTTTTTATTTAATCCATGTCATGCAATTGAAAAATTTTCTGTCATAGTTTCATAAGAATTTATACTATCAAGTTAGCAGAAGTAGGAATTACAATTAGGAAAAGATGGACCAAAACCAAGAGGATAGAAGTTTTGAATTTGGAGAGATTGATTTATTGGCCCCAATTTTTGTATCAATTCTAGCTAGATAGTTCGGCCAAAACTTATTTTAATATAAATTATTATGTTTTTGTTAAAAGAAACATGTCATAACTTCCCGTCTTACTCATAACTTGGTCTAAAAAACTCCAATATTAACATACTCTCCCCCCTTTAATCAAAGATTCATCTACTTTGATTTCATATCAAGTTAGCTTATGATATACCTTACCAACCCCATACTTAGAATATTGGTTTATTCCACAACTTGATATCACATCCTCTTTATGAATGTGAGGGATTCACTTCACCCAACTACATATTCACATCTTATCATGCTACAACAAACATGCTTGAACAAAATGTCCTACAAAATCATGGGGACAACAACCTACCTATAATTAGTTTTTCAAATTTGGACCAAGGCTCTGAGGTGGTTGGAAAAATTGATCATGCACTCCATACTTTTTAAATAACATGTTCTTGATGTATGTGACTTCAACTCAAGTAAAACAACCATTTTAAATTATTTACTCTATCACCAAGGTTAGGATCACTCCTTGGTATCAATCATATGCCCAAAATATAAGCACATTTACAAACAAGGACCAATTTTATCTCATCACATTGTTTGGAGGTTCCATGTCCTTGATTCATGATCATTGTGATCTAATAGGAGTCTATTTTTTTTACTTGCATAATTTAACTATCATGTCCTGTTCAAGTGTCATCACACTCCAAGAACATATCTATAAAAATGATTTGGAAAACTAAATTGACATGACAATGTCATATCTCAAACTAAACTCTTAAGTGCATACTCGTAACTTGGGTGTTGGGTAACACCTAAAATGAACCCTGTTCTTTCTTCTTTTATTTTAACTTAAAACCACTATTAAAATACCCCTATAATTTACTTGGAAATTACTTTAGATTCGTATTCCTATTTTTTCTCACCTTAAACAATAAATGTACTTGGCTAGTACAAACAAAATAACCACTTTGATAAACTTTAGAGGTTCAACATAACTTTTATCCAAGTATATTCCTTTACAACAATGTCCCTTTTAATACCTAAAACACTTAATTATAACACCAAGTAACCCATATATTTTCTCACTATAACACTCATCCTTAATTGTCTTATGTAACTAAACCAATACCTCTTTATATATTTATGCCCCCAATTTGTTTTTAGATGTGAAAATCAATATGCAAGTGGGATAAGGTATATAAAGACTAAAATAAAACCCAATCATAAATTTGTATGTAATAATATACTTTTATGAAGAGGTGGTATATGCGGCTCATGGGTTCTATTACACACCAGAGAGAAAGCCATGACATCATTTGCATGGGTACTCAGATCTATGACCAACAATCAATCCAAATGGTATGCATTGTTGCAAGGAGTGGAATATGTTTTTTCCCTAGCACTACCCAAAGTCCTAATTCTAGGAGGTTCTTTGTTAGTCATATAATCTGATAAGAAAGGATCATTTTATGAGGACAATAGGTAAGGTTGGCTACAACAATGAATCATTTTTATCCTCAAGAACCTTCAAGGACTAATTTCCATCCATGTAAGACATAATAACAATCAAATGGTGGATATCTTGGAAAATCAAGGAGCCAAGCGAGAAAAATGTTTGTGCATAAAAAATGGGGGACATGGATCCCATATATTAACATCAAGACATGAACTACAAACACATTTTGAAAATAGGTCACATCGCAAGTGATGGGACTATGTGTGTGTCCCTAGTCATGTGTACCAACAATGATGAATCATTTGCTACCTGTCCATGAGAGGCCATCAACCTACACAAACTAATAATAGGTCACACTTGGGTTATTATGGAGATTTTTATTGCACCTCATGGAGTTTGTTGTATTTTATATAGGGAAGGATATAATTTGAAATCATGCTTGTGTATTCCTCTTGGCTCTCTTGCAATTCAATAAAAAGGTGGAAGAGCTGGTAGGATCTTTGCATTAGCACAAAAAGGGGACCTATTAGGAAATCCTTTCCCTTTTTCTCAAAGCTAGGTATGTAACTCTCAGTTTGGTTTGGAAGGTAATTTCTCTATGGGAACTAGGGATATATGTTTGTGTTGGCACTAAGATTAGTTGGGTCTCTTCCTCTTCTTGTGGGTAGGTTCCCTCTGGACTTCGCTCGCACAACCCAATGTTGCAGTAAATATTTGCTTTAGTTTGGGAGATCTTAGATATATTTTTGCAACAGTAAATGGTGAATCATTTGTGACAATGTTTTTGTGGAGAGAGGATTTCTATGGGGTGTGTATTGACATCAATGACCTCAAGTATGTTATGCAAACGCTACATGAGATATTCAAAGGCATGTTTGAAGATCTATTACTAATTTCCTTTCACATCACTATGATGGATAGTAGAATTGTGTAATATATATTTTTGGAAAGTTAGGAACATTAACTCAAAATTATTCCATAGGGCTTGAAATTTTAGGCAACATAAGTAAAGTTTCTTAAAACCCTCTTCAATAGCAATTTTTCTTGTAAATTGATTGGTTATGAAAAAACTAAGGTAGCCCTAGGAAATTAATATGGAGCTTCCTCTTGGTTTGAAAACATGATATATTTGTCTCGCTAATATTTTTTAGTTGAGTAATTTTTACAAACACTTCACATACATCCTCCTTCTGTACTTTGTTTAGTTTCGAAATTAGGAAAACTAGGAAACTAGTGTTTCTTTATCTTGTTTGAAACACCACTAGACCCTCTTCAAATTTATTATGTAAGGACCCTATGGATTTTACACATCCTAACATACCTAATACTCTCAATGGTATAATCATAAAAATCCTTTTTACATGTTATTCGTGTTAGGATTATTAATCCTCCCTTGTCCAAATTTGGTCATATGTCTAAATCGAAAGTCCATCTAGTCTATTTATAGTCATTAGCACCATTGGGTAAACTTGACCTAATTGGGGCACATGTTTCAGTTACTAAAGTGTGGGGAACACTAATTGAGGCTCACTGCCACTTATTGCACTTGATTGCATAATTTTAGAAGCCTCCTAGATCAATCTCTACAATTTAGGAAGCCACTGGGAGTGCCGAAACCAACCAAGGTCAGTTCACTTCAGTTAATGACTAGTCAAGCTAAGTTAGGAGTCAATTACTTTCATTTCAAGTCCTCCACATTTAGTTAGCACTAGTTTTACTTGACTGCACACATGTGGGGTGCATTTCTCACCTACCACAGTCAGTTAACCATTGGTCAACACTGAATGTAACACTTGAGTTGTGTTTTAGAGCTCCGATGAACTCCGGTTATGGTTTAGATAAGGACAGTTAACTATTGGGTCCTCCGATAGTGATTTAGACAAGTCTTGGTTACCTACAGTCAAGTAGAGTCTAATCAATTCGAACTTCCTCATGTGAATTCAAATTGCTTATGGCTATTAAAGCCATTTTACTTCATTGTAATTATCATCTAATTACTCTTTGATTAATGAAAAGCATTCACAGCTGCAAGCCATTTTTGCACCGTTTCATTCTTCAATAACTGAGTAAATTGTGTGATCTATCATGTGATTTGCGTGTTTTTCCACAGATCTATGTGCTCAATTTGATATGGTATCAGAGCCTCAGCGGACAAGGCACTTCTCCTCCTCAGATCTCCTACTGGATCTTTTTTTTGTTTTGCAGGTACAACTTCGAAATGATTTCATCTTTGATGAGACAAGGTCTCTGTCGGGTGTCTATTGGGCTCAGTAAAGAGTGTTTTATTAATATTAACTAGCTGAATAAAAGTGATGGAGATTTTGAAACAATAGCAACAGGTCTTTCTCCTAGCTTGTGCTACCTCATTAGATCTATTGAAGACCTGAAGGAACTCTGGACAAGATTGGACAGAACCTTTGGAATGATTTATGAGGATCATAATAGCACTTTGGAGAGAACATTCAGCACCATAAGCATCCTTGATCCAAAAATGTCGGCCTCCACTCTCTTTGATGAAGTTGTTCAAGATAAAGAAGAAGCAGAAGCTTCTACACAGTCAATTCGAATTGAAGACAGTCTCCATCCAGTGACTCCTTCTCCTGTTGCTCTGGAAGTTCATGAGATCTCTGATATCTCATATTCTCATATTTCTGAAACAGAAGAAGACATTCGAATCTCTGATATTGAAGAAAAATTCTACTGCACTTCCATGCAAACATTCACCGGTGATTTTCCTTTAAATTCTGTGCAAAATTTACTAGTAATTGCTTCCGAAAGTGAAGAGAAATTTGATTTTTCTCCCTCTAATGTTGCTGCTGGTGTGAAAATATGTGATACCTTGGATATTTTGGAAGAAATATCAGATTACCAGAGTGATCCATTCGTTCCCCATGATCTATATTTTCCAGCAAATTCCTGCAGGATTGCATGCACCAAAATTCAGAATTTTGAAGAAGAAGAAAGCTATGCATCCACCATCTCGGTTAACCATTTATTTGAATCTGATATTAACCTTATTGGATCTGATATGATATTATTTATATCTGATCTGATATTGCTTGGTTTAATATATCAAATTCATAATCTTTCAGTACTGCTTGTAGCTATTCTCATCAACGGTGTGAAGAAACAAGTACCGCAAGTCTCCTACAAAACTGCTGCTGGGGATTTGATTCCATTTCACAGTTTTGGATCTGTTTTGAACCTATTTAGATCTGATTTAATTTCTGATCTGATATTATTTGGTTCATATTTTAAAATCCAAAATCATTCATTCATGCTTGTAGCTGCTCTCACCAGTTCCGATGTGAAAAATCAAGTACCGCACTTTCTCTTCAAAACTGCTGATGGGGATTTGGTGTTAGTTTCCTCATATTAGGTTTCTGATATTTTATTATGTGATTCATTATCTATTTCAGAAGCTATATCAGAATATGGAGCTCAAGCATTCGCTCTCAATAGTCCCAGTGCTTCTTTACCATTGATCACATGCTCATCTCCTCACAGAACTAGTAAAGAGGAATATTTTCTGCATCTGCCCGGACACCTACTCCTAACACTTGGAGCTGTTCTTACCACTCATGGTTTGCTTTTCATGGATGCAACATATCAGTTTCTTGAGTGTTCTTCACATTCTCTGAATTCTCAAGAACCTTTCCTCACTTTTCAGTTGACTTCAGTTGCTCTACATGGGTCCAGTCTTCATCCGGCAGCTGTCTATATTTCTGATTTAGTTGAGCATATCATTCTTCTTCCAAAGAGGAAGATTCCTCCAGACATAATGATGGAGAGGTTCACATGCCAGGCCCCAGGATACCTATGCACAGAAGAACCAGATTGATCCTGATTCTACCTGCTTAATTAGAAGGGGGGTTTTTTTCCCATGTGGTTTTTCCCCATCACCTTGTTTTTTAGCAGTTACCTTACTTTAATTGATGTAATGGGTGACCTATGGTCTTAGTTACCAAGGCCCATAGTTTTTCCAAGTTAGCATTCAGGGTGGGTGTTAGGATTATTAATCCTCCCTTATCCAAATTTGGTCATATGTCTAAATCGGGAGTCATGTCTAAATCGGGAGTCCATCCAGTCTATTTATAGTCATTAACACCATTGGGTAAACTTGACCTAATTGGGGCACATGTTTCAGTTACTAAAGTGTGGGGAACACTAATTGAGGCTCACTGCCACTTATTTCACTTGATTGCATAAGTTTAAGAGCCTCCTAGATCAATCCCTACAATTTAGGAAGCCACTGGGAGTGCCGAAACCAACCAAGGTCAGTTCACTTCAGTTAATGACTAGTCAAGCTAAGTTAGGAGTCAGTTACTTTCAGTTCAAGTCCTCCACATTCAGTTAGCGCTAGGTTTACTTGACTGAACACATGTGGGGCGCATTTCTCACCTACCACAGTCAGTTAACCATTGGTCAACACTGAATGTAACACTTGAGTTGTGTTTTAGAGCTCCGATGAACTCCGGTTATGGTTTAGACAAGGACAGTTAACTAATGGGTCCTCCGATAGTGATTTAGACAAGTCTTGGTTACTTACAGTCAAGTAGAGTCTAATCAATTCGAACTTCCTCATGTGGATTCGAATTGCTTGTGGCTATTAAAGCCATTTTACTTCATTGTAATTATCATCTAATTACTCTTTGATTAATGAAAAGCATTCACAGCTGCAAGCCATTTTTGCACTGTTTCATTCTTCAATAGTTGATTAAATTGTGTGATCTATCATGTGAGTTGTGTGTTTGTCCACAGATCTATGTGCTCAATTTAATAATTCGATCTTTCTTAAAACAGAGAGAGTCTAGTTTATTTCAAACTTTGGACTAGTGAAACCCAAGTTGTCTCCAAATGCCCCAAAGTGATTTCAAATTTTATCTGGAAGGGATTGAAGGGTCATATGGAATCTGAATGCATATACTAGACAATCATACACTTTCTAAAAACATTTATGACTTGCATTAAACAAGGAGAAATGAAAGGGAAAAATACTAACAATTTCGATGTTGAAAACAACCAATGGTCACTAACTCTTTTGGATTCCCAACTGTTGTACGACCCTTCATAATATCTTAATATATGATTGCATTGTATAAAGGACTTTAATGAAACCAAAATACATCATTTATAATGACCTATAATCTTCTATTGTGCTCATAAAGCGGAAAGTTGTAACACATAGACATTGTGTAGAAGGTATGAACAATAAACATAGAAATTTTTAAATGAATTTTGATGAAATTCTGAAAGGTACATGTATAAAATAACTTGGTAATATACAATACATAAAAGGATGCTCAAGCAAAATAAAAAGCACAGAGAAATTATGATGCAAATTTGACATGTAAGTACTCCAAAAGTGCATCATTGTTTGGATTTTATACATGGTTCACATGCGATTTCGAGATATGGATAAGACATGCAGCTCATCACAGTGCCAAATATCATATATTACATCAATTGGGCCATAAATACTCCCTCATCAAGTTTTATACAACAACACTAGAGCATAAGCATAGATAAAAGAATGAAAGAAGAAATAGAAGCATAATAACTATGAGATGACCTTGAAATGTAGGGGTACTTGAACCTACAACAAAAAATTGCATTAATCTCTAAAAATATGTATGAATGTCCTCTCCTCTAACCACTTGGATAGGAATATTTCACCTTCTAAATTGGTTCAATGGAAGGGAGGGAAAACACCCACCATGCATGGACAAGCTAAAGCTCTCCCAAATTACAAAGATGCAAAAGAAAAATTACTAAAATATGTTGTCCTTCCTCATCCTCCATTTTTATTAAATTCATGTGGACTCCTTACCTCTATGAGCTTGATTAATATTCCTCTAAGATACTCACCCAACTCGAGTTAGTGGTTTATTCTCCTTCACGAGACACTTTCCCTCCTCATTCCTACACCCCTCTTTCCCCAATTCTAATTGGGAATATTGGTTTACCATAACTCCATCTATGTGCCCTCTTGATGGATATGTTTAGCCCTAAAATGTTAGATTTGTCATAGGTCCGCAATCAACTATGTATTTGTAATATTTGTTATATATTCCTTCTTATTATTGTCATAGATGCCATGGAATCTTGTTACAAGTGTCACAATTTGTCTATCATGCCTCTTCCCCTTCATGGGAAGTTACTCTTCCACTCCACGTTGAGTTTCCTTGATCCTTTACATGAATATTTTATCTTCACCTTCCTCGAGTACGTTACCCTCCACCTTGAACTCGTATTTGTATGAGAATGATGCCAAGTGTAGTGGGGAATTTTTCCACATGTGGGTCCCACAACCTCCTACGTTCCCTAGTGATCTAATGTCACCTTATTTTCCTTTTTATTGTTATTTATTTGTACCATTTTATGTGAATCTATAATTCTAAGGTCATTTTGGGCCTTGTACCTCCCTTATTTCAAATTTTAATGGTTCCACCCCAACCTAGGGAACTAGTAGGCTAGTGGATTTTTTCCTCCATGTTAAATTATTTGGCTGGGGATATTACATTCCTCCCGACCCAACATTGCTTATCCCCGAGCAATTCCAAACTTGGACGATAAAAATAAAATCATCTTCCCAAGTGGCATCCTCACTTGGTAAATACTTCCATTCTTGCATTGAGCTTTTCAACTTGACTCCTACCATCAATCCATGATTGAACTTTCTTGGAACAATTCCTTGCAACATAGAGTTTGAATTTACAAAACAATCACTTTTCCATAGCTACAATTTGAGTAGTGTCACTCATGTACTGCAATTGTGGTTTCCAAAAGTAAAGAGTTGTGTATTTTTCATATTGATACCCCCTATGAAATCACCACTAAACACCAAAAGATTAATTAAATCCATCATGAAAACATTTGCACAAATAATATTTACCTCCTTCATGTTTTGGAAACCTTTTCTAAACTTTAAACCTTTTTGCTCACTGTATAATTCTTTGAAGTTTCCATTGAGTTTCCAACTTTTGACTTTTTTAACATTCCAAGAAAATTTCAGAGATGAACCACCATGCTTGTTCCTACACTACTATGATTGCAATCACCTTCTCAAGTGGTGACTCAATCTCCCATACTGCTTGATGCCCCCAAAATTGAAGCCAATGAGACAAAAAAATGATCCTAGGGTCCCAATTGATCACGATACATGCATGATGTAAAATATATACTATGAAATGCCATGAACACCAAGCAAGTGAAAACTGAATCCATCTCTCAAAAGGTCTCCCACATAGAAAATTGGAACAATGCTCTGCAAATATGAACTCAAATAACTGAAGGTGTGTTTTCTCTCTCAAACCAACAATCAAATTGCTGCTCCAAGTGATATGAAACCAAGCAATTCCAGGATCCCATTGCTTATATTTCACTTCAACAAATGGGAGTGCTCTGAAAC
Source organism: Pseudotsuga menziesii (assembly GCA_001517045.1). Taxonomy (NCBI): domain Eukaryota; kingdom Viridiplantae; phylum Streptophyta; class Pinopsida; order Pinales; family Pinaceae; genus Pseudotsuga; species Pseudotsuga menziesii. The sequence continues at coordinate 115,611 of LPNX010147862.1, read as the reverse complement.
CCATACCATCAAGAAATATAATGCATGGATACCACATATTTTTATGCATCCTTCCAAACAACATGATCAGCAAGAAGAGTAAATCATCATTAAGTATGGAAAATCAGAATACAAAGGTGGGATTTTATCACTTTCACTGCAAAACAAAATTTTGATGCAACTCTCCCAAAAAGAATGCAACTCTAGGATGTAAGGCCAAATCAAATTGAGTCTCTTCAACAAAGTATGAAAATGCACACCATTAGAAATCACTATGCTCAAATTACATAATAAGTCATCATCAAAGAACCATGGATGCCCATGCAACTTCTTACAAAAAAAAAGGTGTGTTCATGATGTCTCTGCAAATGCAAGCAAGAATTTCACCCTTGGGGGTGCTGAAATCCAACATGTTCCTACTCACCCAATATTCATATCCAATTGATGTGGTTGAAAAATAAGTAGGGGGTGAAGAACTATGAACCAACCTTACTTCTTTGCAACTGTTACCCCTCGAACTTTTGAATGCATCTTCTCCATCATTGGTTGGTTCAAATATTATGATACCATGTGCCTCCTCTAAGACTCCACAACTCTCACCATGAAGCATCTCATAATCCATATAAGCAAGAAAAAGTTTTTGGATTCCAAGCTTGTTTGAATGTATCCTCTTTAAGAACCTACATATGAACATGTACCTCATGTTCCACCATCACATGAGGTTCCTGCATTGTAACATAAATGCTTTCATCCATTGAATGATTATCTAATATGTAGGAGGGTGTAAAGGACCTTTGCAACCTCTCTTGAAATTGCTCAATATGCACCATAGATTTTTTTAGTGCATTTTGGGTGAACTCCAACTCATTTGAGATCTTGTCATTCTCTTATGCATCCTTCAAGGTTATTCCATGATACAAACCAACAAGCTCAATTAAATAATCTCTAGCAAAAAGCAAATTAAAAAAATTACCTTTGGTGTCGAACATTGTCTTCTGGATCTTCTCCATGTCTTCAGGGGAATATTTCTTCTCCACACACAAACAAAATTTTGAAACCAATCCATGTGTGTCATGGAGAGTCTTCAAGGCCTCATGAATCTTCTTTTCATTCATCTTCAAAGACACTACAAGGAAAAGAGGTTCTTGCTGAGACACTTCCTATTCTTCTTATTTAATATTGATTTGATCAACTTCTTGGAGCTAAAGTGTTAATGGGGAAGTTTATATTGGTTCATATTTATATTCTACAAGGTCTTCACTCCATGCTCATGATAACCTTATCTTGCAACAATGTTTTAAAAATTGATCTCTATGTCATGAACATAGAATTGTGAGCACCCATTAGTAGGTACTCCTTCACAGTTCAATCATCCATCAGTAGATGTTATTTCATCCATGTCAAAAGTGTGGATAGTCTCTTTTGAATTATATTCACATTCAGCACATGTGGTGGCTTCTTCATGTTCTTGATTTGCACAAACACCATCAGTAAGGATTGTGTGCTTGCTTCTTTCAGAGTAACCTTGGGGTGAATTTCAAACCTATTCATGGAAATATTATTCTTATTGACTACTTGAAGAAATAGGTGGCTCATGAATCCTATCTTTCTATGTGTAAGTATCAGGGTGCACATCCATACACTTCCTCGTCGATCTTAGCACCGGGTGGCAAACATCTAGTCCCCACCTTCTTGCATAATTCATTCACCATTTGTGCAATCTTTTCTTTACTAGACCTCTCCTGGGGTGTGAAGAAAAATATTCATATTGCAACACTGCGATATTCTCGAAAAATATATGGTATTCAATGATTCATCTTTCATTTCACAATAGTCTAGGAGATACTTAAGACGTTCTTTTGGCTTCTCCCACCGTGCATTCGGCTATTTGTTGAACTAAACATGAGTGGATATTCTTCATATATTTTATCACATGATTATCCATCATCCATACAGGTGATGTAAGATGTAGTACTGTATGATTGAATCTCTTCCTCATACCATTCACATTCCTCTCCCACATAGGCAGAAAAGGACTCTTCCTCATCATCTGACCACGACATGGTTACAATTTCTTCTCTTCAATTGATGATCCAATGCACAAGTGCAAGGACCATGCTATGGTACCACTGTAATGTCCCTTTTTGTAAAATTATGCACATTAGCTCAAAATTATTCCATAGGGATTGAAATTTTAGGGAGCATAAGTGATGTTTCTGAAAACCCCTATTGAACAATAATTTTTTGCTAGATTTCTTGGTTATGAAACAACTGAGGCAAATCTAGGAAAGTGATATGGAGGTTATTCTTGGTTTGAAAAGACGATATATGCATCTAGCTAATATTTTTTGTATGGGGACTTTTCACAAATACTTCACATACATCCTCCTTCTATACTTTGTCTAGTTTCAAAATTAAGAAAACTATGAAACTAGTATTTATTTATCTTATTCCAAACACCACCGAACCATTTCCAAATTTAATATGGAAGGACCCTATGGGATTTGACATGTTCTAATAGAAATAATAGACTCAATTGTCTAATAAGAAAAATCCTTTTGACATGTTATTTGGTCTTTCTTAAAACAGGGAGAATCTAATTTATTTTGAACTTTGGACTAGTGAAACCCAAGCTATTTCCAAATGCCACAAAATGATTTAGAATTTTATATGGAAGGGATTGAAGGGTATGAGGTAATACTAATGAATATAATTGACACTCATACACTTGATAAAAACATTTATTACTTGCATTAACCAAGGAGGAATGAAAGGAAAAAATACTAGCAATTTTGATGTTGAAGCCCCCCAATGGTCACTGAATCTTTTGGATTCCCAACTTCTATATGACCCTTCCTAATATATGAAAATAGGATTTTATTATATAAATGAATTCAATGGAAACCAAAATGCATCATTTATCATGACCTATCATCTGCTATTGCACCCACAAAGTAGAAAGTTGTAACACATAGACATTCTGTGGAAAGTATGAACAATAAACATAGAAAACTTTCACATTAACTTAGATCAAATTCCCAAAGGGGAATGCATAAAATAACTTGGTCATATAAAATACATAAAATGATTCTCAAGAAACTACAAAAACACAGGGAAATTCTAATGCAAATATGATGTGTAAGTACTCCAAAAGTTCAAAATGAAATATAGAGGAAAACTAGCTCGCATGAGGTGATTGTTTGAATTTTCTACATGGTTCACATCAGATTTCAAGATATGGCTTAGATATGAAGCTCAACATAGTTCCAAATATCATATCTTACATCAATGGGGCCAAAAAGACTCCCTCATCAATTTTTATACATCAACACTAGAACATAAGCATAGAGAAGAGAATGAAAGAAGACATAGAAGAATAATAGCTATGAGATTATCTCAAAGTGTAGGGGGACTTGGAACTACAACAAAAAACTGCATTAAGATCTGATAAGATTTCTAAATGGCCTCTCCTCAAACCAACTTGGATAGGAATTTTTCACCTTCAAAATTGGTTCAATGGCATGGAGGGTAAACACCCAAAGTGCATGGACAAACTAAATCTCTCACAAATTGCAAAGACGCAATTGAAAAATGACCAAAAGCTACTCTCCTTCTTCATCCTCTCTTTTTATTAACTTCACGTGTACTCCTTCCCTCCATGAGCTCTAATTTTCATCCAAGATACTCACCCAACTCAAGTTAGTGGTTGATTCTCCTTTATGAGACACTTTTCCTCCTCATTCTTGCACCCCTCTTTCCCCAATTCGATTTGGGAATATTGGCTTACCATAATTCCCTCTATGCACCCTCTTGATGGTTGTTTTTATCCCTGATGTGTTAGTTTGTCATAGGTCTACAATTAGGTCTGAATTTGTCACATTTGTCTTAGATTCCTTCATTATTGTTGTCATAGATGCATGGAATATCATTACAAGTGGCACAATTTGTCTATCATTCCTCTTCCTATTCACGGGGAGTTACTCTTCCACTCCAAGTCGAGTTTCCTTTATTCTTTCCATGAATATTGCCTCTTTACCTTCCCCAAGTACATCACCCTCCACCTTGAACTCAAATTTATGTGAGAATGATGCCAAGTGCAGTGGGGAATTTTTCCATATGTGGGTCCCACAACCTCCTATGTGCCCTCATGATCCAATGCCGCCTTATTTTCATTATTATTATTATTATTATTATTATTATTATTATTATTATTATTATTATTTATTTGGCCCATTTAATGTGAATTTGTAAGTCTAAGGTCATTTTGGGCCTTGCAGCTCCCTTATTTCAAATTTTAATGGTTCCACCCCAACCTAGAGAACTAGTTGGTTAGTGTAATTTTCCTCCATGGTAATTTATTTGGATGGGGAAATTACAAATTGAAGATATGAAGAGAAACCTACGAGAGAAAGGTGGACGAATTGAGGGGTTACAAGATTATATGGATAGTGTTAATCCTGAATCACGGGAGCCATATATGAAACAATTAGTCCTTGGAAGTGCAAGAAATGGAGGAGGAATCAGTCCAACAACCTCTCTAGGAACACAATGAAGCTCATGCATCCAAGCATGCTTGATGCAAGTTGGTTGTTGAATTTCAATTTTTTTACCATCTTTATGCATATAGTTTATGCTTTTTGATGTATTTTCCTTCTCAGCCAATATGTCTGTATTTATAGTATTAGGCCCACTATACTGGCTGAAGATATTTTGTATAATCTAGACTCTGTGGGAATTTTGGACAATGCTACTTGATTTTCTCCCTAATGCGATTGGGTAGTCTTGCAACGTAATCTGCAATTGATTATCAGTAGTTTAATATAAACCTTAACCATTTCTGTTTAAAAAATAATAATATACTCTTATGCAATCTCTCTTACTCCTATTGTGATGTAGGATTACATCCTCAAAGAATCAAGTCCACTCTTAAGAGAATGAAACCTGACTTAATTTTGACATTATAATAAAACATTAAAGGAACATAGGATAGAGAAAGTTACTACATCAAGAGAATGAACATATCAATTGTTGTATATGTTTTAGTAATCAACAAGAGTATTTATACATTCATAAATGAATTTCATGCATCATTCATTGATCTAGATAAAGAATCAAGAATTCTCTACACACCTCATGATATAATGTTTATCCTTTTGGATGATTCTCTTATCATCTACAACAATCTTATCTTCTTCTAGATATTGCATCCACTTATTATCTATTCTTAGAAGTCCCATTTCCTAGTCAACAACCTCATGTTCTAGACATTGCATGTGCTTATTATCTTTTCTAAGAAGTTCTCTTTCATAGTAACTTGCTCAACAAGTCACGAGTTCAAGTATTACAAGAAGTGTGAGTTATATCTTCCAACACATTTTCATAGAAATCTAACAATTTTGGGTTTTCTAGATAGAATGATAAATTGGAATACTCTAATTGCATAACACAATTTTTTCATAGAAATCTAACAATTTTTGTTTTGCTTGATAGAATCATAAATTGAACTACTCTAATTGCATAATATAAATTATTTAGAATTTTTTTATACTTTTCAATTGATCATTGTAATAAAAATAAACACATGCTTAAGTCTCAAGGGTTAGCTCCATTGCATGGTGTCACTGTTACTAATTTGTTGTCGTTAATCAAATACAATGTCCAAGTCATTAATGCCCTTATCATTTACAACAACCTTATCTTTTTCTAGACATTGCGTAATGTCCATGTTGATGAATGATGCCATTATCATTTACAACAACCTTATTTTTTTCTAGACATTGCATGTGCTTATTAGCTATTTTCATAGGACACCTTTTCTAATAACCTACTCACCTAGTTAAGTTCAAATTTTAATATTTTCCAACAAATTTTTATTTTTGTATAGAGCTAACAATTTCGGTTTTGTTTGATAAATAATAGATTGAAATACTATGATAACCTAAAACCAATACTTTTGAGATTTAGAAATTTTTATACTTCACTTTACACTTAATATCATAAATCATCAAAATAAAAAAATTCTAAATAATTCCAATTAAATTTTATCTGTTGAAATTGAACTATAAATCTTATGAAAAAGAAAGTTAAGCATTCACTACTTATGGAGCTTCAAATCCTTCCAAGCCCTAGACCCTAGTTGAAAACATGAAACTATCATGTGTGTGAGAGCTAAGAAATAAAGCATATACATGTCTAAATGTTCCTTGTCGAGAATCTAACGATAGATAGACAAATGCATTGGATCTCACGAGAATAAAGGTTATGAAATAAGGGGAGGAATTTTAGTGTTTGACACCGAGAAATGATGACAAATATGTTTGAAATTCGGGCTAGGGTAATAAAAAATTAATATCAATCAGAATTCCTAGGTAATTTATATATAAAATATATAATTTCTAGGTAAATTATATAATATTATATAAATTTTAAGCGAATTATATAAGATATTTTAAAACCAGATTCTTATCTTTAAAATAGGCGTAGACGTAGACTTTATGATGTATACATATTTAATCAATATTTTATAGATTTTGTGATGGCAAATATGTTTAAAATTCGGGCTACGGTAATAAAATGGAAAAATACGAAAGAGTAAATATCAACACTATGGGTCCTTTTAAATATGTTTAGGTGCATGGTTAGTAAGAGGTTCTCCAAATAACGATTATGGATTTAACACTTTTCTAACAAATATTGAGCTACTTGAACTCTCTTGGAACTTTCTAGCTGATCCCTTTAAATATGTTTATATGCATGGTTACTAACAAGTTCTCTAAATAACGATTATGGATTTGACATTTTCTTGAGTTCAACCATTTTTTTACTTAATCCTTGAATTCCGTTTTCATGCTCATATACAAAATGCTTTGGGGTTGAGGGTGTGAGCTAGCGGTGGGGTTTTATAGATGATCTGTTTGAAGCCTATGTTCCATTCTCTACGGGGGATTGTAGTACTCACAGGTTGGTTAAGCTCTGATGATCTAGGCCTAGCTGAGTATCTAGATATTAATGCTTGGAATGGATACTTATCCATCCTTAAATCCAGTCATATCAGACTTAGAAATGAGGAAGATGTTCTTGTTTGGAATCAAGCAAAATCTGGTAAGTACTCCCCTAAAGTGGGTTACATACATCTGATTCTGGAACAGCATGAGAAGGAAACTGCTTGGTGGTGGAATATGTTTTGGCATTTGAAGTGTCCCCTTAAGTCAAAGATTTTTTGCTGGTTTCTTTTCTTAGGGAAATCCCTCACTTGGGATATTCTTAATAGCAGGGGATGGGAAGGACCTGGACATTGCTACCTTTGCAAAAGTGATGTTGAAACAAATTTACATTTAGGGGTTGAGTGCTCTTTCACAAAATCTGTTTGGAAAGAGAAACCAGAAGCTCTGGGTTGGGGAAACAATTCTTACATGTTTGAAGAATTGGGTTCTCAATTCTGAGGTAAAAACAATCAGATCCTTGCCTATCATTGTATCTTGGTTTATATGGAAGTCTAGAAACCATAGCTGTTTTGATAACTTTACCACATCTCCTGCATAGGTATCAGCATTAAGTTTGGGTTTGCTTTCATCTTATCCTTTGGATACTGTTGTTCTAAAGGTTAGAATCATTACTGAGGAAGTTATTGACAAAACTAAACCTTGGGGTTTTTTTGATGGTTCTGCTTTTGGTAATCCACAAGTGTGTGGTGTTGGGGGTATACTTTTTATAAAAGATGATCACTATTTCACTTTCAAAGTAGGTTTGAGTGTAGGGACAAATAACTTTGCTGAATTGTCTGCTTTGAAATTACTTTTAAGTCTGGCTTTGGACAAGCAGATTTTGAATCTCTAGGTATTCGGTGACTCCTTGCTTGTCATAAATTGGATTTCTGGAAAATTCAGAATTCATAATGTGATACTTGCACAATTACTGCAAGAGGTCAATAGACTTTCTGATTTCTTTGAGCAGGCAGATTTTAAGCATATTTATAGGGAAAGAAATACTTTGGCTAACAGGTTAGCAAATGATGGAGGGAAAGTTCAGTCTGGGTTTTGGTTTATCTCTGAGTATCGTGGGTCTGATAGAATTGATACCTTTTAGGTCTTTTAGCCATTGTGAACTAGGGTACAAGAGGGAAATGGATGATACCTTTTCTAATCTATGTTGTTGATGGTAGGGAACAAATGTTTTTATCTTTTTGTATAAACACAAGGTTGTAATCTGATTACCTTTGTATGGAACTGTTATGATGTTTTTATTTTAGGTGGACATGCTGATTTCTTAACTGGACAGTTAGTGGTATTTGGCGTTTTTTGGACAAATCCAGTCTTTTGATAACATGGTGACTATCTGGGATAGTCTTGAGGAAGTTTTATTTGGACAGGTTGTTTTTTTTATGGCTGATAGAAGTTTATGATATGGAGATGAATTATCTATGAATTTTTGGAGACATTTGATTGACATAGTGTTAATCTGGTTATGTAATTAAGACATGTTTTTTGACTGTGTATATCTCTTTTGAGCAGTTCGAGATCAAATGGAAACTTATCTCTTTTGATAGTAGTCCATCTGCACAATATAATAAAATTATGATTTTTTTCTATGGAAAAAAAAGGTTGGTGTTGCTTCCTTTAAGACCTCATTGCAACTACGGTGACAATTCTACATGCTGTTGGGAAGATCATTCTCACATCCAACATTAATGTTGACCCCGACCCAAGTTTATTGCTTCAAAAATTGCACTCAATGATCTATTCCAGCTCTAACTTCACTATGTATGAAAAGCAAATTTCCCTAGTTAAAAAACAAATGTATACAATATACTCTATATTACCCATATAATTTCATATTTGTAATTCTCATCACAAAATGATTTCAAACACTTATCCTTATATACTAATATAAAATTATCTCTATATTATATCTTCCACTTTAATCTTCACTATAGACATCTTTATAATTTGTTTGTGCATATTCACAATTTTCTTCAAAAGTAGGTAGGAGTCTATTGCTACACCATCTCACTATCAATTACTTTTTTATATCACACTTTTACAATCATCCTAGAAGGTGACCTAGTCACACCATCTCACTGCCAATTACCTTTTTCTATAATACTTTTACAATCATCCTACAAGGGCACTTAGTCAAGTTAGTGATAGTTTCCATATTTTCCACAGGATCAATTTGGTCCTTAACATTTTCCTAGGATGATAATTTTTTATTTTAAATGAATAGTTATATATATATAGATATAGATATAGATATAGATATATATAAAGTGTCGTGGTAAACCAAACAATAGAGATTAAAAGGATTACAAAATGCATACAAATTATTGCACATCTATGCTTGTAGTTCGTAGTGTCCCTCATAAAACCTTTATAAAATTAAAAATTATTTATGTTTGATTAAACATAGAACAAAATTTCTTAACAAATGAAAGAACTAATCATATAAAAAACCATTATGTGTATTTGAAAACATGTAAAGATATTTTAATTTTGTACCATGGAATACCCATAATGTGTATTTGTCATGATGATGTCCTCTATTATGGGAGCTTGAGGAGTTTCCTAGTGACCTTGAAATTCTACTTTTTGTTATATTGTGGCTTCTTCTACCCCACAAAAGGAGGGGTTACTAAACATTGTGAGCTCCTTGCGAAGCCTAGCATTATGTTATAATGCATTTCATGGTCACTTCTCATCTTACTCCAATTATTATAGGTTTTTTTCTAATTCCCTCCATTTTATTACTTTCTTTTCCATGTGTCAGATAAGATAGTCCACTTCTTGTCACATCCCTTATGTATACCCTAAGAGAGGCCTCAATACTCTCTTAACATCATTCAAGCCTTTATTTCCCGACATTCCACGAAACCCTGACTCATTTTCCATAGGCTACATAACTGAATGGAAGAAATAAAAGAAAAATATAGGACTCAATATGTATTCATTCAAAAGAACAATAAAAACTAAGAAATGAAGAAGGGTCGACATATGTGGCTATCTTTTGTAATTAATTTGTAGTTGAAGAAATGCATTATCATATTTTAGAATGAAGAGGCTATAATTCACCAAGCTATAACTCCATTGTTATAGATGAAATAGGTCATTGTGGATATATTTCATTTCAATACATGAGCCAAGGATTAACAAATATACCCTCTTTAACTTTGAAACATACCAAAATATATGGAAATATGTGGGAAGAATAGAGGCATGGGAGGGAGTCAATACTCCTCCCTCAAATCCCGATCGAGTTGTGTTGACAATTGCAACTTAGATGGCGTGCTTGAATTTGTATACTCGTGGATGGAGCTGGATCCCATTCTTTTGATTCACTTTTGTCATTATAAATTGTATGCAAATATTTAAAATCAAGAGACTAGGGGATCTGAGCTTGGTTTGTAGGTCCCTTATTTTATTTTACCATTCCTTTGCTTAGGTTGACTACTATATTTTCCATCTTGTTTCCATGTTATTATTCTATTTTTCATATATGGTAGACTAAGGCTACAAAAAGAGAGGGCAGTACATCTACAATTCTCAATAACAATCGAGACACTATTGAATCCTTTACCACGATCTTTTTCCTTTTAAAATTATAATCAATTATGAGTCTCCAAATATAATTTCATTCTTGATTATTTATGGATGATTCTAATCCCATGGTATAGAAAATGAAATTATTTTTAGTTGTTTGACATTATTCCCAATCCCTAAGCAAATGTTCTAACTTGGTTTTATTCAAGTCCATATAATAGGATCTCCAACTCATCCCCCTCGGCTCCTACAACTTGTTTGGATGATGCTTCTTACTCACTGTTTAATGAAATTTTCCCTTAGGGTACATAGTGGTAGAATTTCCTTTCACCTTTTATATGTTTGAGGTTCATCTTCTCTATCACTATCTCCAGTGTTCTCCATAAGTTTCACTAGTCTTTTTGGTATGCTTACTTTAGACAAAGTATACAAAATTCTTGGTTGATGATGAAACTTTTCTTGGAAATTTGGCCACAACTCCTCCGACACATCTAGATCCAAGTTCCCCACTTTGACTTCTCTAAGTATTTTTTCTAATATCAACTTTTTATCATTCATTATATTTAAGAACCATTTTCCACTTGTATTGTTTCTATGAGTGTTTGAACTTATCACTATATGACATCCTTTTGAAAGACTCGTTATTTTTTACTTTACAAGTAGGGCCTAAACATGGTGTTATTGTCTTGTCTACAACATCCTTTTAAAAAAGATCATCAATGTCTCTCACTCCCCTCCCCAAAAAAATTAAATAATGAGAAATATTTAGAAAGAACCAAAAGAAAAGAAAATATATATTATAAACAACTACTATAAGAAATATCTAGGCATAACATTGAATTCTTTCAGTTTAAAAGAATAACCCTTGGTCCTTTTCTTTTGTTTATCCTATTCCCTTTAGAAGAATCCCAAAAAACAATACAAAAGGAACATCCAATACATATATAGTATTCGTATTGTTGACAATATCACCTCATTTATCTTATCCAAAATGGATCAATATATAATTTGTCACCTACTTGGAGCTTTCAAGATCAAAAGATTCGATGAATTGGCTTGTAGGGCCCATTTTAGAGGCAAGTCTCATTTTTTAGATTTAGGGTAAAAAAAACATCTAAAACCTTCTAGGGCCATTTTGAGGGACCAAATGTTAGTTTTCAGTGAAAAAATAATTGGGCTGAAATTTTATATTATACACGCGAAGACCTTTCTAACAATGCAAGAATCGCCTCAATTAAGGTCTGTATGAAGAAGTTATGCCTCCCACAATAGTTGGCCACCGTGTTACTGAGTGAATTTCACGTTAGCTCTCATTTCTTGCACATGGTGTTCTAGTCACATGTGGACTTTGAAGAAAATCCTAGAAGTTCCAAAAACCCTAACCTTAATCAAGAGTTGTGGCATGCAAAAACCCTAAAATGAACCCTGGACAGTTATTAGGCTATGTTAAATAGTGGGCCATTAGGAGAATATCAGTTTCCATTCTTGTAATGTATGGTATCGTTCCATAGTTTAGAAACAACATGGGAGAGGATATTATAGTAGAAAAAAGGACATAAGAGATCCTGTATGTAGTAACCATTTTGGTTGTAGTGCCATAGGTAACTCCATAGAGAATGCCATTTCCTTTGTGTTTGCATATTTTTTATATGAAGAACAAGGCATAGTTCTCATTTGTGGCTATGTTTTTTCCCATAGTGGGTTTTCCTAGGGTATATCTTGTTTTATTGTGTGGACTATGTACTTATTTCCTCTAGTTATTTCTCTTTCAACTCCATTATATTCAGTATTTTATGGAATTAAATTAACACAATGATCTAAGTTGTAAGATCTATTGTAACAAATTTATCTAGTGGAATATCCATGGTAGCTAATTGGTCTATTAGTATCAGAGCAATTTTTCTTTGCGTTTTGTGGGTAATTGCAGGATCCAATAGTTGGAGAAAATAAATTCTCCAAACTATGGTGGATGAGTCTGCTTAAGGAGTGGTAGGCAATTATGAGCAGCTATTTTCAAGATTATAAATACAAGTTGTCAATATCTTACACAATATGTCAATACTCATGGAAGCTCTAGAGAGAAAGTTCATACCTTTTGGGAATTTGGACACTCTAACTCTGATTTCAGATCAGATGGGAAATCAGAAGACAAAAGAAACCTTGAAAATGAGCCTTAGAAAGATGAATCAAGTTCTAGGACCAATATTCCTTCCTACTCTCTCTTCAATATGGACGCAAAGGTCTACATCAAGTCGTATCAAGGTGATATTGATGCTCTAAAACTGAATCATTGGTTGCAACAATTATAAGTTTATTTTAGTATCCATCAAATAGTTGCAGATCAAAATATCTCACTTTCCTAACTGAAGTTAGAGGTCCATGCAATAACCTGGAGGGAAATCCAAATAGAAGCATTTAGGTTGTAGGGTGATCCTCCAATAACTAAGTGGGACGACTTTAAAACCCTTATCAAGTATTAGTTCTACCTTATTGGGTATGTAGAGGACCACTAGATCCATTTCATTACTTTATGAAAAGGTAGGGGTAGAGTGTGCAAGAAACATCACCAAGTTTAGGAAGATGGTTATCATGCCAGGTATTTTTCAGTTAAATTAATTATATAATTCCCATTACATCAATTTATCAATCCAGGGTTCATAGAATTATGAAGTTATATCCTTGTATGTGGAGATCAGATAAATATTAAAGTGCTTTGAAATATTCTAAATTAACTTATTAATCACTACACAACTCTTTATCTAGCTACATGATATGATCCTTTAAAAACTGCCACTATTTAATTGTGAATCACAATGGCAGAAATGTCAGGCATCACATGCGCCTGTACTAACTAACAAATAATATGTTTTAATTCACTTAATCGATTAAATTCAAAGATTCATGGTTCATAGGTATATCCGATGAAAATAAAATATGAAAGAAAGATTAGACTTATGCAGGAAAGATTCTTAAGATGAATTGTTCATCAATCAACTAAGAAATAATGACAAGTGATTGTGGAATGCAACTATAATAATTATATTGTTATTTGAGTACTTTGTTCTTGTTCATATGTTGGATCAATGCAGTTCAAAACATAACTAGCAAATAATATGTTTTAATTCACGTAATGGAATAAATAGAAAGATTCACGGTTCATAGATATATCCAATGAAAAGAAAATCTAAAAGAAATATTAGACTTATGCAGTAAATATTCTTAAGATGAATTGTTCATCAATCAACTAATAAATAATGACAAGTGATTGTGGAAATGCAATTATAACAATTATTTTGTTATTTGAGTATTTTTTTCTTATTCATATGATGGATCAATCCAATTCAAAACATAAATATCTTGTGCCTACAAGACATCAATCTTCACACCACACTGAATATCAAATTAAATAACAATTGAATCAATTCATCTTACACCAATTGATAACATTATCATTGCTACAAAATATAACACAAATAAAGAAGCTACATGAAATGAATATGTGTAAAGACTAAAATAAAACAGTTATACAACTCAAAGCACAAAAATGAAATATAAATAAGGTGTTGTTTGTGAGATGAATGGGGGCCTTCCTCCACTTAGAAACAAGCGTTTCACTCTTCTCACAAACTCAGAATATCAACAGTTTAAACACCATAAACCAACTTTCAGTCCAAAATGATGAAGAATACATAGTGTCAAATCTCACGGCTATCTCCTTCTCTGTTTCTAGCTGACCTCTAACATCATCACCTGATTTATTTATAGTCCTTACATTACAAAGAGAATGATCATTGAAGGATCAGTCAATCAATATTCAATTATTTCATACTAAAGATAAACAAAAGATTGCATTCCCAAGTTTGGATATATCGTTTAAACAAATCAAGTGGAAAACTTATGCTAGACTTACTGGTTAGATTTCATGACATAAGCATGAAATATATTCTCATCCATACATGCTATATACTCGGTTGAAAAAACCATTAACCATGATCTTGCAGGTTCCTTTATGAAGTATAGGTCAAAATTAGTAACATAAAACCATATGGATGCATTTCCACACAAAATCCAAATCCTCGATTTAGCCCTTGAAAATCGTCAATTCCATAATAATCAAGGTTCCTACTGGATCTTGTCAAGATGCCAACATGAATAAAATCCAAAAACTCCATCAACTAAAAACAAATCAAATTCATTTCATTACCAAAATAAGGGAAATGTGAGTATTAAGAGGGAATTGTTACCTCATAAATTGAAATAGCGCATTGGTAGAAAAATGGGAAATATTAGATCAACAAGGATAGTAAAATGGGAACATAATGGTAATATGGTCAAACTGAGGGTCTATAGACATCACCAAACAATCAAAATATACACCCTATATCTTCCCCGCACCAAGGATTTGCATGTTCCCATTAAAAACTAACAATTCTACATTTTTCAAAACCAATTCTTCAAACTTGTCAATACCCTTATTCAAACTTGATTTAAAAAATCTAAATTAGATCTAAGAGGACGCATGAATAAGTACATCAAAATTAGAACTCTTGGGGTGAATCTTCCTTATTTTTTCCTATAGTTTTTTATTCTACAAATTAAGCTTCCTAGCCTTTTTATACCATTTCCTAGCCATTTTAACTAATACTTGATTATATACTCTTAACTATTTATTCTCTTTTTAGAACATAGAACTTGAGGCTTTCAATGATTCATGTCCAATTTTGACATGCCTCTATAAAAGTGTCAGTTCTTGGGCATTTCTCTTCAATTTCTTAATTTTATTTTTTGTCTCCATCAATTTAAAATCAATAGAATTAGGCAATGAATTAACTTGATCATCCTTGGGATCTTTAGTCATAAAATAAAAATTATCACCCCTTGTTTTCTTAACTAGTGTCCATAAATATGCATTAGGATCTTCATAAAATGAAAATACTTCTTGAATTTTCTCTCCACCTACAACTGATACCTTTTCTAAAGACAATGTTATTTTCTTCTTAGGTGGGTTTCCAAAGTTTACCTCTTTATTGTTTTCCTTAGGCATTGGCCTTGATTCTTCAGTCATTTTGCAGCTTGATTCTTTAGTCATCCTCGACCGAGTCGAAAAACTTGAACCCTTTCCTCTCTCTACAATGGATGCTTTTTCTTCTTTTGCCTATAAAAACTATTGATTGTCTAAACTTATTCATCTACCTCCCCAACTTCCTAGATGTCTTCATGTTTCCTTTCTACTTCATGTTTTTCTCTTTGCAATGGACACTTCTTCCTCTTTTTCATTGCATAAATATTGATTATCTGAACATATTCATCCACCTACTATGATTTTTGAATATCTTCATATTTTCTTTCAACTTCACATTCCTCCTTTTCTTCCTATACATTCTTGGGTTCTTCATAAACATCTTGTACCACAATGTCAAGCCTACTAACAAAATGGTTTCGCATTAAAAATTGTTCCCACTTTTCCTACCTTTCCTTTAATTCTTCTATAATTAAAATATTAATAAGGCCATGATGATATAGATTGTACTTTGGGTCTCCATCCTTGCTCTATGCAGCAGTAACCATTTTATAAAGTGACTTCCACAGGAAATAGAGAAAATTAAGCTTATGTCCTTTAAAATTCCCTAAAAGTCATATGTGATATAAAAACAACAAACCATAAAAACCCTCACAAGTTATGTATTTTTGGAGGATAATAAGGTGCTCCTTTTAACTCTTCTTCAGCCAAACCCTTGATATCCCCTTTGACCAATCAACATTTGTACATTATGTGCCTAATAATGTCATCCATCCCTCCTTCTCACTCTTTATATTTCTTAACCATCGCTCTCCCTCTTGAGAAAGATTTGTAGCTTGAGAAGTGGAATCCTGCAATATTTCAAACTCCACATCTTTGACCTTAGGTCTATCCCCCATTAAAATTGCATGCAAATTTCATAGTTACTTCACTATTATTCCCACATAATTTGGAGAAGAATAGTATTCATCCTGCCCTGCAAACCTTCTTTTTGCATTTTAGACAAGCATTGAGGATCTCAACCCCACCTAGCTCATATCTTACCACACTTCCCATTTCTCTACTCACAACATTACAAATATAAATGGTCTATTCTTTAGTTTTTTGGTTTCATTCGTCAAGGATTAAAGATAATATGGAGATATAATGGTTAAGTGTATAAGGTCGAATTAGGAAAGTCTGAATCATAATTATAGGTAAAATCATGATCACGGCGATTACTTGTCACTACGTTGTAATATGTGTGGAAGGATAATTATCAGGTTGGATTCGATTAATATCATGATTTCAAAATAAAGCAAGTACCGATCGATGATTATGAAAAGAGTGGGTAAAATGTTTTAGGTACATATTTTGAAGGCATGTGATTACAATAGAATAAGATTTGGACACATTTTAGGCATTGAGGAAACAATATCATTTTTAGCGGTTTTAAGGTTCAAAATGATTTTCCATAATACCACATTCCTACATTCAAGTGAATAAAACAAATAAGGACGAATTGCTTTTAATTTCAGTTACCTAATATTACCTCACTTAATTGTATTTTATGAATATGAATATCATACCTAATATACTGGAGAATACTTACTAATACTTATTTTATTTTTTTTCTAAATGTGATGTCCTAAGTCTGGTGTGTAGACCTGGACAATTTCTAATTTTGTAATTTAAATTACAATTTATGAACTTTGAATCAAACCACTTAGAGCCTCTTCGGACAGGGAAAGTCAGGGTTTTTCTTCTAGGAAATTTTGTAGGCAAGAGGAGGGAGCAGTAGGAAGAAACAAAAGATATTTCAGACATAGAATTTCCTCTTCCCTAACACATTTATATCTGGTGCCATTTAGGTTTCAGAATCCGCTATGCGGAAACCTACTTCCACGCTTCTGGGCAGCCAAACCGTGAAACTAGGAAGAGTAGTTCAGCCTTTTTCAACCAGGGGCTTGGGTAAATTGATTATGGATCTGATATAAAGTTATATTATAGTATATAAAGGTCTATGCAGGTAAATAACATATTTGGGAATTTTAGGAAACTAGTCCCTTGGACTGCACTCTAGGCCCGGGTTCTGGGTCTTCCAAACATATGGAGAAGGTTAATAAAACTCATATTCAGACATGGAAGGTGTTCATTGTGAATTTAATGAATTCTCATAATTAAAATAAATAAAATCAGAAAGTTTTAAGTCCTTCAACTCATTCAAAATCTAAAACTAGTCATTTTTCAATGCATTTCTAGCTAGGGTGTGGAAATGCTTCTCCAGAGTAAATCAGATATATTCAAAACTCTGTAATACTTGCAGAAAGGTAAGAATACATTATTTCAGAGAATTAATGACTGAATTCAATCTCATGGGAGTTTCATATGTTTACTCATTAATTTAGTCTTCATTACAAGGCTAGAAAACTAGAATTGGAGGTAGACATTGTAATGGAAAAATATTAGAACATTACAGAAACTTTGGAACTATTAAGAGACTAATATTAGGGACTGATAATAACCTCAATTAATGGCAGAGATCCATCTATCTCTCTTCATCACTTCATATCATCAATCTCTCATAAAAGGAGGAAATCTTGAAGATATCTCTTATATTCGTATGGAGGAGTGTCCCAATCACTCTAATGTGCTGAACTAAAATGGAAATGGCTTCAGAACCTGCATTATCACTCCATTAATGGATGAGAGTTTATCCATATCTCCAATATAACCTGCAATGAGAAGGGAATAAGAGGGAATAAGGAGAACAGTGGACTTGGGGAACATCACCCAAGAGACTAAGGATCACCACTCAGAAATGAAGCTTAAGCTTCAATCAATTACAAAAATACATTAACCAAACTAAATAATGGAGTTGGAAATTCCCTTAAGTAGACCTTGGGTGACTTGTTGAGCAAGTCCTTCACCCATTGAACAAGTAACCCACTTTCCAATTTTGTTCCTAAGCCATGAGTAACCCTCCTTGATGGGATTAACAATGTTGGTTTGCAAATGATGTTTCCTTATTTGTATAACTTAACCCAAAGTGGAAATTCGACCTTCTTGAGAAAAATAGCAAGTATGAAGCTTGGTAAATGTTTCCATGTTTGTATCCTTCAGTCCAAAATAGAAAGTGCTCCTTTCTTGAGTAATTAGCAAGTTTGTGCATAAGGTAATCTTTCCTTTATTTTCATCCTTGCACCAAATTAGAAACTAATTTGGATAGTTTCTATCTTTACTATGACATGTTTATTTTTCCTTCTTTTGCATTGTTTCCATTTTTCCATCCAAGGCAAGTTTACTAGCTTTCCCCAATGCGCCCTCCTGACATGGCAGCCTTAATTCCACATCATTATTGTGCATAATAAATAAAATTGCTGAAATAAAATTAAATACATGCCTTACAACGATTATTAGCAATATTTTTCCTAGGAATAATAATTAATGTCAATTTGAGCCCCTAGGAATTACATCATGGTCAACACTTTTAATGTCCCAAAATATGGGGACATGATAGTCCTCCCCTCCCAAATATGCTTGTCCTCAAGCAGAAGCACTTCAGAGTGCTGCAATTTGTTCATCATGTAGGAGAACCGGAGCATGAATACATTGTGCAAAAAGGTTGACTTTCTCCATGAATCCATCCTGTAAAGTTTCTCCAAAACAAGCAATTCCAGGGTCCCATTGCTTGCATTGCACCCCCTTTAGTGAGAATGCCTTCCCACACAACTTGTCAAGCTAATTTATTCCTGGATCCCATTTCCTCAACTCTAAGTATCCAAACATTAGAATCCACCATACAAATTTATCATCACATGAAATGACATTCATGTTGTGGAAATCATACCACTGCACCAAAAACTGGAAATTCTCAATGCAAAGTTGGAAATCTGTCAGATTTCCCCACCCAACATAAAGTTCCCTATGTGCTTGATGCACATTAGCATTGAATCTCACAATGATGTTGCTACAAAGACATAGGTGTAAGTCTCATGTCCAACCCCAATGAGTATAGGAATCATCCAACCAAGAAGGATGCCCAAACTGCTCACAATAAGTTGATACATCACAATCATCTCCAAAAATGCAAGCAAGAAAAACAAATAAGCATCCCCTCATCCCACCTGATAAGGGACTGACACTCCTACTAAAAGGTCCATGTGAACACTTCCAATGCCTCAAATCTCTGCCACCGTTCAAATAATGCAAGCATCTATCCAACTGTGTGCAAGGTATTTTCCTGAACAACTTCTCTTGGCACTTTTCTTGCTTATTTGTCTTCCACTGATCATGTGCAGAAATTTTTCTGCAAGAAGACTCCATGTGTGACATGTAATCTTCCACCCAATCCACATGTGGTTGAATGGCATCAAGTGACAGCCATATGTGCCTATGTGGCTTATGGGAGGGTGATGTTGCATTCCACAATTCATCATGAACACCTAGGAAAGCCTCCAGCTCTTCCTGTTGCACCAACAAGGAAAATTCCTTCTCCCAATTTTCATTCTCACTTGATGAGGATGAAATAAAAGTGTGGGTATAAATTTGTATCAGAACCCTACAATACTCATCCACTCAAATTATGGCTTCCCAATCTTCATCCTTGTCTAACCCTCCCATTGGGAAGAGACTCTTTCCATAAAACAATTCCATTTTTTTCTAGAAAAGGCCAAGTGCTTGGTTCTCATCAAAATTGTCTACATAGTCCTCAAGCACAAAAAAAATATAATTCACCTCATGTGCATGTGTATGGAAGGTATCCAATGGCTGCAAATTAAATCTTTGTTGTTGTTCACATGTCAAGACAATGTCAGTGACAACAAAAATTTTATTGCAGAAATAAAATTCTTTACCTCCCAAGGTCTTCATTCCAAAGATGTTTCTATCCACCCAATCAATGGATGAATATAGACTTTTATTTTCTGATCCATATGGAATTTTATCAGCCACCTCTTCTAGAGAAAAATATACCATCCATAGGGTTATTTCATAAGGTGTCTCCTTCCAAGGATGCATGTCAAACAACCCTCTATTGATGCAAGAAATTCTAGTACATCCTTGATCCTCTATTTTAGTGATATATTTATCTACCCAATCCATGAATAGATAATCATACTTGCTTGCTGATTCAATTGGAATGTCCTCAAGAATATTTCCCATTGCTAATAACACTTCATCCTTCCTCTCAATCTCAATGAGTGCTTGGCCAAGATTTTCTTCCTCATATCTTTTCACAAGCATCTGCAAATCTGCTCCTTCCTTGTGGTTGTCCTCCACATGAGGCTCCTTCAACACATCCAAAGTAGTTACTACCATGTGCACATGATTCTTTTCCATGCAATATGGGGGGTGTGGTACATTTAACTCCCTTTGAATTTGATCAATCTGCAACCTTGACTCTTGAAGAGCTTCTTGGGTTCTTTTCAAGGAATCATATGTAGCCTCCCATTTACTATGGAGTCTTTCAGAATCTTGTGTTTCCCTCTCGAATGCACAATGATACATTTCAGCCACCATGAGTAGATGTTCTCTATTAGATATTAAGTTCATATAAATCTCCTTCATCTTGGCCATGCCTTGTTTCAGTGCTATGCACTCCTCTAGAAAGGATTCTCCTTCCATGTCTCCACTAGAAGCTTTCCAACAACATCTTGCCACCAAGGCATTGATGTCAGCAATGTTTTTCATGGCTTCCCTAAGTTTCTTTCTGTCCTCCTTTAGTGATCCAATCAAATGATGTGTCTCACCAAGAATATCCTCCACCAATATTTCTTCTTCTAATAGCTGACATATATGACCATTTTTCTTGTAGCATGAATCCACCACATAAAACTCATCCTCAACATACAAGTCAGCCTTTGAATTTTCTGCACACTCACTTACATGATGTGAAGTCTTTCCATCCTCCCATCGATCAGATGGTTGTAGGTGTACATGTCTGTTGCAAAAATCAAAACTTTTATCATTCATTTTATTCACCTTATCCTCTTTTTGTACATATACTTTGGTGGCATGCTCCTCCACCAAATATTCTGGTTCACACCTGAGTGGTGTGGCCTTGTTTTCTTCTGCATTCTGTGGCTCAAGAGGTAACTGTAAATATGATATGCATACCTCTTTTGGATCTGATCCAAAATATGTCTCACCACCCATACATGATCCAAAACCTTGAGTAGTGATCTGGAGATCACCCACAAAGAAACTTGAAGTGCATTCTTCTTCATTCTCTTCTTGGAGTAATGGGAAACAATCAAGATCTTCTGGAGCATATTATTTCAAACAACTTGAGGTTTCTCCTTCTTGAATGGAACTATGATCATTATTTGCAGATAATATTCTTGAATAAAATCCAAAGAATCTCAGAATGCTTGAGAATGCTGATGGATTCGATGGCTCTTCACTTTTGCTTTCTTCTTCCTCCTCATTGCTCAGAGAGGTGGAACAACTTTGTTCCTCTATGGATGATTTGTTTCTATTGAAAGAGTAATAATATACATTCTTAGGCTCAAATCCAAATCTGCAACAAAAATAATCTTTGAAAGGAATGGATTTACAAATCACTTCCCCCAAGGAAAGATACTCTTTGTAGTGGTGGGGCAATTTTTCAGCTGCATCTATCATCTTTGCTAAATCCTTCTTAGGATTAGCCATGGGTAGTTCCAAATTTATTTATTCATACTCCATATGGCCATAAAAGTAGCCATCCTTGTCTCTTGACATTTTGAACCCAACATTAACATAGATCACCTCTTCTTCTTCAACAAACCGATCAAAGTCATCATCTTCAACTACTGGCACAACCCTCATGGTTGCAACTTTGATTGTTGATTTGAAAAATTAGTCAACGAAGAGCCTTCTTTCCATAGGAGTGGAGGAAAGTGCTCTGATACCATTGTGATGTCCTAAGTCTAGTGTGCAGACCTGAACACTTTCTAATTCTGTAATTTAAATTACAATTTCTGAAATTTGAGTCAACCCACTTAGAGCCTCTTCGGATAGGGAAAGTCAGGGTTTTTTTTCTAGGAAATTTTGTGTTGAAATATTGTAACTTCGAAGAATATTCTATATGTATCTTTTTGTGGTCCCCGATAGTCCTACCGGGAGAACCAATTGTATTACATTGTACCCCGATGCTCCTAATCAAAAGAACTAATAAGAGTCATGAGGTAGTCCCCTCTAATTGTAAAGGTGGGTCATCAGCACCCCAGTGTGGTTACTTGAGCCTACATGTGTAACTCGATCCTACATGATTTAACTCAAGCCTACATGTTAAATGAGTTAACTTAAGTGAATGGATGAATATAAATAGAGGTGTAGTGATCCTCATTTGAGACACACACTCTCACTTGTGTAGCGCATTAGTGGAGAAGAGAAGTAGCTGGAGAAGGAGGAGGATCAGGCTTTGATCTCCTTGCTAGTTTTATCTTTTATCTTTTATACTTTTGGGGCATCTATATTGAGGAATATTTTGCTGGGTTTTTCCCTTTAGGGTTTTCCCAGGATAAATCTTTGTGCTCCTTTTGTATGGTTGTGCTTGTCTATCTTTCAGTGATCCTGTTTATATGCTTTTGTTATGAAAATGAAATGAAGTACTGATGTCTTAGCTAAGCATATGAAAAGTTAACATGGTATCAGAGCCACCTTGAAAAGAAGACATTGTGCAGCTGCAGAATATAGGGATTTTTATTTTTTGGTTCTCTCTCCACAATCGATCAGAAAAAGAAGGCTAGGCTGACTCTCCATTGAAGGGCGCATCTTTCTGTCGAAGCGGAATTCGATTCTGAGCATTTTCAGTTTTCGGTGTGGGAAATTAGGGCTTCTTGCAGAAGAGGAAATTTTGAGTGAGCCCAACATAGGATTTCTCTCCTCATAAAAATATAAGTTTAGAGACCTGGATCAATATTTTTGGTTGGGTGAAACTTCAGGAAAGTCAAACCCTAGTTTGACCCAAAGCTAGAAAAACCCTAAATACTAAAACTGCTAAGTTTTGGTATATTCGCTATATCCCAATATTGGTGAAGGTTCAGGAGCTGAAAATTGTAGAGGCCAAAGATAAACTCCTGATGTACATTGTATCCAAAATGAAGCCTCAGATTCGCTATATTTGGGGAGATATGATCCCTACAAGTTAGGGTTCTAGCCTCTTCCAGAATTCATCCCTAAACAGGACACCTGGGTAAAATTGCTATAGATTGGGCTACAGAGGTCCAAATTGAATTTCTGAAGATGTTCTATAAATATCAAAGACTTTTACTTTCTGTGGTCTGAATTTCAGAACCAAAAGATGAAACAGTGACACGTGGAAGTCCGTACAACTTTGTTGTTCTGAACAGTCCTGTAAAAGGTCACTATGGGAAAAGGATCATAAATCCCAATTGGTGAAACAAATTCTGATGAAAACTATGGTGTTGGATCAGGGACATGTGAGGTTACCACAATGCAAAAGTTCAAACACATAATAGCAATAATTTCAGATATATCACAGAAACAGTGACAAGAATTTCTGCAGAAGAAATTGGAAAACTAGGGCTTCCTGTTCCGGGAGGTTTCCTCCACTATTTTCAGAAAAGGAGTACATTAGACAGCTCCATTTGAAGAGATATATATTTCTATCCAATCAGATCTTAAATATTCCAAGTTTTGGAAATTAGGGTTTCTCTGACAAACCCTATATCAGCTAGCTCTCGAAGTAGGACGGACACCTCAAATTGGTAAGATCTAATCTTTTGCTATTTGCATTTGAGGTTCTCATTTCAAAGTGATCTATCACATCAACTTGATGATAAGCTTGGTAAATTTGAAAAATTCCAAGCATCGAAGTATTTGATCTCTCTAAAGAAAATGAATTGGACACCTACATGAGTAGAGAGGTTCCAATTCCATACGGAGGTGAGGCTCAAAGCCTTATGCAAGAAGAACTTGATCAAGGCCAAGAAGATCATTGTTGATTCAATCATGGATTAACTTGTACCCATTAGAGGAAATTTCAACTCAAAATGGGCCTCCTAAAATGAATTAATAAAATAATAGTTAAAATAATAAAATAATATTTATTAATTTTGGAGGAAGAAAAGAAAAAAACTACTTTTTTGTTTGTATTTTTGACATATCTCCCCATGTTTTTACTCAAATTTCGATCGAGAGAGCTCGTTGGATGCGGAATCAAATTCCGCATCCAATGAGTACCCACTCGGCATACTTTTGACGGACCCCACTACCCCAAAAACAAGAAATACCTGAAAAAAATGGAATGATGATGTTTGATTCCTTGATCAAGCCATTTGAAGATAAGAACTTAAATCATAAGATGGATTTGAGAAAACAGTTGAAGAATGTGAAGATCCAGAATGCAGAACAACTTGAAGCTATAAAAGAAGAAGTGGAGAATGCAGAAGTGGTGATAGCCACCTTGAATGGACTCCCAGAATCATGGGATTCATTCATGCAAAGAATTTATGCCAGAAGGAAGTAATTACTTTCAGCTCGACTCATAAGAAGAGAAGAAGAAGATGGGAGCAATTCAAGATCAAGCTCTCACCATTCAAAGAAGATCCCTCAAGTGATGAGGAATATGAAGAACTCAATTCTTGAAGAACCTCTTATTCATCTTATCATTTGGATAAGAAATGATGATTTCATGAATGAAGAATATGATAAAGCAGAATGATCAAGATGGAGTCTACCCACGAAACAAATAAAAGATAAGTATTCAATTGTCATTTCATGATATTGTTTTGTTATACATTTGATTATATTCAGTTGATGTGTTATGCATGATAGATTGTTTGCATTAATGACTGCATACTACTAATATGCATGTGATGGGTAAGTATCTCATGGTGCTATACAACTCTCCATTGCTACTTATCAAACCTCTTTGCTGACATATTGGATTAGTGCACAATCTCAATGATGTCATGGTAGATATGGAAGGCATCTAGAAAGTTTATGTGAGATATGGATGAATGTTGTATTGACTAAACAATTGCATGATGCATAAGAATTTGTCGTTATGCATATGTTTTATGAAATAGTTCTAACCATGCAACTGGTGCATTTTAATTGTAGGAAAGGTCCTGTACAACCTCCTACAAGAAAAGAAGGATGAGACTTGTTTCTAAGAACAAGTGAGGACAATTCAATATTCACTCCAATAAACATGAATCTGAAGCTCCCAGGGTCAGAGACACCATGACGGAAGAAAGAGCTTCAAAGAGCGGTAGATCCACCTTGAAGGATGAAGACCACCATGGGTACAAGAGATAACTCAAGATGAAGAAAAGAATGCTATGAAAGAATCTATGATCAAAGAATAACAGTTGATCATGGGGAATGATGTATATGATATGATTTCGAGACATAAAGGGAAGTACGTAGTATCTTCCATATGGATCTACAAGAACAAGTGTACAAAGCAAGGTTCGTGATTTTCCTCAGAAAGAATAGACCATGACATGACATACTCTATTGACCAGTATATATCAAGCATAGAACCACCTGTATAGAATGAAGAGGGAAGATGATACTCCACTTCAGGGGGAGTGACTACAGAAAATTATATCTGAGTTCGACATGGTACGATGTGATGGATAGCTTCGTGATGGAACGAGACTTTACCAAGAGTAAAGTGGGTTCCAACCTCCAAGGTTGAATGCAGAAGACTAGGATATGTTGATGACCTGAGAAGACAAACTCATAGAAGATGTTATGATACTAGAATGATGTTTGGGATATAGTACTCAAACCAGAAAGCAAGAATGTGTTATCTTCCAAATAGATTTGCAAGATAAGATATGTTGCTGATAGAAGTAAGGTAAGACTTATGGATAGAGGTTTCTATCATAAAGAGGGAATTAATTCTGAAGAGACACTTACTCCAGGAAGCAAGGTACACTCCCTTCAAAAATATCATGGTAGTTTCTTCCATGATGAAGTAAAGACAAGCCTTCCTTAATGGTATGATTGAGGAAGAGTTTTACATCGAATAGTCACGAGGATTTGAAGTTGAAGACAGATGGAATCAAGTATGCAAGTTGAAGAAGGCCCTCTATGGCCTAAAGCAAGCTCCCAGAGCTTGGTAGATAGTTTTCTGATGAGCATGGGATTTGCCAAGAGTAAAGTCGATCCTAACCTTTCCTACAAGGTTGTAGAAGATGAACTTGTCATTCTATTACTATATGTGGATGACTTATTCTTGACAGGGAATGAGAAACATATCATGGAAAGCAAGAAGAAACTAGCAGAAGAATTTGAGATGAAAGACCTTGGGTTAATGCATTATTTCCTAGGTCTGGAAGTATGGCAAAGTTCAGAAGGAATCTTTATCAACCAGGGAAAGTATGCGGTAGAGATATTGAAGAGATTCAATATGTTGGAATGCAAAGTCATGGCCACACCCATGGACTCCAACCTGAAGTTGTTAGCTGATGACTCATTAGAGTTAGTGGATGTGACTCACTATAGACAGATCATTTTTTCATTGATGTACTTAACAAATACCAGAACAGACATTTGTTTTGCTGTGAACACCTTAAGTCAATATCTTGTTCAACCAAGACGGGTTCACCTAGTAGCTGCAAAACATGTGATGAGATATCTGAAAGGGACTATAGACTTTGGTCTATACTATTATGGTAGCCATGAGTATAGATTGTATGGCTACACAGATGCAGATTGGGCTGGAAGTATCTCAGACAGGAAAATCACATCAGGTAGATGCTTTTGTTTGAGGTCTACTATGAGTTCATGGTTTAGCTGGAAACAGTCCAGTGTTTCTCTTAGCACGGTTGAAGCATAATACATAGCATATTGCTCTACTAAGTTGTGAAGCCATATGGCTTCAAAAGCTAATATCAGGTCTCTATGACCTGAAGATGGATACTACAATGATTCTATGTGATAACCATAGTTGTGATAACAAAGAACCCTGTGTTCCAACGTAACACATAGAAATCCGATATTTCTACATACAAGATAAGATGCAGATTATGATACTGTAGATGTAGATGATGGTGATTCAGTATTTCTATACTGAATATAGAGATGATGATGTTTCAGTATTCCCATACTGAAGATATAGATGATGATGATTTCAGTATTCTCATACTGAAGATATAGATGATGATGATTTCAGTATTCCCATACTGAATATATAGATGATATTTCAGTATTTACATACTGTAGATACAGATGATGGTGATTCCGTATTTCTATGCTGAATATAGAGATGATGATGCTTTCAGTATTTCTATACTAAAGATATAGATGATGATGCTTTCGGTATTCACATACTGGAGATACAGATGGTGATAGTTCAGTATTCACATTCTAAAGATGTAGATGATGATGGTTTGGATGATGATGTACTAACGAAGCCTCTGCCTCGAGTAGAGTTTGAACACTTTTGAGACAAGCTTGGTGTTGTTCGAAAATACCTTCCTCGAAAGGGGGAGTAGTGATGTTGCAGTGGGATTGTATCATCCCTGGGTATTTGCCCTAAAGTGATCCAGAGACCTTGGTCCTCGAGAATGAAGATGGACTATATCATCCCGAGACATCTATCCACAATAGATCCAGTGACCTTGGTCCTCGAGAACGTGGTGGGATTGTATCATCCCTGGGCACTTGCCCTAAGTGATCCGGAGACCTCGGTCTTTGAGAATGAAGAGGGATTGTATCATCCCGGGACATCTGTCCATAATAGATTTGATGACCTCGGTCCTCAAGAATGTGGTAGGATTGCATCATCCTTGGACATTGTCCTAAAGTGATAGGGACTGATTCTCCCGTTATCAATCCGGTGGCTTCGGTCCTCGAGAATGTGGTAGGATTGCATCATCCTTGGACATAGTCCTAAAGTGATAGGGACTGATTCTCCTATAATCAATCCAGTGGCTTCGGTCCTCGAGAATGTGGTAGGATTGCATCATCCTTGGACATAGTCCTAAAGTGATAGGGACTGATTCTCCCGTAATCAATCCGATGGATTTGGTCCTCGAGAATGTGGTAGGATTGCATCATCCTTGGACATAGTCCTAAAGTGATAGGGACTGATTCTCCCATAATCAATCCAGTGGCTTCGATCCTCAAGAATGTGGTAGGATTGTATCGTCCTTGGACTTAGTCCTAAAGTGATAGGGACTGATTCTCCTGTAATCAATCTGGTAACTTCGGTTGTCGAGAATGTGGTGGGATTGTATCATCCCTAGACTTTAAGTCCAAAAGTGATCCAAAGACTTTTTGTCTTTGAGTTGTGGATTGTAGGTTGTTGCTGATGATGATGATGCCGTACTGATCGAAAAATCAGAGTATGATGATGATGACGTACTGATCGAAAGATCAGAGTATGATGACGTACTGATCGAAAGATCATAGTATGATGATGACGTACTGATCAAAATATTAGAGTATGATGATGATGACATACTGATCGAAAGATCAGAGCATGATGATGATGACGTACTGATCTAAAAGATCAGAGTATGATGATGACGCACTATGATTATGATGTTTCTGATTGAAAGATCAGAGTATGATGATGACGCACTATGATTATGATGTTTCTGATTGAAAGATCAGAGTATGATGATGATGTTTCTGATCGAAAGATCAGAGTATGTTGATGATATTTCTGATCAAAATATCAAAGTATGATGATGATGCTTCCATTTTGATGATGTTTATGATCGAAAGATCAGAGTATGATTATGATGTTTCTGATTAAAAGATCAGAATGTGATGATGATTATGATCGAAAGATCAGAATTTGATGATGAAGATGTTGCTGCTGATCGAAAGGTCAAGGTGCTGAAGATGTTGTTGCTGATCAAAAAGTCAAAGTGCTAAAGATGTTACTAATCGAAAGGTCAAAATACTGAAGATGTTGTTACTGATAGAAAATTCAAAGTGCTGAAGATGTTGCGGATCGAAAGGTCAAAATACTAAAGATGTTGTTGCTGATCGAACAGTCAAAGTGCTAAAGATGTTGCTGATCGAAAGGTCCAAGTGCTGAAGATTTTGTTGCTAATTGAAAGATCAAAATGCTGAAGATGTTGCGGATCAAAGACTGAAGATGTTGCTGATGATGAAGACTGAAGATTGAAGATGAAGACTACATGATGTTGAAAAGATTCCAATGATTTATAGATGTGTTACCCTATTGATGTTGATGATTTCCCCTATCTCTACTCTTGGTGTTGTTGATGTTGCTGTAGAATACCCTTCTCGTTAAGGGGGAGTGTTGAAATATTGTAACTTCGAAGAATATTCTATATGTATCTTTTTGTGGTCCCCGATGGTCGTACCGAGAGAACCACATGTATTACATTGTACCCCGATGCTCCTAATCGAAAGAACTAATAAGAGTCATGAGGTAGTCCCCTCTAATTGTAGTGCTCTACCTAACGGGTAGAGCACTGGGTCCATTTCTCTGTGATGTTCTCTATCTTAAGCTCATTCTGAGTTAATTTTTAATAAAATCAAGACATTTTAAATCATATTACAAGATTATATCCATGTCTGTTCTATTAGTTTTATAAACATATGAATGTACAATTATGAGCTGTAAACATATTAAAGTAGAAATAGGAGCTGTACATGTTTGACAAACTTCATGAAAGTTTTGTAAATTAGACAATAATACCAGGAAGAAATTTAGTATCTAATTACCTGGAATTGAAATACCTGGAACCAGCAGTCGTAGTAGATCCAAAAGTTTGTTGTAGACCTTGTAGGCTCCTTCACCTATCAGCTTTCCATCCAAGCCTTTATTAACAAAATGATGTGCCACCCTAGTGACCAGCTCTCATCATGTGCTGGCCCTAGGAAACCCATGGGTTTCCTAGCCCCCGAGCCCACAGACCAATAATACTGAGAGCAGCTTCTATATGTTTCTTCCCTTCCACCTGTTTCTCAGTCATTTACAGATATTCTCCTCCTTGAGTTATCCCCCTCCTCAAGTTTTTCTTCATCCCCCCCCCCCCTCATGCAGAGTCTAATTTCCCAAATAAATCCAACCTCCTCATCTCCCTCTGATACCTCCCCTAAATACCCATTTTCTTCCTACTTTCCTCCACCTTCTCCACCGCCTTTCCCCCAAAACACTTCATTCACCTACCTCTTTCAGTTTTCGATGCTAGGAAATTATTATAATCATGAATATTCATTTATTCATTCAATTGTCCTTATCTAGAGCATCCGAATAGTTAAGGTTAATTAATGTTGAATTGAATAAGTTGGTTTTCTGGCATTTGTTAATTCTTGGAATGTTCACCACCGGTCCCTCATGGGATGGCCGTTTAATAGCTAGTCCTATTCAAATCAATTATGTTGAATAAAATAATAACTTAGTAATTATCTTGTGTACAGGTGAGTATCTTAGTTGTCTTACTTGATCCAGAATCCAATGCTAGAAATCATATTAATAAATATTATTATAAAATCAATCATGTCATATCTTGATGGTCATATTCCATAGTTCAATATACATGTTTTAACCTACACGGAATCATTTGGTGTATTTGATTAATATTTATTTTACTTGAGTTATTTCCACTTGGGTTTAATTGAACAATTGACTACATTTACCACAAGAGCATAATAATAACAATAATAATAATAATAATTGTTTAATTAA
Source organism: Pseudotsuga menziesii (assembly GCA_001517045.1). Classification (NCBI taxonomy): domain Eukaryota; kingdom Viridiplantae; phylum Streptophyta; class Pinopsida; order Pinales; family Pinaceae; genus Pseudotsuga; species Pseudotsuga menziesii. Next base: position 84,464 of record LPNX010147862.1, on the reverse strand, counting down.
TTAATTGACTGTGTTTAACACAAGATCTTAATAATCATAATAATAATAATGGAAATAATTGTCTAATTAAACTATCAGTTATGTTTACCACAAGAGGCACTATTAATAATAATAATAATACCATTAATAATAATTATAATTAAAGGCATTTTCTAGTTGCTTGTTTTTAATCACAAGTATCATAGTCATAAGCATGTTATCTCTAAATTCGTAATCAAAGCACCCTTAGGGGTTTAAACAACCCTACAAATTTTGTTAATGTAAATGAACAATGTTAATAATTGACAACTTTCTAAGGATTATTCTAATTTATGACACTTGATCACTTACGTATTACAGTGTTCACCTATCATTAATGAATATGTTAACTTAACATTCATTATTTCATTAACATATTTACCTATGAAAACCTATACCATTATTGATCGTGTTAAGTATTGGTATGCCAATATTGGTATACATGTGCAAAGTGTGCATGCATGGCTAGTGCATGCATAGATCATACACGTACTATAAGAAAACATCATATATCCTATATATATAATAATAATAATATTAACAAAATAATAATGATTCACATAGATAGGACATTCATGGATACAAGACATAACAATCGTAAATACCTAACCGAATTAACATACAAACATGTAATCTTTTCATCATCATCAATCATTAATTATTAATGAATTAAGTTATAACATCATTATATTTTCAGATTCATTACTCAATCAACTATTTTCAAGGAAGAGACACCTACTACTACTAATGTTGGTGTTGTAGATCCCCCCTGACCCAACACAGTACTAGCTATAACATCCTCCCATCCTAACCTACGTCTGCACCCTCCCTATCCTTCCTCTGCTAGTATAGAAGTGGATGTCGGCTTCACCGACCTGACCACATAAGAACCTGAGAGCGATAGCGTCGGCTGAACAACGGACCTAGCCTCTCCTAGCAGGCATCCGACCGTCGTCATCACAACAACATGGGGAGTGTGTCTGAGCACGGCCCTCCCACAACCTCGGGTATCCGACTGTCATTATCACAACAACATGGGGAGCGTGTCTCAGCACAGCCCTCCCATGACCTTGGGTATCATAAAAACATAGGGTGGAACACATCCATCCCTCTCAACATCCTGGGTCTATATACCCTATCAAAAACATACTTTGCTGCTATCGAGATTATTGGTCTGTGTCATCGTATCATCAATTTTGGTAATCAAGGCTCTTCTGCAGAAATAGGTACTATACCACACTTCATATAAAGTATCCATTTATTACATAGCCCGTGTGTCCTGCAAATTAGTACTTTGAAAACATACATTCATAATAATATCTCCATTCAATCATCAGTGGGTGCATATTATCATCAACATTTCCTTTCATTGTATAAATCATTAAATTGATCACATCATGGGTCGATATCCATGTACCACATCATATATATATTACATTTATCAATGATGACAATTAAACATACACTGTCTTTATGAACAAAGGAATATCATGATAACTATAACATAGTAACCTCACAACATAATCATAACATCATAATCAATGTATCAACATAAGCATAGTAACATCTTAGACATCTATCATGTCATAAATACGGTTTACTTAGTCGAACTGAGTCCAACATTTATTAAGAAAATAAAATGCAATATGTCGATATGTCTAGTCAAATATGGGCATTACACTAATTGTAAAGGTGGGTCATCAGCACCCCAGTGTGGTTACTTGAGCCTACATGTGTAACTCGAGCCTACATGATTTAACACAAGCCTACATGTCAAATGAGTTAACTTAAGTGAACGGATGAATATAAATAGAGGTGTAGTGCTCCTCATTTGAGACACACACTCTCACTTGTGTAGCGCATTAGTGGAGAAGAGAAGTAGTTGGAGAAGGAGGAGGATCAGGCTTTGATCTCCTTGCTAGTTTTATCTTTTATCTTTTATCCTTTTGGGGCATCTATATTGAGGAAGCTTTTGCTGGGTTTTTCCCTTTAGGGTTTTCCCATGATAAATATTTGTGTTCCTTTTCTATGGTTGTGCTTGTCTATCTTTCAATGATCCTGTTTATATGCTTTTGTTATGAAAATGAAATGAAGTACTGATGTCTTAGCTAAGCATATGAAAAGTTAACATTTTGTAGGAAAGAGGAGTGAGCAGCATGAAGAAAAAAAATATATTTCATACATATAATTTCCTCTTTCCTAACACATTTAGATCTGGTTCCATTTAGGTTTCAGAATCCGCTATGCAGAAACCTACTTCCACACTTCTGGGTAGCCAAACCGTGAAACTAGGAAGAGTAGTTCAGCCTTTTTCAACCAGGGGCTTGGGTAAATTGATTACAGATATGATATAAAGTTATATTATAGTATAAAAAGTTTTATGTAGGTTAATAACATATTTGGGAATTTTAGGAAACTAGTCCCTTGGACTACACTCTAGGCTTGGGTTCTGGGTCTTCCAAACATATGGAGAAGGTTAATAAAACTCATATTCAGACATGGAAGGTTTTCAATGTGAATTTAATGAATTCTCAGAAGTAAAATAAATAAAATCAGAAATTTTTAAGTCCTTCAACTCATTCAAAATCTAAAACTAGTCATTTTTCAATGCATTTCTAGCTAGGGTGTGGAAATGTTTCTCCAGAGTAAATCAGATATATTCAAAACTTTGTAATACTTGCAGAAAGGTAAGAATACATTATTTTAGAGAATTGATGACTGAATTCAATCTCACGGGAGTTTCATATCTTTACTCATTAATTTAGTCTTCATTACAAGGCTAGAAAACTAGAATTGGAGGTAGACATTGTAATGGAAAAATATTAGAACATTACAAAAACTTTGGAACTATTAGGAGACTAATATTAGGGACTGATAATAACCTCAATTAATGACATAGATCCATCTATCTCTCTTCGTCACTTCATATCATCTATCTCTCATAAAAGGAGGAAATCTTGAAGATATCTATGATATTCGAATGGAGGAGTGTCCTAATCACTCTAATGTGTTGAGATAAAATGAAAATGGCTTTAGAACCTGCATTATAACTCCATTAATGGATGATATTTTATCCATATATCCAATATAACCTGCAATGAGCAGGGAAGAAGAGGGGAGAAGGAGAACAGGGGACTTGGGGAACATCACCCAAGAGACCGAGGATCACCACTCAAAAATGAAGCTTAAGCTTCAATCAATTACAAAAATACATTAACCAAACTGAATAATGGAGTTGGAAATTCCCTTAAGTAGACCTTGGGTGACTTGTTGAGAAAGTCCTTCACCCGTTGAACAAGTAACCCACTTCCAATTTTGTTCCTAGGCCATGAGTGGCCCTCCTTGATGGGATTAACAATTTTGGTTTGCAAATGATGTTTCCTTCTTTGTATAACTTAACCCAAAGTGGAAATTTGACCTTCTTAAGAAAAATAGCAAGTATGAATCTAAGTAAATGTTTCCATGTGTTTATCCTTCAGTGCAAAATAGAAAGTGCTCCTTCCTTGAGTAATTAGCAAGTTTGTGCATAAGGTAATCTTTCCTTTCTTTTCATCCTTGCACCAAATTAGAAACTAATTTGGATAGTTTCTATCTTTACTATGACATGTTTATTTTTCCTTCTTTTGCATTGTTTCCATTTTTCCATCCAAGGCAAGTTTACTAGCTTTCCCCAATGCATCCTCCTAACATGGCAGCCTTAATTCCACATCATTATTGTGCATAATAAATAAATTGCTGAAATAAAATTAAATACATGCCTTAGAATGATTATTAGCAATATTTTTCCTAGGAATAATAATTAATGTCAATTTGAGCCCCTAGGAATTTCATCATGGTCAACACTTTTAATGTCCCAAAATATGGGGACATGACACTAAATGAAGAATGTCAAAATATGAAATTATGAAATATGAAAAGTAAGGAACATGGAATACTAGAGGAAGATCTAGTAACAATTATCTTGTAAAATTCATATCTTGTGGTTTCTTTGTTGCAAGAACAAGAAGTGCTATTGGAAATGTGACCCCTACACCTTCTTATTATATAGGAATAAAACTATAAGCCATATGTTGGAACTAAAGGAACTAGAAAATAATATCATAAAACCTTCTATCCAAGCCATATGAGAGATGATATCCATTTCTAAAGGGTAATTATTCTTATTCACGGTTAACTAATAATTAAGGTGTTAATTACGACACTTAATGACAGTTAGTGCACAAGTGACAACACTTATCCTAAAAACATTTGTTTAACAAATAAATGTCGATTATCAATCCCAATGTCTTAATAGAATATAATTATATGTAAATAATGCATAATTACCAAAATTACAATAATTAATCATGGTAATTATGAAAGAGAGTCCACAAAACTAGTTAACTAGTTTTCCAATATAAGCAGACAATATTGCACAAAATCAACTTTTAACCATGCCATTAAACAGAAAATAAATCCTACAGACATTAAAAACATATTTAATACTAAACCTACATCCAATTAAATTTTTATTTTCATATCATTCCAATTGCACATAAGATGATCTTTTCCATCAATTCCAATGAAACTAGTTAACATTCACTGCAAGGAATTGAGTTTAAATAACTGAACCAAAATTAAATGAATCCATAAGTAAGGGATAAAACATAATAAGTATCCACTTACAACACAATAACATGTTATAAATAGAGCACAGAGATGTAGCATTCTGTTTTGACAAAAACATATATTTCAATCCACAACTAGTTATCAATTTTCATTGCAATGTACCTATTTTTCAATTTAACTTTCCAAATGCCAAATAAAGAGAAATGCATGAATAATTTATATCATGTAAATTTTTTCAGGTCTCACATATATTCATTTGTCTATATATTTGTTTCCATACACATTCCATTAAATAACTCAGAAAACTAGCTAATTCTACTCCTCGGAATTGACTAGTAATTCTAGGAATCACTAGAATAATTAAATCCACAAATCATAGAATCATTCAAATGAAATTAAATATCTAAATAAAAAAAATTATGATTAATAAAAAAAGGTGTATCTCATTCAGAAATTTCATTAAACAATTCATATTCAAAGTCACAAATCTACTCAAAACAACTCCATTAAAGGAGATAGAAATTGGAAATTGATTTAGAATTTTGGAAGGCATTTCCAAAACACTATCAAGAAAATTTAACCTCACATTCTCACACACATTTAAATTTTATTTATAATACATAACCATAAAAATAACACTAAGGAATTTTTACGAACACTTAATGTTCCAAGTCTCCAAACTATGAAAAACAATCCAATTGAATAGCTACTTTTCAAATAAAAGGTAGAAGCATCAAAGAGAAGTGACTTAAACCATTACAAGGATACTGTACCATAAAAATACACATTATATAATGAAAAGAGGAATAAATATAATTTATGTAGTAGGTTCCAAAAAATCATTCCCTCAAACAATTTGTGCACAAAATCCCAAAAACTAGTTTCCAATTCCTTCACAAAATTTACTTGCATGATTAGATTGAATTCCATGGGAAATTTATTCCACAAATAGCCATACGTTTAATAAAAAATATCATTTTAATCCATAAATAAATCATATAAAATACAAATAAATTAAATAAACATGAAATAAAGTACTTGTCTTTACCAAATACGCAAGCAGAATCGACCGTGCCACGTTCCTCCCAACCATAGATACAATGCAAGACAAAAATCACTTTCCAATGGTCATCTCTGATACGAAACCATGATTCCACAATAAATGTCTCTCTCAAACACAAGTTCTCTCATGATATCAGTCCAACCACAACCCAATGGAAAGTGTGGCTTCTAGTTCCACTCTAGCGAAGTTCTAGTGGCTCCAAGACAACAATCCAACCATAACCCAACGGAAAGTAGGACTTCCAATTTGGAGAAATTCCAGTGGCTCAAGGAAAAATACTAGTGGCTCCAAAGTAACTTAGCTTTGGAACGAGCTCAACAAGGATCTCATACCGAGAGCCAAAAAATCAAACCACTGGTTCCAAACATAAGCATAAGAGCAAAATCATGAACCAACACACAAGAGTGACTTTTCAACACAAGAAAAATGAATTCCTTCATGAGAAATTTGAATTAGGAGAGAGAGGGACAAAATCATGAGAGTTACATTCCAAAAATAGAAAACAAGAGTTGCACATCAAGTGGATACACCAAGAGGCACACTATTAAAACTCATGTGTGCACTACCTGAGAGAGTGAATCCAATCCTCAAGTAAAAAATAATCTCAAGGTAAATAAAACCAAGGAGTCCCATAAAACGTGAGGGTACATAACCAAAAGGGTTCATCAAGTACATAAGAAGGGTGTAAAACAGAAACATTGGATCAACACACATAGGTAAAAACATTTCCACAACCTCTTTCCCATAACATCATGGTTCCTCATACTCTCTTTCATGGCATCGATTGTCCGATTTTATTAATTATTTTATAAGTTCAACATAATAAAAATATTGTGCAAACCATAGTCGAAGAACCTTATGCCACTATGTACAACATAAAAACAATAATAATATGTCCATGGGATAAACCAAAGGGTATTACAACCCCCCCGTTAAACCATGCACCGTCCTCGATACATACACATACATGCCACAAAATCTCAAAACAGATGAGGGTAGGGCCTCCCTCATCACATATTCCAATTCCTAAGTCACATCCTTAGGAGTATATTGGCTCCACTAAACCACAACCTAGCAGATTTATATATTTCTAAGTATCTTGGTCTTCTTTCCTACAACGCCAACAGGATCTACTGGAAAGTCTCCTTCCAACTTCACCTAGTCATATCAAATATATATACAAAACATAATCAACATCATGTATAGATGTCGAAATGAAATCATATATTTACCAGCATGATAACAAGGATAATATGTCAGTATAAAAATAATATAAGCAACAATATATCATAGCAAATGCATCATCATCTAATGTAAAACAAAAGCATCTACTCTAGAATTTACCTGTATCATATTCTGGTCATTTATATTCCTAGGATCATGCACATACTTTTTCAACAAAGAGACATGATAAACATTATGCACTTTTATGATAGGAGGCAAAGCCAGTTCATAAGCAACTAGTCATATATTTTCCAAAATATCAAAGGGACCACTATATCTAGTTGTAAGTGTAGAACAATTCCCCAAGTTTAAAGTACTCTTTTTCGGTTTCACTTTCAAAAACACATGATCCCCAACCTAAAAATGTCTATCAATCTTATTATGATCTACATAAATTTTCTGTCTATCCCATGTTATTTTCAAATTTTGTTTAATCCTGGCCATCTGATCTTACATTTCCTTTAATAATTCTAGCCTAATGATAGCTTTGTTTGTCAGATTGTCCCAAAAAATAGGTGTGTTGCATTTTATTCCATGCATTTCTTGAAAAGGACTTACTTTAAAAGAAGAGTGATAACCATTGTTACAAGAAAAATCCACAAGATGCAAATAATTTTCCCATTTAGTAGGATGATCCTTTGCATACATTATTAACATGTCTTTAATAACTGGATTAAACCTTTTTGTCTATCCATCTATCTAAGTATTATGTGAAGTAATCATATTAAAATCTATTCCAAAACATTTAAACAATCCTTTCCAAAAATGACCTGTGATTTTTGAATCCCCGTCTCACACAATTGCTTTCAGAATACCATGCAATCTAGCTACCTCTTTCATATAAATATATGTTATTTCAATTTATTTATGTGTAGTATTATCTGGTATAAAGTGAGTTGATTTAGTTAATTTTCCTACCACTTCCATAATAACATCATGTTGTGACCTTGTATTAGGTCATTTCATTTTAAAATCCATACTGACTACATCCCATTTCTGTTGTAACAAACCTACAGGGTGTCTATGTTAAAATTTTAATTTCTAACATCCTAAGCATCTAGCTATGTAATTTACAATTTCCTTTTTCATTCCCAGACAATAATAATCCTTCTTAGTTCTTGCTACTGTATTTTGATAACCATAGTGACCTGCATAGAATACATCATGCATTTCTTTTAAAACTAATTTCTTAATGTTTTATGAGTTAGGAATGTAGACCATGTTCTTATACTTAAGTATTCCATCTTCCAATTTATAGTGTTCAAATTCACGTGTTGTTCCCTGTTGTTGCAAACCCGCTTTTACCTATTGAAAGAATTCATATGTATTGTTTTCCTCTTTTATTCTATCCTTTAAATATGAAGTGCTATTACTGATAGCTATGTGCATTGCATGCATTTTCCTACTAAGTGCATCCACCACTTTATTTTATTTTCCTTTCATATGTTTAATGTCAAAATAGTATTCACATAGTAGTTTCATCCATCTTATTTGTCTTGCATTTATATTAGGTTATTCAAACAAGTATTTTAGTTCATGGTGATCATTTCTTAATTCAAATTTCTTTCCCATTAAGTAGTGTCTCCATATATATAAAGCATGTCCTACTGGTGCTAATTCTAAGTCATGTGTAGCATAATTTTGTTCATGTTCCTTTAAATTACTAGACTCGTAACAGATGACTCATAACAAATAACCCTTCCATTCCGAGTTAACGCACCAGCTATACCTTGCTGTCATGCATCTGTACATACCATGAAATTTTCATTTGGATTCACAATTTTCAAAACCGGTGCACTAGAAAGCATATCTTTAAGCTTTTGAAAACTTGTATCGCATATAAATGTCCAATCCAAATTTATACCTTTGTTTTGTAAATAATTTATTGGATGCACAATATTTGAAAACACTTCTATAAAGCTGCAATAGTAACCTACAAATCCCATAAAATATATAACCTCTGACACATTCGTAGGTGTTGGGAAATTCATAATTTCTTCTATATTTTCAGGGTCAATTGAGATTCCTTCTACTGATACAATGTGTCCTAAGTAGTGAATCTCGTTCTTATAAAAAGAGAAACAACCTACCTTATCATAAATTTGATTCCTTCTAAGTACCTCCGTTACTAGTCTCAATTGTTCTTCGTGTTCTTTCTTTGTATTAGAGTAAACTAGTATTCCATCCAAGAAAACAATCACAAACTTTTCCAAATATTTCCGAAAAATCCCATTCATCAAGCACATAAATATAGCTAGTGCATTTGCCAAACCAAATGGAACAATTGTAAACTCATAGTGACCATATCTTGTTCTAAATGTTTTCTTACTGATGTCCTCCTCTTCCTTAATTCTAACTTGAAGATAACTCGACCTGAGATCTATCTTTTAAAACATTGTGGCACCCCTTAACTGATCAAATAAGTCATCAGTTATTGGTAAATGATACTTTTCCTTGATAGTTTCTTTATTTAACTGCTTGTAATCTATGCAAAGTCTCAAGGTACCATCTTTCTTGTATAAATAATAGCTCTAATGCTATGAATAAATAAATCCTTGATGCTAAGAATAAGAATAGGATGTAGATCTAGCTACAACATAATTCTCACAAGCATGCACAAGGAAAATAGAGAGAAGAATAAAGAGACTAATAGTAAAAGAGAAGTGATCCAATATATTTCCAAGTATTATTGATCAAATGAATTGATGATTATTACATTAGTAATATATCCTTTAAAGGAAAATTGAGTTGGTGGAAGACAACTCATGCTAACTTATAAATCAGACTTACTAAAGCTCATAAACCCCCATAGGTGGCTAAAGAACTTTCCAAATATCTCAAGGAACTCACAAATTAGCTAAAGAATGAGTGAGTTGTCATGAATGATAGAAAAGCATGCTAATCTTGGAATTTGGAGAGAAAGTAGTGGAATATGGGTTGGAAACAAAAGATAGCAGATTCCTAGTTGACTAGATTTACCTTATCCACTGAAAAGATAAAATAAAGAAGGATAAATACATAGTCTGCAGGAAGTCATAGTTACTAAATATGCCAGTAAATAAAGTAGGAAGGATATAACCAGAATTAGGATAAAGGCACTCCTGGGGTTTATATGAAAAGTACTGACCAAGTGGTATAAGTGGATGCCAAATATCTAGGATAGTATATAGGAAATTAATCAATAATGATTAAATATTGTTATCCTAAGTATGGAGTGGGTTTATAATAGCCCAACACCCCCCTTTAAATCTGACTTTATGATGGAGTTATCTGAAATAATCAAATGCATAGATGCATGTAGATGCATATAAGTGTATATAGGTGCATATATGTCCCAACAACAAGGCTATGGTCACCCTTTACAGTTATTCATGTCTAGAAAACTGAGGAACCTCCCTCAAGAAAGGACAAGGCACAAAATTTGAAAAACATGTCTTCAATATGTCTTTATATTCACTTGAATGAGCTGAATGAACTTCTTCCAATCAAATAATTTGGTGAATAAATTATGAACTCCATGATCATGCGCTAGAGTGTAGAATTTGCAAGAAAGAAGAGGAGATACTCCTTGTAGCTCATCATTTGATGAAGTAGGAGAACTATCTGAATTCTTCTTTCTGATAACATACTCTGATATCGAAATACAATCTAAAAAGGAAAAGAGATATGTGCATACTCCTTCCCAAAGACTCCAAAAACTAAGACAATCATTTACATAATTAGTTCCTTGTATAGCTACAAAATGGTGATGTGGATCACATATCTTCCTTCCAAAATGATGTAGCACCTTCCCAAATCTGAAATGAGGTTGAAAAGAATCTGATATATCAGAAATATTATCATATGGAACAACAAATACCAAAGTTTTAGTGTCTCCATGAGCATTAGAGGAAATTTCAATTTAAAATGGGCCTTCCAAAAATAATACAAATTCCATGTCATCGTGTATTAAGCAATCAAAATTCTTTAAAATTCAAAAAGGGAGCACCTCTTAAAACAATTTTTTAATATAAATTTGGGGATAGGTATCATAAAAAAAACTACTTTTTTGGTTCGTATTTTCGACATATCTCCCTGTGTTTTTACTCAAATTTCAATCAGGAGAACTCGTTGGATGCATAATTTAATTCCGCATCCAACGGGCTCTCTCGATCAAAATTTGAGTAAAAACACAGGGATATATGTCAAAAATACAAACAAAAAAGTAGTTTTTTTTATTTTCTTCCTCCAAAATTAATAAATATTATTTTATTACTTTAACTATTATTTTATTAATTTTCCTTGGGGGGCCCATTTTGACTTGAAATTTCCTCTAATGGATATGGGGCTAGAGTAGGAAACATTTGAGCAACTGGAGAAAACTGATGAGTGTAAAAATATGAATGATGGATGGACTTTAGACCTGAAACATAAGTGTTTAGAACAGATCCAAACATGTGTAATATAATTCCAATGATGAGTAAGGTTGTGGATAACCAATCAGTGAAAAATAAACAAGACTTAAAACCATTTGATATAACTAACACTACATAAGAAACCAATGAGGAATCAACTAGTGAACTTGGGGTTTGTATAGTCTTGGGAGTATTTAGATGTATGGTAGATGGTATGGATGATTGGGATAACATGAATATTATCCTGAAAATATGCTTCTAAGTCATAATTATTATAATTTTAACGAATTAAGGAAGTTTTTCTTAAAAACAAGTCATGATCTAATGAAAAATCACAAGTATTGGGAAATGAATCTAGGAGACTGATAGGTGGATTATTTAAGAAATAAACTGAGATTATGATTCTGATATATCAAAAGATGAATCTATATCAAAGATATGAGGAAATTATTTAAATCTGTCCCTCAATGCATAGTTTATATCACCTTGGAACTGCGCACTATGACAATGTTCTGAGGATTGAACAAGCTTCTCTAGCTCATTTGGAACTTCAATGTTATGCTTCTCAAGTAACTCAGACATGATTTCCAACTTATTTTTGAAATTTTTCTTCTCAGGATGAAATCCCTTGCTAAAATAAGAACACTTGGATGGACTCCCTTTCTTCTTGACTTTCTTCATTGAACCTTCATTAGTAGGATTTGAACTTTCATCTTCAATGCCTGACTTTGGATTCTTCTCTTTCATAATTCGCTTCTCTTTTGATCTTTCATTATTACTTACTTGGAATATAATATCATGATCCTTGCCCTTGGAATATCTAAGAGCACCCATATGGATCAATTTATCTTTCTCCTTTGTCAGTGAATCAAAGAATGTACTCAAAGAAGGCAATTTCCAATTAGAAATAACAATCCTGGTAGAATGAAAAGTAGACACAAAAATTGAGTATTCAGGACCCAATTTTGATAGAATGGAAATGATCAATTAATATTCCTTCTTCTCAATCCCACATTGCTTAAGAAATAGAACAAGTGAATTGAATATGGTGAAGAACCCCTCAATGGATTCGAAACTTCTTAGACTCAATAAGATTATCTCATTCTCCAACTGATGCGCTCTTATCTCATATTGTACTCAAAAGAAAGACTCAAGTTTGGTCCATAACTAGTTTGGATTGGTCAAACCATCTATATTAAAGAGTAGACCAAGATAAATACAGAGGCAAAGAAATCCATAGGCTTCATCCAACCTATTACACCACTTAGATTTCTCAACAATAGCATTGGTCTCATTCTCCAAAGCTAGAGTAACTTTGCATAGTCCCTTATTGCACAATAGTATTCCAATTTTGGATTTACATTCATGATAGTTGTAAGAATTTACTTCTTAATTGGATCTATGATCTAGAACAGACTTCACACATGAAGTGTTTGACAAAATATGCAAGAGAAGGAATCAAAGAGACAGAAAATACATGAAATAGCACAGATGAATGGTGCTAGTTTCTTATCATTTTATTATCATACATCACTTAGATGTTATGCTACACATTTATAATACATTGGAGGAAATTTGAGTGGCTCTGGAATCCAATTGGGAAAGTATAAGTGTCATGGTGAAAATTGACCCCCAACCCCCCTAAGTGGACCAAAGGAGATCCAACTAATCCCAAATAGTCACTAAACCTCATGTGAAGTTTTTTGGGTCATTAATGGGTCCTAGTAAAGTGTGGTTGAGAAGATAGAGGTGAGTGGGGTGCTCTAGGTGGCAATAAATGCTCATGGGAGAGCTAAAACAGGCCAAATTCACCCCCTAGCGCACTTAGTCAAAATAGGGCCCCACAAATAAAGGAGGTGGAAATACAATACATTAAATGAGGTGCACATGTGCTGGGTTGACTGATTAGGGCACTGTTGTAGGTGTGAACAGGCCAAAATAACCACTTATAATGCTGAATCAGCTCTCCTAAGTCTTAAACCATAGGATATCATTGCATGAAGGAAAATAAAGTTAGCCTAAGGAAAAAAATATGTAGTAAGGAAGTATTAATTCTCCAACACCCCCCCTTAATCTATACTTAGTATATTTTAATCAAAAATATTTATTAAGGCCTTGGCAACTAAGGCACAAGTCACCTTTTACAACATAATTTTTATTGATCCATGTAACCGAGGTAAGGAGGAAAACCTCATGGGAAAAACCTCCCCTCAAAACTGGATATGACAGAGATAAAAATGTCTTCAATAGGTCCTGTTATTCACTTGAATGAGCTGAAAGAACAAATTCTTGGTGATGTACTTGGTGAAGATGTTGTGGATGCCAAGATCATGCATCAATGAATAAAAGTGTTGTGAACAAAGATCACGTGGAGAGTCCCTTTGATATCCATCACTTGATGATGGAGGGGCATCATAAGAATGTATTTTGATGCAAGAATACTCTGATATAACAACATAATCAACCATGGAAAATATATCTCTACATACTCTTTTGGAAATAACATCAAAAGATTCAACAAAATATGCATTATGTGTAGTTGTAGTATCATGAATAAAGCCATGAATCTTTCTACCAATTTGATGAAGCACCTTCACAAATTTGTAACAAAGCTCATGAGGATATGAAATATTAGAATATATGTCATACACAGTAGAAAATATCAGAGGTATGGTGTCTCCATGAGTGAATGGATCCATAGGAAGAGAAGAGTGAGCAACTAGATCACAATTACAATTGAGTCAACCTGGAAGGTCTAGAGACTTGAGATTCGAACCATGAATGGTGAAGGAAAGTCCATAAATATGGAATAGAAGTCCCATGAATGCCAATGATATGGCTGTACAACCAATGAAATACATACAAGACATAACAACAACATATACAAGAGGCATAGCATTGGAAACTAGACAATTTTTTGAATTTCCAACTAGTGAACTTGAGGGTTGATGGGTCTTTTGGTCATGAGATGGTTGGGGAAATGAGTCAATGACTGTCATAGGTTGTATATCAGCATGAATATCAGCTTAAAAATCATAAATGTAAATATCTAAATGGATTTGGGAAGAGATTTAAGAAGGAACATCAAAAGCTAGTGAAAAATGACTAGTTTTGGGAGGAAGCTTTGATGAACTAATTGGGAATTTTTTCAAGGAAGGGATGGATGTTTCAGGTTCTGATATATCAGAATGTGAATCAGAAACAGATAAATCAGAATTGGGTTTTATCCATGAACCTAATGCATGCTCAGCCTTACCATTTCCTTGCTTGCTCTCCCATCTTTTTGCAAATTTTGGAAGAGCAATGTGGTTCTCCTCAAGGAACTTGGTCATGATGTCCATTTTATTTCTGAAGAAAGCTCTCTCAAGATGCGAACCTCTACAATAATCACATGTGATTCTTTCTCTCTTGTTTCTCCTCCTAAATTTTGAGATCCCATCAGTAGAACTAGATCTTTCTGAACTTGATTCCTTCTTCTCTTTCTCCCTTTGTTTCAAATCTTTCTTCTTGATCTGGGATTGATTTGATATACCAGAAGCATGAGCTTGATCCTTGTATTTTATGATGGTACCCATTTGTATGAGCTTGTCCTGTTCCTGAGTCAAAGACTCCATGAAATCTGCCAGCACAGGCATCTTCCAATTTCTGGTTGTTAGTTTGCTAGAGTGAAATGTCGAAACATATACAGAATACTCCAGCCCCAACTTAGAAAGGATGGAAAAGATAAGATGATCATATTTATTCTCTATGCCACATTGTTTTAGCTGAAGTACTAGCACTTTAAACTTGGTGAAGAAATCTTCAATGGTCTCATAGTGAGTTGGTCTCAGTGAGATTAGCTCATTCTCAAGATGATGGCCTCTCATTTCATATGTCTTCCCGAATAGTGACTCGAATTTGACCCCAACTTCATTTGGTGTGCCAAGAATTTCTATGTGAAAGATAAGTTCTATTGAAGTGTCGAGGCAGAGCATGCCAAAGGTCTCATCAATCCTACTAAAATACTTAGCTTTCTCCATAGCAGAATTTGGCTTGGTTTCAGTTCCCATGGTGACCCGGTAGAGGCCCTTGGACCTCAAATGGATGACCATCTCGGCCTTCCACTCAAAATAATTGAATGGAGTAAGCAGAGAAGTTTTCTCCATCCTTCCTGCGCAACCTGTGACAAAAATGTTGTTAAACCTGCAAGTAAACAATCAAGTTTTCTAGAAATATGCCCTAAACAGCAACTCAAACCTCACGAGATTTGTTTGTAGCTCCAACTATCTCAGATACCATGTAACAATTTAATTCTTAATCATATCTAGGAGCTAGAATAGACTTCACACGTGAAGTGTTTGACAAAATATGCAAGAGAAACAATCAAAGCGACAAAAAATACATGAAATAACACATATGAATGGTGCTAGTTTATGATCATATTATTATCATACATCACATAGATGTTATGTTACACATTTATAATACATTGGAGGAAATTTGAGTGTCTCTGGCATCCAATTGGGAAATTACAAGTGTCATGGTGAAAATTGACCCCCAACCCCCCTAGGTGGACCAAAGGAGCTCCAACTAAGCCCAAAAAGTCACTAAACCTCATGTGAAGTGTGTTGGGTCATTAATGGGTCCTAGGAAAGCATGGGTGATAAGATAGAGGTGAGTAGGGTGCTCTAGGTGGCAATAAATGCTCATGGGAGAGCTAAAACAGGCCAGATTCACCCCCTAGTGTACTTAGTCAAACCAGGGCCCCACAAATCAAGGAGGTGGTGCCCCAATACATTAAATGAGGTGAACATCTGCTGGATTGACCAATTTGGGCACTATTGTAGGTGTGAACAGGCCAAAATAACCATTTATAATGTTGAATCAGCTCTCCTAAGTCTTAAACCATAGGATATCATTGCATTAAGGAAAATAAAGTTAACCTAAGGTAAAAAATATGTACTAAGGATGTATTACTGCTCCAACAATAGTTTAATGGATTTAGGATCATATCTGAATAGGAATCCATGCTAAGAAGTTGATGCACTCAAGAAGATACTCTCTGCAACTTGCACAAATAAAAACTAGGAGAAAATCTTGTAATCTCAATTCAAGCTCTTCTTCATATAGGAATATGAGACTGGATGCACTCTGATGTAGAGAAATGATAACTCCTCAACTCTATAGAACTTAAACAACCTTGCACTCTGAACTTGACAACCTTCTGAGATTTGATACCATGTAGAAATAGTAGCTCTAATGCTATGACAAAATAGAGCCTTGATGCTAAGAAGAAGCACATGATGTAGATCTAGCTACAAGGTAATTCGCACAAGCATGCACAAGGAAAATATAGGGAATAATAAAAATATTGAATACAAGAGAAGTGATCAAATATATTTCCAAGTATTATCAATCAAATGAATTGATGATTATTACATTAGTAATACATCCTTATAAAGGAAAATTGAGTTAATGAAAGACAACTCATGCTAGCTCATAAATCAGGCTTTCTAAATATGATAAACCCCCATATGTGGCTAAAGAAATTTCCAACTCTGTCAAGGACCTCACGAATTATCTAAATCACAAGTCAGTTTTCATGAGTGATGGAAAAACATGCTAATATTGGAATCTGGAGAGAAAATAATGGAGCATGGGTTGGCAGCGAAAGATAGCAGTTTCCAAGTTGACTATATTTACCTTATCCACTAAAAAGCTGGAATAAAGAAGGATAAAGATAAAATATGCAAAAAGGAAAAGTTACTAAGTCTGGCAGTCAATAAAGTAGGAAGGATCTAACCAGAATCATGATAAAGGTGCTCTCCTGGGTATATATGGAAAGTATTGACCAAGTGGTTCAACTGGATGCCAACTATCTAGGCCAATAGGTAGGAAATTAATCAATAATGATTAAATATTGTTATCCTAAGTATGGAGTGGGTTTATAATATCCCAACATTTCTTTCTTACAAACAAAATCGGTTCTCCCCAGGGTGAAACACTTGTCCTGATATAACCTTTCTTTAATAAACCCTCTAACTGCATATGTAACCCTTTCAATTCAAGTGTACCCATTCTATAAGTATCTTTAGAAGAAGGAAATGTACCTGGAACTAGATAAATATTAAAGTATATATCTCTTCTAGGAGGCATAAGGGGATAACATTCAAATCTACTAAAGTATTTAAACCATTCATTTCCAAAGGATACGATATTACTATTTCTTTGAGTTTTCTTTTAGTCCCATTTTCTAATTGTACAAGGATTGACACCTCAAGGTTACTTTTATTAAGAGAATAATTCAAAACTACACTAGGTGCAACATAACTGTTACTAGCTCCTAAATGAACTAAAATAGACATAATTATATTACCAATATTACCTACCACTTCTATCATGTGAGAGTGATGATCTGCCTTCCTACCTTCCAAAGCTGCATAAATCCTATGATTCTTACCAACATTACCTACTATTGATTCTTGAATGTTGTGAATGTTGTCTGCTTTCTTATGTGGACAATCCATTACATAGTGATTCTCATTACAATTCCAACATCTAACAGGAGGTCTCTTATCGGAATCTGGATGCTTATGAAAATTACCACTTATGTTGACAGGAGGTTTGCTTCCTTTCTTTATGTGGTCTTTTGTAACACTCTTCTTATCCTTCAAGTTATTATGTTGCTTATTCTTATCCAACTTATACAAATGTTTTTCTTTCTCGATTACTTCATTAAGGGTCTTGGGCATATCATATTGAATATTATCCCTGTAAAAAGTTGGCAGTCTACTTAGAAATATTTGAATCTTAATTTTCTCATATTTTATATAGTTTGCATAAGTTCAAGGTTCAAGAAATATCTTCTCGTATTCATCCATAGTTAAATTGTCCATCTTAAGTTCAAAGAATTCTTCCATCTTATTATCATACTATTTCATTGAAAGGTATTCTTATTGAAATACTTTTTAAACTTTTTCCGAGTGATACTTTCTTCATCAATATATTTCAGTTTAACGAAATGTTCCCACCAAAGGGAGGCTCCTCCCTACAAATTATAGAGATATTCTTACTTCCATGGTTGATGAATAATTATGCAATTGGAAAAACTATTGGACCCCTACTATCAACGTGTCTGCTTCTTCACCCTGTTTAAATTCACCATCAAAGGTTAGAGGTTTAATATATCTTAACTATCCCATTAACTGATAATGTTCATACCTCTCCTTATACCATTAAGGTCATCTGGAAATATGGCTAGACTAGTTTCAGGGCTTGTATCTCTTTTTCTCAAGGAGGTGTACAGTAACAGTTCGGTGGAAAGTCCATCCTAAATTATGTTTTCCTACTTTTCCTTTCTTTCATGTCTTGGGTAGTATTTAGGGATATTATTTATTTCTTGATATGTTCTTGAAGGTGAGTGATCCTTTCATTACATTTATTAACCAGGTATTCCAAGTAAAGAGATGAACTAATCCTCCTTCCTACTTACTCCTCTTTAGGGCCATAAGGGGTTGTCTGTTTAGCTTCCATCCTCTATTGTTTTTCTCTACAGGGTCTTCTTGGGTTAAATTATTTACCTTGAGATACAATGTGTTCATTCTAAGGTTTTTAACATTCCACTATCAGATTTATTTATTTTCTCAATAAATAATTAATTTTGTAGTTAAGAAGAAACAAAGCATACTATACTAGTCTTCAATTTTCAAATAAATAACAAAGTAAAATGCATAAAAGGATATAATTATTTTCAAACATCTTCTAAATATTCAAAATAAAAAGTAATTTTTCATCTTTCACAAATATAGTAACACTTTCATAATTAATTTCCATATAGGAAACATTTAAATTTTATTCAAGCAAGCAAATTTAAAGCGACCAATAGGCCCAACAACCGCACTGTTGCAACCCCAACTCTGATACCACCTTTAATGTCCTGCAGGGATATAAAAGGGTATCAAGGACATAATTATCTCTATAATTCTAATGAGATAATTTTAGCACAACAGATTAGTCAAACAAATATTTAATTTCATTTTTCGTGATTTAACTCTGACAAAATCCCTTTAATTACCAAGAAATTAAAATAAATTCAATAACTATTCTAAAAAAATGATACAAGGGATGGTAAAGTTACTTAACATAATATAACATCATCAAACCTTCAATACAAACCATATCAAAGAAGATAACCACTTCTAAAGGCTAATTATTCTTATTCACAATTAACTAGTAATTAAGGTGTTAATTACAACACTTAGTGTGCAAATGAAGAGACTTATCACAAACCCAATTGTTTAAAGAATAACCATCTAGTTTTCCAATATACGCAACTAGTCTTGCACAAAATCAACTTGTAACCATGCCATTAAAAAAAAATGCTAAATCCTTAAAAAAAATTGTTTAGGAGTACACCTACATCCAATTAAATGTTTATTTGTAGATCATTCCAATTGCACATAAGGTGATATTTTCCATCAATTCTAATGAACCCAGTTAACATTCACAACAAGGAATTGAGTTTAAATAAATGAACTAAAATGCGATGCATCCATAAGTAAAATATCACACCTGATAAGTATCCACCTACATCACAATAACATGCTATAAATAGAGAACTTGGTTGTAGCAATATATTTTTATGAAAACATATATTTAAATCCACAACTAGTTATCAATTTTCACCACAATGTACCTAGTTTCCAATTTAACTTTCCAAATTTGAAATAAAGAAAAATATATGAATATTTTATCTCATGTAAAGAGTATCATGGGTCACATAAATTCATATTTATGTGACTTTCCTCCCATATATAGTCCATTAAATAACTCACAAAACTAGCTAATTTTGCTCATCCGATTTGACTAGTAATTCTAGGAATCGCTAGAATATTTAAATCCACAACTCATAGAATCATTCAAATGCCATTAAAAAATTTTAAAAAAATATTCTATAATTCATGACATAAGTATATCTCATTCAAAAATTTATTCAAACACTTCATATGTAAAGTCCCAAATCTTCTCAATACAATTCCATTAAATGAACTAAAAACTAGAAATTGATCTAAAATTTTAGAAGACATTTACCAAACACCATCAAAAATATCTACCCTCACATTATCACAAAATTTTGAAATCTATTTATCATACATAAGCATAAAAACAATACACATGCATTTTTACAAACATTTCATGTGCCAAGTCCCCAAACTATGCAAAACAATCCAATCGAAGAACTAGTTTTTGAATAAAAGGTAGAAGCATAAAAGGGAAGTGTATTAAACCATTCCAAGGCTAATATACCATAAAATTACATATTATATAATGAACAATTGAATAAATATCAATTTTTAAGTAGAGGTTCCAACTAATCATTTCCTCAAATAATTTGTGCACAAAATCCCAAAAACAAGTTTCTAATTCCTTCACAAAATTTACTTGCATAAATAGATTGAATTTCATGAAAAAATTATCCCACAAATAACGAATACGTTTCATCAAAAAATTCATGTGCATCGATAAATAAATCATATCATGGCAAAATAAATTAAATAAACATTATATAAATCACTTATCTTTTCCAAATATATAACCGGAATCGACCGTGCCATGTTCCACCTAGCCGTAAACACAATGCAAGACAAAAATCACTTTTCCATGGTCACCCTTGAGACTAAAAAATGATTCCACAAGAAAGGGCACACTCAACCACAAATTCCCTCAAGAAATAAGTTTAATCACAACCTAATGTGAAGTGTGGCTTCTAGTTCCACTCCAAGGAAATTCCAATGGCTCGAGGACAACAGTCCAAACACAACCTAATGGAAAGTAGTACTTCCAATCCATGGAAATTCCAGTGGCTCCAAGGAAAATACCAGTGGATCCAGACTAAATCAGCTTGGGAATAGGCTCATCAAGTATCTCATATGAAGAGAAGAAAAATCAAACCACAAGTGTCAAACATAAGCACAAAAGAACAAGCATGAACCAACACATAACAATGACTTTTGAACACAAGCAAATCAAATTCCTTCATGAGAAATTCAAATTGGGAGAGAGAGGTACACAAGCATGAGAGTTACATTCCGAATATAGAAAATACGTGTTACACATCAAGTGGATACACCAAGAGGCACACTAATCCAACTCATAAGGGCACACTAGGTGAGAGAGGGACTCCAATACTCAAATAAAAATTAATCTCAAAGTAAATAAAGACAAGGAGTAACATCAAACATAAGGGTACATAAACAAGAGGGTCCTTAAAGTACATAAGAAGGGTGTAAAACATCAACATATGATCAACACACATAGGTAAACACTTTTCCACAACCCCTTCCTCGTAACATCATGGTTCCTCATACTCTCTTTTGTGGCATCGGTCATCTAGTTGTTTTTATTTTATTAATTATTTTATAAGTTCAATATAATAAAAATAATAATAATGTGCAAGCACCGGTCTAGGAAGTTGGCACCTTGTTCCACTATGTCCAACATAATAACAATAATAATAATATGTTCAAGGGATAAACCAGAGGGTATTACAATTTTGTATTCACTTTGTATTTTCCATGTACTCTTACCTTAGAACACCTTGTTAACAAAATCCAAGCTAAATTGTTGAATTTACAATTTTCTCGTCAAAACTACTTGTATAATTACATGTATATGATAATTATCTCAACATATAGCATATCAATAACAATACAACACCATGAACAATCTTATCATGATTCATCAAAAAAATCAAAATCTCTATCATTCATTAATATATAATCAACTAATACCCAAATATCACATTTATTTCAAGAAATATTATCAGTGTCAGAATTCTAAATCCTTGATGGCAACATGGTATCTATAAACAAGCTAAGAATCTAAGCACACAATTAACCTCACTGGGAATTGCAAAGAATTAGCATGGGAGAGAAGAAGAGGAATTAATGAACAAACATTAATGAATGATAAATAAATGATAGTTGATATTATTAAAATAGTAATACATCCTTATAAAGGATATTTAAGTTGATGGAAGACAACTCATTGCTAGCTCATAAATCAGACTTACCAAGTATAATAAACCCCCATAGGTGGCTAAATCACTTCCCAAATAATTCAAGGACCTCATGAATTAGCAAAAGCATGTGTGTTTTCAAGAGTGATGGATAAACATGCTAATCCTGGAAAATGGAGAGAAAATCATGGATGATGGGTTGGCAACAAAAGATACTAGTTTCCTAGTTAACTAGCTTTACCTTATCCACAAAAAGCTGGATAAAAGAAGAATAAGGAAGAATCTGCAGGAAAGTGAAGTTAGTAATTATGGGAGTCAATAAAGTGGTCAAGATAAACCTAGATTAAGAATTAAATCATTCCTAGGGTATAGATGGAAAGTGTTGACTTTAAGGTGCAAGTGGATACCAACTATCTAGGCTAGTGGGTAGGAAATTAATCAAATTGATTAATTATTTTATCCTAAGTTATGAGTGGGTTTAATAATATCTCGACACCCCCCTTTAAGTCTAACTTTATGATGGTATGTCAAAAATATAGGTGTATATAGGGCCCAACAACAAGGCTATGGTCATCCTTTAACAATTATTATGTCCAAAAAGTTGAGGAAAGAGGCCAAGCCACATCGGAAAAATCATCCCTCAAGAAAGTACATGAGAGGTAAACCAAAAATTATGAATTTTTGTTGTTGTTGCTCCAAACTAAATACTGATGTCTGGAGGAATATTCTTCTTGGGAAGAAGAGAAATATTCTCACCTAGATCAAGAACAGCTGCAAAATGGGAACTGGGACCATGCAGAACAATTGAGAATACAATGATGTGAAAGCTCTTGAGAGTTGTAATCAGATCCAATATGATGTAATGAATCAAACCAATAGAAATCAAATCAAATCCAGATAGGTGAAATAAGTGTCCAAGCGAATTTATGAGGTCTCCAAGTTCATTTACACAGAGAGGATGTGTGCAAGTGATCATGTAGGAATAGAGAGAAGGCATAGGATCAAAGAGTGTGAATGGAAGGGATCCATGGATTGATATATATTCCAAAGAATCCAAAATAAAACATATAAGCATATCAATAGACTCATGGGAATACACTAATAATGAATCCTCTGTAGTATAATTATGAAAGGATGAAGGAATGAGATGTTCAAAATCTTCAAGGAGGGTTTGAGGATTAATGCCAAGAACAAAAGAGGATAGGTAGAAGCACATGATATCAATTATGGTGAGTAGTATGACACAAATAAGGATTTATATAGCATAGAAAACATCCTAAAAGACATTGAGTTGCGCACCATCAAAGAGAGAAGTATGCACAAAGTGTGAAGGATCTAGAACATAGATATTAGAATATATGATAGAAGACATAGAGAACAATGAATGTGTGAGTGAATTATCATTAATATAAATAGAAGCTCCATTAGTCACTTATTTTCCATTATCAACATCTTCAAGAGACACAAACAAAAAATGGCTCTTCAATATTTTCTTCTTGATTGACGAAGGAAGCATTCGAATCAAAGAGGGTAGCAACAACATGAACTATATGAGAAACTTATCCATCATAAAAAAACTTTATCAAAGAATGTAGATGCCAAGAAATATTGAGAGAGAGTAGATAAGAAATGTTGGGTTCACTCCATGCTTCATCTTCTTCTTCCTGCACACCAAAATCTTTGTCCAAATTTTTCCAAAGCTCAAATGGATATTCAACATAATCTATGAGATTATGTATATTTGGAGATATTCCCAAACACATAATTCCATAAGCTCTATCACAATTATTTACCCAGTCAATCTTCTCTTCATAAGATGCAAGTTCGCTCAAAGCACCAATGGAGACATTTCCTCTGCAAGTATGTGCTCATCTTTGGATTCCAATAAACATAGTTGAAAGGAGATAGTAGAGGAACTTTCGAATCCATATTAAGGTTGTTGCACCTGCAAATAAACCTGCAAATCTGAAAAGGAGAATTAATTGATGAGCTCCCAAAGCTCTGATACCATGTCAAAATTCTAAATCCTTGATGGAAACATGAATTACATAAACAAGCTAAGAATCTAAGCACGCAATTAACCTCACTAGGAATTTCAGAGAATTAGCATAAGGAGAGAAGAAGAGGAATTAATGAACACACATTAATGAATGATCAATAAATAATAATTGATATTATTACAATGGTAATACATACTTATAAAGGATAGTTGATTTGATGGAAGATGACTCATTGCTATCTCATAAATCAAACTTACCAAATATGATAAACCCCCATAGGTGGCTAAAGAAATTCCCAAATCAATCAAGGACCTCATGAAGTAACAAAAGCATGAGTGATTTGTCAAGATTGATGGATAAACATGCTAATCCTTGAAAATGGAGAGAAAATCATGGAGGATGGGTTTGCAACAAAAGATACCAGTTTCCTAGTTTATTAGCTTTACCTTATCCACAGAAAAGCTCGATAAAAGTAGAATAAGGAAGAATATGTAGAAAAGTGCAGTTACTAATTTTGGGAGTCAATAAAGTGGTCAAGATCAACCCAGAATTAGAATTAAAGCATTCATGGGGTATAAATGGCAAGTGTTGACTTTAAGGTGAAAGTGGATTCCAACTATTTAGGCTAGTGGGTAGGAAATTAATCAATTTGATTAATTATTTTATCCTAAGTTATGAATGGGTTTAATAATATACCAACACAAAGCGTACATTTAAAATACATGGATTTTATGAGTTTTTGATGAACCTACAAAAGGATATTATTAACTACATTCATGCTATCATATAAGTGATATGCATCCTTGTTAAGAGATTTATCATATTTTTATTACCAATTCTCCTCATGCAATGAGAATAGTGTCATTTTACAAGGGTAAGTATAATTGACACGTCAATCATGCTGCAAATTTTCAAATATTTTCTCGTACAAGCACATGGTTCAACTTTGAAGTAAGCACCAATAATATAGATCCAAAACAATCTATCCTTGAAATTCAATAATAAGCTATTCACGAAATTAAGGATATTCCTTACACTATCAAAATCCAAATAAACTTTCCATGTCTATCATGATATTAATAGTCATATTAGTTGTTAACTTTCCATCTCTTTTCTCTATCTTGTATATATTTAATCATTTTATAGGGGCAGGTATGCTAGTGTTTCTAATATAATTTACTTGATTAGGATCTTTATCTGAAAGAATAACAAGTACAACAATATTCATAATATAGAACAGATACCCAAGACACAATCATTTTCACAGGAGAAACCATAAAGGGGAAAACCTCACAAAATTCCTCAGAATAGTTTAGGCACAAAGACTGTATCATAAGATCAAGAAACCCGGTAATAAGAAGTCTTCTACAACTTTCTATCTATCCTTCTTGTCTTTCTCTCTCTACTCATGTGAACTTGAGTGAGTGCAAGTGTTCACAAATGAGGGAGGGAGCCTCCCTATTTATACCTCTCAATTGAATGACCTAATACATGATTGGGGCCAAAATCTTATCCTAACAGGGCCAACTTCTCCTATAGAGACTTCAAAAATACATTACATGATGTTACATCTGGGACTATGTCCCTGACTTACAATGGATATTGTACCTCAAGGTCCATACAAAATAATGACATCCCGAGGGGAGGAAAACACATCTCTGGTGGGGGTACAACAACATACAATGATAATATACATCAAGATATCTTCCGAAGTTACAAATACATCAACACTCCCTCTTAACTAGGAATTAATCTCTCTCACACACACAATCATCAACACATTTGGTCCAGTCATCATAGCTGCTTCCATAGTCATCTTCTTTATTATTCATCGAATGGTACTATCTATCATCGGAAGTTTCTACACAACCAACCCTTTTTCATGTTGGGTGTAGGCCTAGTCCTCATCTAGGTATTCATCATATCTTCGAACAAGCCATCACATAGGTGTTAGAAAATAGGACCGCAGAGCAATAATAGATATACAGTTAAATCAATAAACAAGATACAAAACACATTAAAACATTATAGAGAGACACAGATATAACGTGGTTCACCCAAACAATGGGCTACATCCACAAAGAAATTTCCAACCCTTTTATTACAGTCCAAAAAGATGAAGGGCTACACCTTGCATCAAAACCATTGCACTTCCTCTTCACACTCTCAGTCTCTCTTCTGATACAATAAAATACCATACACAGTTGTTTTACAATGCTTTCTTTTATAGGGGAAATACAATGGGAAAATTATAGGGTTAACCCAATACCATGGGTCCGCAATACTATTGGCCAACACACATCCCAAAAAAATTTCTCGAGGGTTCCGCCCCCAAACCCCCTTTTTTGGGGGCACTGCCCCGAACCCCAATGCAGGGGGAATGAGTGTACAGTACTCCTAGGTTACAATCACAAATAAATAATATCTCTGGATCTAGAAGATTAGGCTCCACAACCAACAATCTCCCACTTGGAGACTGATTACAGCAGCTCCACTGCTACTGCACTTGCTGAACTATGCTCTGGACCTTGGACTTGGAAAATATCTTATTTTTACCTTCATTCTTAAAGGCCAACAGAAATCGAGCAGGAACTCAGTTTCTCTCTGGTTACTCCCTTTGTCAACATGTCTACAAGATTCTGGCTAGTGTGTAGCTTTTCCAGTTTTAACAGTTCTTCGTCTAGAACAAATCTTATGAAGTGGTACTTGAGTTGTATATGTTTAGTCCTCGAATGAAAGGATTAGTTCTTTGCAAGATGGATGGCACTCTACCTGTCACTGTACATCCTACTATTCTCCTGCTTCTTACCCAATTCTTCCATGAACCTCTGCAACCAAATCATCTCCTTACTAGCCTCTGTAGCAACAACGTACTCTGCTTCCATTGTTGAAAGTGCAACAACCTGTTGTAGTTTTGAAATCCAACTTACTATTGTTCCACCTACAGTAAACACATACCTTGTGGTGCTCCTCCTGTTGTCTTTATCACCAGCCATATATGCATCAACATATCCCTGTAGAACAGTGTCTGAACCTCCAAAACATAATTCATGAGAAGTGGTACCTCTCAAATACCTAAGAATCCACTGTACAACTTTCCAATGCTCTTTACCTGGATTATTCATATACCTGCTCACAACTCCCACTACATGTGCAATATCTGGTCTTATGCACACCATGGCATACATCAAGCTCCCAACCGCTGATGAATAGGGAATCTTGGACATGTAATCTATCTTTTCCTGTGTCTCTAGACACATATCCTTGCTTAGTTTGAAATGGCTAGCCAAAGGTGTACTGACTGGTTTTGCATTCTGCATTCTAAACCTCTGCAACACCTTTTCTATGTACTCACCTTGAGACAACGTCAATTTGTGATTTTTCTTATCTCTTGTTATTCTCATACCAAGTATTTTCTTTCCAGCACCCAAATCCTTCATCACAAATGATTTATCTAGTTTTCTTTTGAGCACATTTATATCCTGCATGTTAGACCCTGCAACAAGCATGTCATCCACATACAATAACAAGATAATATATCTTCCATTATCTAGCCTCTTGAAATAAACAGAGTGGTCAGAATGACATCTATCATAACCTTGTTATGTCATAAACTTATATAATTTTAAATATCATTGCCTTGGAGCTTGCTTCAAGCCATACAAGCTCTTCTTCAACCTGCAAACCAAATTCTCCTTCCCTTTAACCCCATACCCTTGTGGTTGCTGCATATAAATATCTTCCTCCAAATCCCCATGGAGAAAGGCCGTTTTTATATCTAACTGTTCAAGATGCAAATATTCTACCACCACTAGACTTAAAATAGTTCTAATTGAAGTCATTTTAACAACAGGAGAAAATATTTCATCAAAGTATATACCTTTCTTTTGTGCAAACCCCTTTACAACAAGTCTAGCCTTGTACCGCTTCTTTCCTCCACCTTCTTCCTTCAACCTATAAACGCATTTATTCTACAATGCCCTTTTTTCTGTAGGAAACTTAACTAGATCCCAAGTCTGGTTTCTTACCAATGAGTCCATCTCCTCATCCATGCCATGCTCCCACTTCTTTCTAGTTTCTACCTGCATTACTTCTTCAAAACATTCTGGTTCACCAAAATCATCCATCAATAAATAATACAGTGAAGGAGAGAATCATTCAAGGGGCCTACTTAACCTGGTATACTTTCTTACAGTTGCAGGAGTTTCAGGTACTTGCTACTGCTCTTGATTTTCGGGTGCTTTTGGAACTTCATTTTCTTTTATTTCATCAAGCACTATGTACTCTTTGTTTTCCTTTTCTTCTTTCTTTCCCTGTAATTGATCTTTGTACATGACTTTTTCATTGAATACTACATCTCTACTCCTAATGATGTTGGGATTTTTAAGATACCATAAGCGATAAACAAAATCATCAACCCCGTATCCAATAAAGGTACATTTCTTCGATTTAGCCTTAAGCTTTATTCTATCATCTTTATCAATATGGACAAATGCTTCACAACCAAAAGTTCTCAGAAATGAGTATTTTTCCTGTTTGACTGTCTATGCCTCCTCTGGAATGCCACCATCCAAAGCGCTTGAAGGCCCTCTATTTATTAGATAAACAACAGTGTTTACAACATTAACCCAAAACTGTAAGGGCAACCCTACATGCAATCTCATACACCTTGCATGCTCCATGATCATTCTGTTCATCCTTTCTGACACACCATTTTCTTGGGGTGTTCCAGGTAGTGTATTCTCTCTATGAATCCCATTGTGTGAACAATAACTATCAAACTCCTTGTTGCAGTACTCGCCTCCATTATCAGATCTGAAACATTTCAACCTTTTTCCTGTCTCATTCTCAGCCAAAGATTTCCACTTCTTAAAAGTATCAAACACATTGGATTTTTGTCTAATGCAATAAACCCAAGTTTTCTAGTTGTGTCATCAATAAAGTAACATAATAACAAGAGCCACCAAGAGATTGTACCTGAGCTGGTCCCCATACATCTGTATGGACAAGCTCTAACTTTTCACTCTTCTTTTGTTTCCCAACCCTGAGAAATCTAACTCTCTTCTGTTTTCCATAAACACAGTTCTCACAGAATTCCAAACTTACCTGCTTCAGATCAGGAAGTAATTTCCTTGAGTGGAGAATCTGCATCCCCTTCTCACTCATGTGGCCAAACCTATGATGCCACAATGCCACACCTATTTCTATGGAATCTATAGAGATAGAATAATCAGTATTATGAGGGCATAAATATAACGTACCTATCCTATCTCCTTTTGCAATTACCATTGATCCTTTAGTGATCTTCCACCACGTTTCTCCAAACGTAGACAAACAACCGCCATCTCCCAACTACCCTATTGAGATAAGATTTCTTTTCATAGCAGGAATGTGCCTTACATCCTTTAGCAACCAGTCATTTCCATTATTTAACTTAATTCGTACCTTACCCTTTCCAACAATTTTACATGGTTTATCATCCCCCAATAGCACATGCCCAAAATCACCTTGAACATAATCATGAAAGAATTTCCTATGGGGTGTAGCATTCCTGAATCTACTACCTAGTAATCACTAGTATTATCTAATGCAAGAATCAAAGCATCTTGTAACACATCACCTGCTACATTCATTTCCTGAGTAGTCTCTTGTTGCCTCTCACCTTTCTTCTTTGGTGCTCGGCAATATTTCTTCGGATGTACTTTCTTACCACAGTTCCAACACTCTATTTTTATGAATCTAGACTTGGATCTTCCCTTTTTAGACTTGCTGTGATTTCCTGGACTCCTTCCTCTCTCGTTTTGTCTCCCTCTGCTCTCCATGGTCAATGCATTACCTGATGTCTCACCTATGCTTTTTCTTCGCATTTCCTCACTAAGAATAACACCAACAACATCATCAAACTTAAGAGTGTTTGAACTAGGGACATAGTTACTTACAACCATGACCAAGCTATTCCAGCTTTCTGGCAATGAGCACAAGATTAGAAGAGCCCTAACCTCATCATAAAAGTTCACTTTTATAGAACTTAACTGACTGGTAAGTGTATTAAACTCATTTAAATGGTCAGCAACAGATCCACCTTCTAAGATCTTCATATTAAATAAATGCTTCATTAAAAATACCTTGTTAGAAGCTAAGGGTTTTTCATAGATCTTACTCAATGTGCTCATCACACCCTCTGTTGTTTTTTCTTTCGAAATATTGAAGGCCACTGACGAAGCTAGGCACAGCCGTATTGTTCCCAGTGCCTTTCTGTCAAGAACCTCCCATTCTTTATCCTTCATAGCTACTGACTATTTTGCTTTATCGCCCAACGGTAGGTACAGATCCTTCTGGTAAAATAGTCCTCCATTTGCATCTTCCATAACTGATAGTTTTGGCAATTAAATTTCTCGACCCTAAACTTTCCTTCTTCCACCATTGCTCCCACTCAAACCAAGAACCCTTATTTCCTGGGATTTTACAAACCAAATAGACCTTTTGGCTCTAATACCAATTGTTAGAAAACAGGACCGCAGAGCAATAACAAATATACAGTTAAATCAATAAACAAGATGCAAAACACATTAAAACATTATAGAGAGACACAGATATAACGTGGTTCACCCAAATGATGGGCTACGTCCACAAAGAAATTGCCAGTCCTTTTATTACAGTCCAAAAAGATGAAGGGATACACCCTACAGCAAAATTGTTGCACTTCCTCTTCACGCTCTCACAGTCTCTCTTCTGATACAATACAATACCATACACATTCGTTTTACAATGCTTTATTTTATAGGGGAAATACAATGGGAAAATTATAGGGTTAACCCAACAGTAGGTATAGTCTAGGACCTTCTTTACATTTCCACTACAATAACTTGCATTTCCTTCCTTCTTATCTTCATATCCAGATCATCTCTTTTGTCCTGCACACAACAAAAAAAACACATATAGCTCACATATCTCACCCATATGCATACCACATGTGTTCTATCAACATAGGAACATGTCATAATGTCACAAAGACATTCTTTCATCTACCATTATGTGAGAACCTCCCATGAGCACACCAAGTGCATTACGTCTCTCTACGATCAACCTACATTCTACCTGCAAAGGAGAAATTCCCAGGCACACACCAAGTGCCTTGTGACCTCATCATCTCCATCATGGGAACGCACAAATAAAAGGACTGATGACATCTAAATAACCTGCATCCAAGACCCTTTTATGTCGAGACAACCTTCAAGGCTTATTACATCCGAACAACCTACGTACCATGCTAGGTATATCATTTACATTCGGACAACCCACAAGACTTATTATGTCCAAATAACCTGCTTACCATGATAGGGCTTGTATTTACATTCAGACAACTTGTATGCTGACCGATTACATTCGAGTAACATGCGTACCATACTAGGGCTCATATTTACACTCGGGAAACCTACAATACTGACTACGTCCAATTAACTTGTGTACGACACCAGGGATATTATTTACACTTGGACAACCTGCCTCATTTCCCATATGAGATATCATGCATCTGCGTCTTTTCATCTCTTTTTATTTCTAACATAGAATCACATCAGGACTGATTACGTCCAAGGATAACCTACGAATTTCACAAGGACTTATTACATCCGAGGACAAACTACAGGAATGATTACATCCGATCAACCTACGACCTTCGCTAGGATTTTATTCTTAGACAATTTTTCTCATAACTATGCTAGAATTGATCAGTCCCTCTTTTGAGGGTTCTCATTCTGGATCACACCAAGTCTTGAGTCTGAAGTACTTGAACTTCAATCTGTCTAAAGTCTTGGTCAACACATCAATTATCTACTCGTATTTTTCCACGTACTAGAGCTTCACTACTCCTCTCTGAACCATATATTTGATATAGTGGAATTTTATCTCTATGAGATTCAATTTATCATGGAACACGGGGTTCTCCTACATCTTCACGCAACTTTAGTTGTCGTAGAATATACAATTCACATCTAACTGGAGATAATAAAAAAATCAGAAAGTAGCTTCCACATATATACTAACTCACAGCTAGCCAAGCAAACGATGACATACTCTGCCTTGGTTGTACTCAACACCACACATGAATGCTTCCTATTGAACCAAGAGATCATGTCAAATCCCAAATTGAAGTAACAACTTGAAGTATTATTTCTATCAGTGGCTCTACCTGCCCAATATGAATCTACATAACCGTGCAAGTTAATATTCTGATTCACATTATACTTGAGCCCATAATACAATGTACCCTTTAGGTCCCTCAATATATGCTTTGCAGCAACCAGGTGAACATGCCTCGGATTCGTCAAGAACTGGCTGAGGGTGTTCACAGCAAAGCATATGTCTGGTCTTGTATTCATTAAGTACATCAATGAGCCAATCATCTGACGATACATCGTGTCATCAACCGACTCTGAAGAATCATCACACGGAAGCTTGAATTTTGATGCCATAGGTGTGTTTATCGCCTTGCATTCTAGTATTCTGAATCTCTTCAGAATCTCCACTGTATACTTTCCTGGACTAAGGAAAATGTCATCTCCACTCAACCATACCTCCATGCCTAACAAGTAGTGCATCATCACTAGGTCTTTAATTTTTAACTCATTAGCAAGTATCCTCTTTGCATCTATAATAAGTTCATCCTATGATGTTAGGTGTTAACAACAAAATTAACACCCTTGAGGTTGATGGTCTGAAACATATCTTCATTTCACCCGCAACATGAAGACTTAAATCTGGAACAAATTGAGAGCTTCAATATCTCATCTGACCACTACTTACACAAAGGAAGATGTATGTGAAGACATAAGTTTCTCTAAAGGATTCAATATAAAGACTACTTAAGAGATTAAACCTAGTTTCTGCAACTCCTGGAGTGGAAAGAGTACATGTCATGTGTATTAATTTCCCTAAAATCCTAGAAAGTCAAGTAATATGCCTAAAAAACTAAGTACAGTGGGTTTTTGAAGAAAATAATAAAAATCCATCAAAAATATTAATCCCACATTCATGGTTAGTGATTGGGTGTACAAACCCCAATGATATATAAGAAACGCATATGAGGTGAAGAGAAGGAGGACAAAAAGAAAAGCAAATGCTGAAAATTTTGGAAGCTAGATAGATTGTTTTTCATGTCAATTTTTTGGTGATCATTAGCATAGATGTATAAGGATGGTTTAGATTAAAGGGGAAAGGGATTCACCTATCTTATTGAATTGTAATCACTTTCTTCCTATTTTCAATATGATGCAATTATAGTTTCCCCCAAATGTTGAGATTGAATCTATGTATTTTCATCTATTTTGATCAATATTTGATAGATATTTTTCAAGTTTTTTCAAGGTTTTCAAAATATATAGGTAAGGAACTAGCAAGCAAGCTGCAAATGGATGCCTAAAGGCAATGGATTCTCAAGCAAGGGGATCTTCCATGAACGTCAAGCTTCAAGAGGTTATCGCCTTACTTCCTCCCCTCTATACTCTTTGAAAAAGCTTAGGAATCTTAAGAAAAATTCAAATTATTACATGTATTTATGTCGATTAGGACTCAACCCCTTATAATAAAGGATATAGAATGTTGTAAACACATCCCTGCAGTGATCTCTACTAACAAATTGGCTACCATACTAGGGACTTGGAGGTTTCATTCTTGATTTCATGTCTTCTTAATTTTCCCTATTTTTGGGTTTTTCTCGCCTTTAAATATTTTAATGCATGCTTTATATTTTTCTATAAATTATTTAGTGCAATTGTGGAGTCCAAAACCTAATGATATCACCCTTAGATTTTCATTTTTCAAGAAAGTTTGGACCGGATCTTGATTTTTCCTCTTTTGAGCTTGGTATCGCCATTTGCTAGCCAACACAGAGCATTACCCCCCAAAAAACACCATTTTTTACTTACCGAAGTATGGTGGCACCACTGTGTGCATCAATACAATAGTGTGTTACCCACATTGAGCACTAGTACAAAATGAGAAATTAATGACTAAAATCAGGCTATAAACGACTATTTTTAGTCGACGACTAATAGTAGCTAATTTCCACTATCTTATGGATGGTCGTATTTCACTTAGTCATTAATAGCTTGACTTATTAGTCATTGATTTATTCATTGATAGTCAATGATTTATTCAATGATTTAGTCACGGATTTAGTCATTGATTTAGTCACTGATTGCAACAATTAATGACCAAATATATGACTAAATAAACTACTAGTTGATAACATATTAATGACTAAGCTAAATACGACTAAAATATGGAAAATTAGCTACTAATAGTCATATATATGCGAATTTAGTCATTTTTCGTAGTCACAAATTTATGATAGGGCACAGAAGAATCGAACCACCAATCTCTTGCCTATAATTAGGCAGACGCTCTACCATTGAGCTAGCACCCTTTAAGAAGTTGTTATTTCTTGACAATGATGATATTCAAACAAATTTATGATAGATAGAAATCTACAAAATACATAATTATTACTATTACAACTTACCAGTAACTAGTATTTATGTTAAACTAATTCCTGAGAGCTATGTACAATTTTCTCTATCTGGCATATCCATTCATGTTACTAGAGAGAATTGAATACCTCTGTGATGGATGTGATACCAATTAAGTTAACCAATTTACGGAATATCTCTTGGCGTGCAGGAATATATGAGAAAAATATCATTATATGAAATCAAGCAAAGTAAAAGTCAAATAAGGTAAGCAAACTTTGTCATTCTTAAAACAATCTATTAGTGACAATATAAAAATACATGAAAGCAAAAGATTTCAGACTGAGTGTTGCAAAGCATAAGCTACCATATTAGCCAATTCTATAAAATGAAACATATTTTTATAGAATTCTGAAGGCTACCAAAATAAGCAAGCAAAAGAAATTCAACACATATTTCAAAAAGAGTTGAATGAAATAATAAAAGCATACCCAACATTATAGTTGACACATTTTATATGAAAATCAGTGTGAAACATTCAATCATGTTTGTAATTTTATCTTTGGCCAACCTGCCTTAGATATAGCCACAACTAGACTGATACAAATAATTATCCGAACCAAGGGCACTCCAGAAGTGCACCACAGGAAAAGTAATAAATACAAGAAAAAAAATCACCACGACGAAGGTAAGATTTGAGAACAGACATCACATCGGTAGCTTTACCACATCTCTTTAATTTTAGACAACTATTTGCTTCAAAATGCTTATTAACAAACACAATCTAGCAAATTTCAAGTACACTTGAATTCTTCCTAAATTTGCATAAAAGGAAAGAATGTGTGATTATTTCAAACAAACAAAAATACAAATAAAATTCTCACCTGTAACCTAAAAATCTTGACACTCAACAGTACAAGTCGCTCAAACAAAGATTGTGCAAGACCAGCACGAGCTTCTTTCTTGCACATAATCACAGGACCCAATTGGCAATGATCCCCAAGTAGCACCACCTAAATTTAACAAGAAAAGACCAACTTGCATGCCAATACTATATTATATTTTCTATTGTACAATAATAAGTTCTGCAAAAGAAGATAGAATGGAAATGATTTTCTCATTACATAACATCTTCGATAGGAAATCTATCAGGATAGATTAGGTTATTACCTAATTTGATCCAAGAACTAAAGGAACCAGGCACTCTGGTTCAATAGCCTGAGTTGATTCGTCAATGAGGACCTAAACAGTAACCCAACATTTAGGTGATCAAACAGTTAAAAAAACTCATACTAATATGTAGTAATACCACTTGTAACTCTAAACTTTAGTACTACCTGATGAAACCTAAAATTAGATAGCCTAGGATCACCCGCACCAACACAAGTACAGCAGATGACATCAGCACTCTAAGTTATTTCTCTTTATGTCTCCCTCTTGAGTGATTTGTATTTATTTTCATCCGCACTTGAAAGCTCACCTATATGTGATATTAAAAAATGTATCATTTGTAGTAATTAATAGAATTCATTACCAAAACAATACATAGAACATTTCATTTAGCTCAAACTTACTCAAGTAGAGTAATTTTCTTGGCCAAATCATATATTACAAAAGGTTCCTTTGTTATCTGCCTCTTCATTAGCATACTTTAAAAGAATTGACATACCTAAAAAGAAAATACATCCACCTGGATTTATTCAAAGCATATACAACAACTAACCCTAGGAGTGCTTTCGACACTAAACAATAAATTGGTTCCAATTTGAAAAAAGCATCATATACACATCCACTTGCTTAAATAATATCAACAATTGGCTATCAAATCTTTAGAGGGTAAATATTACATTCCTAATCTACAAATAATACATAACTTATGAATGGATTGGACTTTCCATACCTTGTTCATCTTTCAACTGTTGAAGTTTGTACAATTCACTTTTTTCTTAAGTGTTAAGGTGCCTAACCTGTAATTGTTTTACAAAGAAACACAGCATGTAAATGCCTTGGGATTAGGTAAAAACCAGAACACAGAAAAAATAGCCAGAAAATATGATGGTAAGACTCTGAAAAAACAACCTGATAATGCAGTGTTAAATTTTCAACTGGAGAACTCACTACCTCCCTTGATTTTGCACAGTCTGACAAACTATAATGTCAAAGCAATGAAACTTCCATGTTATATAATCTGGAATTTAGAATATAGCCAAAAGAGATCTCTTATGCATGTTTCCTATTATCAGACTTCAAAAAGTAGAAAGCCTTGAACGAGAGGTTCAAAACATGTATTTTAAAACATTTTTAAGAAGGCACTTATATAATTAGATACAGGATAGCAAGGACACCTTCAAACCTATGGCACTAATTTTCTCTGTAAGTTGATCAACAACAACATTACTTGGAGCACGTACCAAGACCTGAATCACATAAATGAATTAAAATTGTATTAATTGGTAGAGTCACGACTTCGTTTTGGGTATAAAATCATCATTTCTTATTTGTTTTGAGTATTTTTTTTATATGGAAATATTAGGAATCCCTATACTTGATTTTAGAGACTAATTTCATCTATTTTGATCAATATTTGAGGATTTATAAACATTTTAAATATTTGTGTGCTTACTAGCTTGAAAATTGTCAAAGTAATGTCAAAAAACTAGGAATTGCAAATCATTGTTTTAGGCCTATATTTAGGGATGATTTTGAACTTTACAGACTTGTAGATGATGGTGAATACCTGTTAGGACCTATCAGGAGAATATTTGAATAATTTAGGATCAATTTCACTTGAATTGGGAAGTCTTATAAACCTCCTTAAAAGGCTAGGAAAATCACTTTAATTAGTAGTTTTTTTAGTGTTGTTCAAGTTTTCCTTTAAAAGATTGCTCAGATATGAATGTTTATGAAATATTTACCATTTAGGTCCTTTATTTCACTATTGAAATCTGAAATTTTTTTCTAATTTGGTCACTTTAATCACATGTTTGCACAAGGGAATTGTCGAAAACTTGAAGAACATGACACATTGTTTCAATTTATGAACCTTTAGACCATGAATTTTGAGTACCATGAACTTGTGTACTTGCCACACAAAATTAAATCACATATAAGACACATTTAAGACCATCAATTAAATCAAATTCACATAAATTTTCAAAAAAATGGGCATATCTCTTGAGATCAGTTCAAACACAATTAAAAGAGTTTGTTTGTCACTTTCAAAATTCTTGACATAAGTTGTGTTCGATCCCTATGTATCCTCTTCACTCGCACCTTCGAGCGATATTGTGAAAGATAAATAGGGATATCAAGTGTAATAGTATAGGATTATTATTTAGAATAATTTTGAGCCCTGCATATCCTCTTCACTTGCACCTTCGCGTGGTCCTGTGAACAAGAAACATGGATCTTAAGTGTAATAGTGAAGAATTTGTTGTTGAAGCACATTTTTTTCGATCTCTTTGTATCCTCTTCACTTGCAATTTAGGGTGTTCATATGAACGAAAAACAAAGATCTCAAGTGTAAGAGTTGATCAATCCTCAAAAAATTATTTCAAAGAAAAACAAGTTTCTTTGAAGACCTCAAAGACTCATTAAAGTTTTTGCATCACCTTTTTCAAGCCATTGAATATTTTTTTTATTTAGGGATATTTGTTTTTTAAGTACTTGAAAAGTGGGAAATACATGCACGTTTGAAAGATTATCGAAGATACCTCTTACCTTTCTTTTAGTTTAAGGATTTCATCGAATGAAAGGATATATTTAAAAGCATATATGCATTGGATTGTTTCAGTATTGTGAATCAGGACACCATCAGTTTCACCACCACTCCTTGAAACTAATCAAATTACCTTTAAAAAAATGCTTAATTTA
Source organism: Pseudotsuga menziesii (assembly GCA_001517045.1). NCBI lineage: Eukaryota > Viridiplantae > Streptophyta > Pinopsida > Pinales > Pinaceae > Pseudotsuga > Pseudotsuga menziesii. Next base: position 45,819 of record LPNX010147862.1, on the reverse strand, counting down.
AAATCAATCAATATTCTATTTTTTATATCACCAACAATATTAGGCTAGGGATTTGGGTTAATATGGCAAGTTAATACTCCAAAACCACAAAACTTGAAACTAGTATTGACTAAAGAGAATCAAATACATTAGTAGCGAAGAGTGCATGCCAGGAAATCACTTCTAACACATTATTTAGGCACAAGGTCAATCCAAATTAGGAAGTGTGGTACCCCCTCTTGCTTATTTGGTGGGATATGAGAACATTACAATATTTCAATTAGGTGACAAGTCTTGGGGATGACATCACTTTCTTGAGATATCTATTCTACGTGAGTTATCCTAGACTGATGAATGTCCTACTCGGCCACCGATTGTGAAGTGGTAACCATAGTTTATTTTCCTAGGTAATCACATAGGATGTTGTGAGTGAGGGACACTTGCAATACCTAGGAAAAACACAAGGTTGTTTCATCTCCTTGGGAGGATGAGTATCCAAGATCTAACACTTGCAACTTTGGTGATTGAAGAAAAAATGTAATTGTTTCTTATACCTTCACTATTTAGTAATTTTTTAGGCATGATGTCCCTCAGGAGCTACTAGTTTTGGAAGGCACTCTAAATCCAGTTTTTCACTGAACTCTAGTTATTTGGAAAGAATTTTTCTTGCTAATTAGTTGAGCACATTTTTAGATGTGTGGAAAATTTTATTTTTGTTGAGTCTAGTTTCATTTAGGATTGTTTGATTTAATTTTGATATACTCTAATAAACAAATCATTTTATTAAACTTTAGAGTGACTAATCTATCGATCCACCCATCAAGGTGGTAGAGAGGAAAGTTACCCAATTTTGAGGGCCCCACTACATTGTGGAGGAAGATACTTGAATCACATCTTTGTGACTTGGAAATTGAAATACTTGTAAACCCAATAAAATGTTACTAGAGAAGAACAATGTCAAACTGATTCTCAAAATTTGTCACATCATGGTAAAAACAATAGAATTGATGATATTACTTTAGTTGAAATTGAAAAAATAGAATATCACACATTTTCTCACATAAATCCACCCTTAACACAACCTTTAAAATCAATCATACTTACGAAAAGTGAGTCACTGGTTAGAATTTTTGAAAGTTGGAATAATATAAAAATCATTACACTTGACCCTCTGGCTTTGTCAAGAGTTCAAGGGACCATATAAATGAATCCTCAAATGGTTCCGAGAGGTTATCAAAATCCTCTTGGTACACCCAATAGTTGTCTAGGTTCTACTTCTAGGGGAAACCATTTACCATGGAATGTTAATATTCCCGGTGGAAATAATGCATCCTGGAACATAAATGCCAATTGGAATTATCCTTCACCAATAGGATGAAATTCCCTAGAGGGTTATCCTCCAATTTATCCTAGCACAACGCCTAGGGGAAATCCACCTATCAACCCAATTCCACAATGGAGTGGTCATGTTTCATAAAGTAACCAATCTTTTTGGATCCAATATCCACAAGGAGGAAACATACCTTGTAATTCCAATAAAACACAGGGACATAATCAATGGAATTGTTGGGTTCTAGTAAGTAACCAATCTTCTTGGGACCTAACTCCATCAGGAGGCAATCCACCCAATGGTTAGGTTTTAAGAAGTAGCCAATATTCTTGGTACCTAACCCCATCAGGAGGAAATACACCCATTGATCATGTTTTGAGAAGTACCCAACTTTGGGGAAGCCTTCACAATGGGGCGACCCACCTTGGAATGTTAATTAAATCCAAGGACCACCTCATTGGAGTCATCAGATTCTAGGAAATAACCAATATCATTGGATTCTAATCCTCCAAGGTGACAATCTGTCCATTCATCAATGATGTGATCATATTCAAAGAAATATCCAATCTCCTTGGAGTCTAACCTGACAAGTGGTAAATCCACCCATGAATCCCATTCCACAATGGAGTGGTTAGGTTCAAGAAAGTAACCAATATTTTTGGAACCATCCTGCAAAACCTGTGGTTTATCTAGCTATGCCATCACATGGACCTCATGCCAATGGTATGGTGGGTTCCATAAACAACCTTGAGTAGATTACCCAGCAAATGGGACAAATGTATGTTCAAACTTCGCAACCTATAGTTAGCCAGTATATCCAGCAACATGCTAAGCCTTCCCTAGCTTCTAAAATCCTCATAGTTCAATCCATGGAACTTAGGGGAAAGAATAATAAGTACAATGGTAAGGACAATGTTAATCCTTCCTAGAATCTTGAAATTCTCATATTTCAGTCCATGGAACTTAGAGGAAAGAAGAAGAAATAAAATACTAAGAAGAATGCTAACTTTGGGAAGGGAGATGCACTAAATCTAACTCAAAACAGTGGGAAACAACAATCTGTTGTATTGGTTCAACCTTTTCTGTAGCACCATTATCAAATGGTTGCTACAGTGTTGGTACCTCCACCAGGGGGAAACCAGTCAAAATCCCCGCAAGGGGAACTGGTCCCAATGCCATTGTCTTCATGTGTGATCATGATGTGAACATTCAAATGATATATCATTCTTATGATTTCCCTCCTAGTACATTGGATCAATCAGAATCACATCCAAGTGTTTCTCTCACAATTTAGAACCCAACCATAGAAATAATACCACACCCCCCCCCCAAAAGTGATATATGTAGAACAATGCATAATCCTAATGCACCAGCTGCTCATAACGAAAATATTATTGAGGAAATAGCTCGATCACCATGTTCCATGTATGCCATGGAGGTATTGCAATATTTTTCTTCACAAATAAAGGAACTATTTTCTTCAACTAGATTTGTTGATCCTTCTTATGCAACTTTGATCACATTAGACTTAGACCAATTAACATGTAGGATCCCTTCCGAAGTTTCTTTTCATATTAAAGTAATATCTCATGGAAAGAACATTCTTCGAACCATAGTTAATGAAGGGGCCTAAACTTATTTCATGTCATTTAAATGTTGTCAAGCATTAGAATCACCCACCTTAGTTCAATCCCATAGTGTGTGAAAAGCATTTGATTGGCATTCATTCTCTCCTCATGGACTCATTGTAGCCTACCCTATTGAATGGGGTGGAAAAATAGTCACATAGATGTTGATGTAGTAGATGCTCCTATAGATTACAATTTTCTATTAGGATATATTTGGATACAAGCGATGATGGCTATAGTGTCTTCAAAGTCCCGAGTGATTCAGTTTCATCATTGGGGGAAGATTGTCATGATCGACCAATTGGATTATTGCATGATTGAAATTGTTGTCCAATTGAATGTTACTTTCATTAGGGATGCTATAAAGGAGGTTCAATACATGGGGGTAGGATTGTTCAAAAATTATTCCCTCATGGTAAACTTTATGATCCCACAACCATTATCTATTGTAGAAGTGTCATACCAAGCCATTCAAATAGCGTTAGCATATTTGGATCAAAATATTCCCTTGATGCAGGAATATGATTCATCTACTTGGCCAACTTTGGTGTAACGTCCCCGACCCTTCGACCAATGAAGAGGATGCTACCTTACACCAAACATCCGGGAAACTAGCCCAATGAACACGAACATACATATAAAAACCGGAATGCTTGAACATACTACATACTAGGATGCATAAACATTCATATACATAGCGGAAGCAAAACCATACATTCCTACAAGCATTCAACATGTTCATCAGATTTATTAAACAGTAAATATAAATACAAAGACAAAATGGGAAAGAATACTTATCTTATAAAGAATTCATCCCGCAACCAGCTACGTCGCTGCAACGTTCCACCCAACCATAGGCCAGCATGCTCCTTAATCTCTCAACATCACTGCCACCCCCGAGCTAGGAATGATTTACCCAAGGAATAAGGAACAAGTAGGCTTACACATAGCCAAGGTACACAGATCATCCAAGCCAACATAGTCGGGTTTATCAGGCCATCAACAAGACAGCCAAGCCAACATGGTCAGGTTTATCAGGCCATCAAGGAGTTGAGAAAGGTTGTACGCTAAGCTAGTGAGCTCATTGCAGAGCTAAGGACACCTACACCAGAACTAGTCTGATTTCTAAGACACCCACACACACTCAACACAAGGAATCAGTCCCTTCTCTACTACACAGTCCCTCAGGCCCTGACTTCCCTTCCAATTCTATTCAGGGGTTGTGGAGAAGAAAGCCAGTCCTCTAGCTCTGTTTGTGTGGTTCCCAAACACACCAGGTTTATCAAGCAAACCAAGCCCTCATCCCTACTCCAACACAGTCCGAAGACCACCCACTGCATACACGCAGTCCAACAAGTGATTCACAACTTGGATAGGGAAAACAATTCCTGAGTCATTCTTGGCCCTATCATGGCCAAAATGACTCCATAACAGCCATACCACACTGTAACGTAAAATAAAACACAGCCGATAAACATGGGGAAACAACAGCCCTTTTTCAACAATGAAGCCATAGGGAAATGTACACAGGCCACAATGGGGAAGAAAACAGACTCCCAATCTATATGTGAGGGAAATTTACACACAGACCCCAAAATCCAGATGTAAAACACACCAGATACCCCTCGGTAGGAAACGTGAATGACAGTCAAAGACGACTCTCCTCCTTGATGCATGGGAAAAAACAATGGGAGTCCCAATCAATGTGTGAGGAGAATGATCCCCCTCCTGCATGAGGATGAGCAAGCCACAGTGCTAAATGGTGCATGGGTAAATAGAACGTCCCTGCACGTAAGGATGAACGAGGAACAATCGCCAGTGGGGGAGTGCCCCTGCAGTCGTGGTGAGAATGGAGTGATGGGTGTCATGGTATTTTCCCTACCCGCGTGAGGGTCCACCTGCTGGTCGAGTGTGCATGTGGGAAAGGACTGACATTCCTTCCACACTCCACTCCCCAGCAATAATTGCCCCAACTAACAGCAAAACATGTAAGGTGGTAGTTGGATAAGACAAGCGAAGGTGAGCAAACCAAAAAGGGTGGTTGACAAGTAAAGGGGTTAAATAGCTAACACATGGCTTTTCCCCATAGGCTCAAGGTTTGATAATTCCCCCTCCCTATCCTTAGGAACATCATACCCTTTTCAATATGGTTGTAGTGAACATATCTAGTTGGGTTTTATTTAATTAAAAGCATATTTACATGATGCCAAAACTATTATGTGTCGTATATCACGATATATCACCGGCAACGATTCCAATCACCGAAACATAACACAACCAAATCGATGGTGGGGATTTTTCCTTTAGCTCCACACCATGATTCATTACAATATATACATCACATACATTAATGCAAATAGGGTCAAAACTGGGGTGTTACATTCCCCTCCCCCTTCAATAGCATTGTCCTCAGTGCTTTACAAAATTTGAAGAAAATGTTACACTGATATCACCTCAGTGTTCCGCAAAATTGAACAAAAATGGATGTGCCAATCGCATGGCATCTTCCAGCTCCCATGTAGCCTCTTCAGGTCCGTAGTGCTCCCATTGCACCTTTACTTGCCCTATGGACCGATTCCATAGCATTGTGACCTTCCTGTCGAGGATGCGCATTTGCTCGATTCAGAACTCTCCCTCAGGTTCCACCTGAATCACATCCCAATTTATCACATGGTTAGGATCATGTACATATCTCTTAAGCAAAGAAACATGAAAAACATTATGAGCTCTAGTACTAGCAGGCAATGTAAGTCTATATGCAACTGGCCCTATTCTTTCAAGCACTTCAAACGACCCACAATATCTTGGTGACAGATTGACACAAATTCCAAGCTTCAAGGAAATCTTCCTTTCCCTCACTCTGAGGTAAACATGATCCCCAACACTAAACTCCCTATTCACCCTATGCTTATCTACATAGATTTTATGTATGTCCTATGCTGCTTTCAAATTCTGCCTGATCTTTACGACCTCTTGCTCCATTTCCTTGAGAAATTCTGGCCCAAGCACAACCCTATTCACTAGGTTATCCCAAGTCACTGGTGTCCTACACCTTCTTCCATACAAAGCTTCATATGGACTCATCTCCAAGGATTTCTGCTGTCCATTGTTGTAAGCAAACTCTACCAAGTGTAAGTAATCTTCCCACTTGGTTGGTTTGTCCATCACATACATGCAAAGCATGTCTTTGAGCACCTGATTAACTCTCTTAGTCTTCCCATCTATCTAAGGATGGTATGCAGTGCTGAATTTTAGATTTGTACCCAAATATGCAAACAACCCCTTCCAAAAATTGGAAGTGAACTTGACATCTCGGTCAGAGACTATTGCTTTCGGCAATCCATGCAATTTGAAAATCTCCTTCATGAAGATCTTTGCAATGTCATCAGTCTTATGCATAGACTTCACCGGTATAAAATATGTTGCCTTATTCAACTTGTCTACCACAACCATGATGGAATCATGTTGTCTCCAAGTCATCAGCAATCCTGTCATAAAATCCATGGAAATAACTTCCCATTTCCATTCTAGAACTGGAAAAGGCCGCAACAAACCTGCTAGGTGTTGATGCTCAACCTTTACCTATTAACACTTCATGCACCTAGAAATGTACTCAGCCATGTCCTTTTTCATTCCTAGCCAAAAGTACTGCTTTCTGGCTGTAGTAATCGTCTTCTGGTATCTTGGGTGACCAGAATACAGAGTTTGATGGATTTCATCCATAACAATCCTCCTCAAATCTGCTTCATTTGGAATATAAATTATGCCTTTATAAGTAAGAAGTCCCTCTTCTTCTAGTTTATATCCCTCATACTTCTTCTCAAAACTTTGCTGCTGCAATTTGTCTTTTACCAGCTCATACAATTCATCTCCAGCTGTATGATTAACAATCTGCTCCCTCAAATCTGCTTGGAAAATACTAAGGGATGCCACATGCATTTCTTGCATCTTCCTGCTGAGTGCGTCAGCTACATTATTTTATTTTCCCTTTATGTGCTTGATTTCAAAATCAAACTCACATAAAAACTCCAGCCATCTTGCTTTACTAGCATTCAGATTAGGCTGATCAAATAGATACTTCAGACCACAATGGTCCATCCTCAATTCAAATATTCTACCCATCAAGTAATGCATCCACATCTTGAGAGCATGTACTATGGCTGCAAGCTCTAGATCATCAGTGGCATAGTTCTTCTCATGCTCCTTCAACTTTTTCGACTCATAACATATCACGTGGTTGTCTTACATAAGGACTCCTCGAAGCCCTTGTTCGCATGCATCAGTACATGCCACAAAATATTTCTCTGGATCTGTGACTTCCAATACTGGTGCACTGGTGAGAATATTCTTCAGCTGCTGGAATATTTCTTCACACCTCGATGTCCATTCAAACTTCATCCCCTTCTTTTGCAAAGAAGTGATGACATGTGCAACTTTGGATAATCCTTAATGAATCTCCGGTAGTATCCTGCAAGTCCCATAAAATATCTTACATCTGTCACATTTCTTGGAGTAGGCCAATTCATAATGGCTTCAATATTTTCAGGGTCCACAGATATACCCTCCTCAGAGATAACGTGACCCAAATACTGAATTCTATCTCTATAGAAGTCACACTTGCTCAGCTTTGCATATAGCTAATGCTCCTTGAGCAATTGCAATGTCAATCTCAAATGCTCTTCATGTTCTTTCTCATTCTTAGAATAAACAAGAATGTCATCAAGGAAAACAAGAACAAACTTGTCCAAATATCTGCTGAAGACACTGTTCATAAGGCACATAAATGTAGTCGGTGCATTTGGGAGACCAAATGGTACCACTACAAACTCATAATGTCCATACCTTGTTCTGAAGGTCTTCTTATGAATGTCTTCATCCTTGATTCTCACCTGATGGTAACCAAACCTCAAGTCAATATTGGAAAATACCTTTGCTCCTCTCATTTGATCAAAGAGGTCATCAATCCTAGGAAAAGGATATTTATTCTTCACAGTAACCTTGTTAAACTATCTATAATCAATGCACAGCCTGAGTGTACCATCTTTCTTCTTTATGAACAGAACTGGTGCTCCCCAAGGAGACACACTCGGCCTCATATACTTCTTTTCCAACAACTCTTGTAGTTGCATCTTCAACTCTAGCATCTCTGGTGTACTCATCCTGTAGGGTGTCTTGGACACTGGTGCTACTCCCGGCATAAGTTCAATTGTGAAATCAATGTCCCTCTTTGGAGGAATCCCTGGAATCTCATTAGGAAACACATCCCTGAAATCCTATAACACCTAATAAATTATAATCCTCCAACCTAGGAGTTTCATCCTCTATTGCCTCCAAAATATGAGTTGCATACACCTGGAAACCCTTCCTACATAAATTTTTCAACTGCATTGCTAAAACCTTCCTTACTGATATTACCTTTGGAATACCTTTCACAACTACTGGGTTTCCTTCTTCATCCATGCATTCAAAAGTCTTGTTATAACAGTCAAGCTTTACCCTGTGAGCTTCTAACCAATCCATTCCAATGAGAACATCATAGCAACCAAGTGGTAGAACATTCAGTTCTATACACATGACCAACCCGTTCATGACCAATGGACATTTCACTACCACTTCACTAACCTTTCTCTTAGTTCTAGTGGCTAGCTAAACTAACCAAGATTTTCTATGCTTTACTTTCTTGAAAGCACAAATCTCCACTACTCTAGGAGTAATGTAACTGTGAGTAGAACCAGGTTCAATCAAAATAGAAATAGATTACTCAAAAATATTACCTGCAACTTCAACCACAGTTGACTGGTGATCTGCCTGGCGGTCCTCCAGTGCTACATAAATCCTAGGGACTTCCCTTGCTACTTGACCCACTGTTTCTACTTCTTGAATGTTGTAAGCTGGTCTTGCACTCTCATTCTCAAATGGACAATTCTTGCACATGTGGGGTCCTCCACATCTCCAACATTGAAGTGGTCCTCTATTTTATTGTGGATCCTTAGGCTTTTCTCCTGCCACTCCAACTAGTTTACTCATAGCTTGGGATGGCTGCTTCTACTGATTCCTGAAGTTAGAAGGTTTGAAACCTTTCTTTCTTTGGTTAAACTTCTCATTCTTATTGTCCTTCCATGCCTTATGGTAATCAGGTTTACTTTTGTTTTTCTCATAGCAATACTTAGCCTTCCTTATTGCTTCTTCGAGGGTTCTAGGTTCATAAAACTCAATTCTATCTTTGTAAGACTGAGGCAATCCACTCAGAAACTGGTTGGACCTTCACTTTTTCATCTCTGATGTACCAGACATACCTCAATAATTCCAAGAACTTATTTGCATATTCATCCATGGTCTATTGTCCCAATCTCAGCTCATGGAATTCTTTGATCCTGTCATCATAATACCTATCAGAGAGGTAATTCTACTTGAAATACTTCTTGAACTATTTCCACTTTAGTCTCCTTTCAATAATCCTCTTGACTTTCTTGAAGTGTTCCCACCAAATGGATGCTCTTCCATTCAGATTGAATATGGCAACTATTGCCTTCATGTTCCTCGAATAATCCTGAACTTGAAAATACTTCTTTATCCCAAGAAGCCAAGCTTCAGCCTCTTGTCCAGTCTTTACTTCACCATCAAATGTAGGAGTTTTATCCTTCTTAAATTCATCCCGAGAGTGATCCCGATGGTGTCTCTTTCTTTTTATTTTACAAGAAGATGAGCTTGAATCCCCGTTGGAATCTTCAGATTTAGATGATCCACTAGAAGTCCTTATCCTTATCCTAGTACTGCTCTTACTGCCTTCTAGTCTTGTTGTACCCTACCTAGATTCTATCTTTCTTTGTAAGTCTGTCAAACTCTGCAACATAGCAGCATTCAACTGATGTTTCTCTTCCTGGGATTTAATCAAGCTTCTCATGGTGGCTGCAACATCTGATGGTGTCTCTTGGAATCTCCTTCCATTAGGCTCAATGTCATGATTTCTGTTATGGACATTTTCTCCCATGGAATCTCTCACACGCTCGTAAGAATCCCGAGCATCACATCCATCATGGGTTCTCATAACTGAACCACCACTTACTTACCAAACTGCACTATCTGGGATACTACCCTTGAAGGTGTCTATGATTCTGTAAATGTGTTAGTATAAAACTGTTAGATGCATACATTGATATAAATCAAACTACTTACCTTCTCCTAGAAAAATCATAAAATAACCATTTTTCTTAAACACACAAAAAAATTCTCTTCTTGTTCAACCCTGTAATCCACTAATAATCTGCTGAGAAATCCACTGAAAAACAGTTGGAATTTACTGAGAAATCCTCTTGAAAAATCCAAATTTCCTTTGTCCCATTCAGACCTCTTCCCAACTAAAACTCTGACATTTCGATGATCCCAACAGCAATTTTCCTCTGGCACTCATCAGTGGCCATAACAACTAACCCTTTCCACTATATCAACGGTTTCATTAGCTAAGGTTTTTCCACAGTTTTGGCAATTGGAACACAGTTCACTATACATCATCGGTGATTATTTCCGTAGCACTGTATGGATGGTCGAATTCAATTTTCATCGGGTTCTCAATCCCTTAGTTAGCCGTAATGATGGGAAGCAAACTGACTATGGGTTTCGTGGACCCTTCATCGGCTGTCGGAAGCACTAACCATCGGAAGGATAGTTCATTTGACAGCTGCAACGGTCGACACACAAACAACTAGACTTTTCTGATGTTCATCAGTGGTCTGATCTTCTAACATTTTTCGATGACGTCCATTGGGGGTCTTCGAAAGATCTCCACTGAAACAGAGGCCCTTCCTTCAACTAATAATCGTCTATCCACTTCATTATTCTTCGGCAACTTCATCCTCTAATCATTGTTGATCGCCGATGATTTCATGACTTAGAAAATTTTTCAAAAATTTTTATTTTTATCCTTCTTTCCGCCACCACTATCGGCGGCTTCACCAACTAGCATCTTGTCTTTTCTGTCGAATTTCGGTGCTCCCATCCTCTAAATCTCTCCGATCAATCTACTAACTTTTGCTGATCACCGATAGTCAATCATCGAATGTTCTTTTAACTAAATGGAGCCGATGTTTCGGCGGTCTTCGGCGGATCTCCGCCAAAACTGCGGCTCCCACATCCTCTAACTTTCATCGACTGCTAACAAACACTTAGAGAAATTTCTCAATTTCATCCTCCGTCGGGTGACATTTCGACTAGGTGATCTGCTGCATCGAAAGAGTTTCCTACTTAGTCTTATAATGAGCCGACGGTTCAGGCACTTAGGTAATTTTGGTGGAGGTTTTTTTATCTTTGTTGGGCAAAAGGTAACCTACCTCTGCTGGCTGATCTTTCATGGCCCATTCAAGCCCATGCTGCAACATTAGCTCTGATACCACACTGTAATGTCCCCGACCCTCCGACCGGCAAAGAGGACGCTACCTTACACCAAACATCCGGGAAACTAACCTAATGAACATGAACATACATATAAAAACTAGAATGCTTGAAAATACTACATACTAGGATGCATAAACATTCATATACACAGTGGAAGCAAAACCATACATTCCTACAAGCATTCAACATGTTCATCAGATTCATTAAACAATAAATATAAATACAAAGACGAAATGGGAAAGAATACTTATCTTATAAATAATTTGTCCGGTAACCAGCTACGTCACTGCAACGTTCCACCAAACCATAGGCTAGCGTGCTCCTTAATCTCTCAGCATCACTACCACCCCTGATTTGGGCATTATTTCCCCAAGGAATAAGGAACAAGTAGGCTTACACATAGCCGAGGTACACAGATCAGCCAAGCTGACACAATTGGGTTTATTAGGCCATCAACAAGACAGCCAAGCCAACATGGTCAGGTTTATCAGGCCATCAAGGCACTGGAAAAGGTTGTACACTAAGTTGGTGAGCTCATTGCAGAGCTAAGGACACCTACAATAGAACTAGTCTAACTTCTAAGACACCCACACACACCCAACACAAGGAATCAGTCCCTTCTCTGCTACACAGTCCCTCAGGCCCTGACTTCCCTTCCAATGCTATTCAAGGGTTGTGGAGAAGAAAGCGATCCCTATAGCTCTATCTATGTGGTTCCCGAACACATTAGGTTTATCAAGCAAACCAAGCCCTCATCCCTACTCCAACACAGTCCGAAGGCCACCCACTGCATACACGCAGTCCAACAAGCGATTCACAACTTGGATAGGGAAAACAATTCCTGAATCATTCTTGGCCCTATCGTGGCCAAAATGACTCCATAATAGCCATACCACACTATAACGTAAAAGCAAACACAGTCGAAAAATGTGGGGAAACAACAACCCTTTTTCAATAATGAAGCCACGGGGAAACTTACATAGGCCGCAATGGGGAAGAAAACAGACTCCCAATATGTATGTGAGGGAAATTTACACAGAGACCCCAAAATCCAGATGTAAAACACACCAAATACCCCTCGGTAGGAAATGTGAATGACATTCAAAGATGGCTCTCGTCCTTGCTGCATGGGAAAAAACAATGGGAATCCCAATCAGTGCATGAGGAGAATGATCCCCCTCCTGCGTGAGGATGAGTGAGCCATAGTGCTAAACCATGTGTGGGTAAATAGAACGTCCCTGTGCATAAGGATGAATGAGGAACAATCGCCAGTGGGGAAGTGCCCCTGTAGTCGTGGTGAGAATGGAGTGATGGGCATCATGGTATTTTCCCTGCCCGTGTGAGGGTCAACCTGCTAGTGGAGTGTGCGTGTGGGCAAGGACTGACAGTCCTGCCACACTCCACTCCCCAGCAATAATTGCCCCAACTAAGAGCAAAAAATTTAAGGTGGTAGTTGGACAAGACAAGGGAAGGTGAGCAAACCAAAAAGGGTGGTTGACAAGTAAAGGGTTTAATAGCTAACACATGGCTTTTCCCCATAGGCTCGAGGTTTGATAATCCCCCTTCCCTATCCTTAGGAACATCATTCCCTTTTCAATATGGTTGAAGTGAACATAGCTGGTTGGGGTTTATTTAATTAAAAGTATATTTACATGATGCCAAAACTATTATGTGACGTATATCACGATATACCATCGGTAACAATTCCAATCGCCAAAACATAACACAAACAAATCGATGGTAGGGATTTTGCCTTTAGCTCCACACCATGATTCATTACAATATATACATCACATACATTAATGCAAACAGGGTCAAAACTGGGGTGTTACATTTGGCTAAAGATATCCCAACTCACTAGACTTCTTGGAAGGAATTTTATCATCAGAAAAAACTATCCTTAAAGTCATAAAAATTTGGTTGCACCCACCTAAGGACATATTTTGTGGGGCCACTGGAAGCATACTTGTTTTAAATCCACCCAAGTATAGGAGCATCATTTGTATGTTCCTCAATCTTATTGTGTATATTTGGAAGCATGCATATAGGTTTAGGTTATCCCTCTGTGAAGATGCATTTGAAACTTTGCAACTCAAACTTTCCATAGGGTCGAACCTGTTGGAAATTGGTGGGTCAGCCCATCATATCTATATTTTCCACCAATCCTCCAAAAGAGACTACCAAACATGGAACACCCTAGTCAATTCCTAATTTCCATTTTGGTTCCCATACTTAGTTATTATCATAGGCTTGGGAGCCCAATTAGTTCCACCATGACCTGGAATTTGAGATAACATACTTCTTTTCCATGTAGTTCTGACCATTTCCTGGTGGGATCCCTATTTTGTGTTAGTTTACATTGCATGTGTTAAAATATTGTGAGAATTGATTCACATCTGTATCTAGGAGCCCAATAAACTCTCACAATTCGATATTGTTCCCAAAATATGCACAAAATAACTGAAGGTGTGAAAATTAAATACACACATGATGTCAATAACATATATTATTATGACTGTCCAACATGTAACTTTATGTGTATCATATATATATTACAATAGGGAAAAATTGTGAGGCTTTGGAAGCCATCTAGATGCATAAAAGTGTCAGCTCAAGATTTGACCCTCAAACCCCCCTAGGTGGACCAATGAGCCTACTAATCATCCCAAATGGTCACGAATGCAAGAGAAATTGGGAAATTAATGTTGGAACATAAATGAAGGTATGAAAGGTGTTGGTGAGCACATGGGTTAGTGGGATTGTCCCAATGAAGTAACAAATTCCCAAGGAAGGACAAAAACCACCTAAACCAAGCACTAGCCCCTCTAGTCAAACACAATCCATGAAATTGGGGATGGGGAGCACATGCTGGTTGACTATCATCAATGTGGGTTCCTATTTTGTTAGAATGATCAACCTAGAGTTCCTCAACTGTGAAAAATGATCAACCAAGAGTGCCTCAACTATTAGTAAATGACCAATTTCCCTAGGTCTAAACCATAGAATCACACCATTAATGCAAATGAAATGTGCCTAAGGTGTATGACCACGGTACTAAGGTGGATTATAGATATAAAACCACCCCTTAATCCTAAATTAGTACATCTTAACCAAAATATCATGGATTCCTTGGCAACAAAGGCTCAAGTAACCTCATACAACAACAAATTTTATGTGTTCATAAAAACAAGGTAAGGAGGAAAATCACATGGGGACAAAACCTCCCCTAAAAATTGGACATGGATTCAAAAATATGAAATTGAATGGTATCCATCACCATGTATCACCCACTCCAAGAAGGGATCTTAGATATGTGAATGTCTTCTCTATGAAGCACTTGGTGAAAATGTTAGCAGTTTGCTTTGTAGAGGGGCAATACTGCAAGGCTATCACATGATCATGCACCAAGCTCCAGATGTACTGCATGTGTATCTAAATGTGTTTGGTTCTATGTATCTACACTGGATCTATGGAAATATTGATTTCACTTTGATTTTCACACCAAATTACCATGGTTGAATCAAATGTAACTCCAAGTTCCCAAATAATACCTTCCAACCACACACATTGTATAGTTGTGTTCACTGCTCCTATGTACTCGGCATCAACTAAAGATAGGGATATGGCATGTTGTTTCCTGATTGAAAATAATATGGGACCTTGTGCTAGCATGAATACATTGGGACCTCCATCCCAATCAGAATAAAAAAATCCTACTAGTTCTAGTTGAGAACGAGCAGCATAGTGTACCCCGAAGTGTCTGGCTCCTTGCACATAGTGAAGGACCCTATTGGCTGCCTTCCAATGGATATCATGAGGATTCTGAATATATATAGCTACAACACCTAAAAAATATGATAAATCAGGTTGAGAGTGTGTAATATACAACAAACTCCCAAGTAGTTGTCCACCAATGGAGACTCACCAAATTCACCTAATTTGATACCAGAAAGGAATGGGCACTTGGATGCCTTACATTAAACCATACTCAAATTCAATAATAGTTCCGAAGCATACTTTTTTTGGTTTAACTTTATCCCTCTTTCATATTTCTCAATTTCCAAACCAAGAAATTGCTTCAACAATCCAAGATCGGTCATGGAAAACTCATTGTGCAATGAAGACTTTATTGACCCAATTCATTTGGTGCAGATACTTGTAATCAAAATATAATCAACATAGAGTAAAATTACCTGCAATATATCACCAATATTCTTCAAATAAACATTAGTATCATATTTTTATCTTTCAAATCCAAGTGATAGCAGAAAATTGTCCATCTTGGCATACCAAGCCCCAGGGGCTTGCTTGAGGCCATAGAGAGGTTTGTTTAACCCACATACAAGAGAATTATCCTCTTGGAAACCTTTAGGTTTATGCATATATATCTCTTCCTGAATTTCACCATGATAAATGAACTCTCCACATCCATGTGGTAAACCTCCCAACACTTAGATGCGGCAATGGCTAAAAGTGGCCTGATATAGTCCATCTTTGCAACCTGTGCAAATGTCTCTGAATAGTCTACTCCTTGGACTTGAGAGTAGAATTTGGAAACAAAAATTACCTTATATTTGAAATCTGAACCATCATCAGTTACCTTTGTCCTATAAACCCATTTGCATTGCACTAGTTTCCTCTTGGAGGGCAAGGGAACCAATTCCCAAGTCTCATTGTCTTGCAATGAGTTGAACTCTTCTTGCATGGTTTTTTTCTGTATCGGGTCAAGTTATGCTTCCTAATATAATTGAGGATCATATACAACCATCATGAATAATTTCTCAGAAAGAAAAACTTCACTTGCAAATAAAGCAGTGTGAAATTGTGATATAGTCTTTCTAGGATCTAGTGGATTTCCAACCAAATCCCTAGCTGCTTCAATGGTATTATCAACCCATTTGGGTCGAATGGGTGATCCATGATATTCATAATAATATTCATCCATATCAGAATCATAAATATCAGAAATATCAGAAATAAATTCATCACTTACATCATCGTGTAGTGCAGGAGTTGAGCATTCCCCCGATGCTAGTTCGAGATCTGGCATGAGTTCTTCTTCAAATTGCACACTCTTTTCAATGAAGGTATTTTGAGATTAGGGATAAAATATATTGTATCCCTTTTCATATTAAGCATATCCAACCATGATGCAACCCTTGCTTCGAGGCTGCATGGCCTTTCTCTTCTCTAGAGGAATCCTAGCCCAAGCCCTTGAGCCAAAAAACCTGAAATGAGAAATATTTGGCTTGTGACCAACCCAAGCCTCATATGGTGTTTATCCATCCACTAATTTGTGAGGATCTCTATTTTGTATGTATACATCAAAATTTATGGCTTCATCCCATATATTAGGATTCAAATCCTTTGCTTCATTCATACAAGTTTCCATCTCCTTGAGTGACCTGTTTTGTGCTCTGCCACCCCATTTTGTTGTGGTGTGTAGGGGACCAAATTCTGCATTTGGATGCCACATTATTCACATAGATTCTGTAAACTCTTGTTCACATAATCTTTGCCATTATCATTCCTAATGACTTTGATATATTTCCCACATTTATTCTCAACTACGGATTTCCAAACCTTGAGAGTCTCAAAGACTTCATATTTGAGTTTGATAAAGTAAGCCCAACAAAACCTTGAGAAATAATCTATGAAGGTCAACACATACCTTGATCCTCCATATGATGGTGTAGGAAGAGGTCCAATAAGATTTTAATGCAACAAAACAAGCACTTGAGTAGCTCTCCTTGATTTCCATTTCTCATAGCCGCGCTCTAGATGCTTTCCCACCAGTACACATCCAATGCATGGGCCATTGGAGATCTTGATAGAAGGAAGCCCTTCCACCATTCCTTCTTTTCTCAATTCCTAGAGGTATCTATAGTTTATATGGTTGAACCTATCATGCCACAACTTGATTGCCTCATTGTCATGATTTAGGAGCGCATTCCCTCTAGAGTAGGGAAGGAAATGAGAGAACTTGTACATTCTATCTTGATGGTCAGCAAACCCCAATGCCACCACCCTGTTGGTAGAGATTTCAGCTATCTCCACTGTTTCTGGAGAAAATGTTACTCGGTTGGATTCATCAGTGTGAATCATTTGGTAAACTGAGAGTATGTTATCTGCCAAGTCTAGTACAAACAAAACATTGTTAAAATACCATCTTCAAGATCAATCCTACCAGTCCCTTTGGCTTGGATATCTGAATCATCACCCATTCGAAGAGTTGGACCCTTTATCAGAATACATAGATGAGAAGAAATATTTTATAGAGGCCATATGCCTTGAATCTCCCAAATCAATGATGAACAAATAAGAGTCTAGAGAACCAACAACCAATGCATGGCACCTCTCCTTGTTGTCTAAGCCTGAACCTCCATCATTCTTCAATGCGCCCTAAGGAAATGGGATGTTGTTCTTCTCCAAAAATTTCTCCATCATGTTTATGTAATTATTCATACATGCACTCTATGGATGCTGACCTTTGTGACAGTAGGTGCATTTGGTATTCTCCTTGTTCTTCTTTTCTTTGCAATATTCAAACCTCCGTCTGAATATTTGGGTCTTTCTTGCTTCTTCTTGTCTTGCTTCCTTGAATCCTCGGCTTTATTCTTGCCATTGGATGGATTCAAAAATCCTACAGCAAGAGCTTGGTATTTAATGGATTTGATGGTACCCATCTGCAATAGCTTGTCTTTGTCTTCAGTGAGTGACTCCATGAAGTCAGCTAGTGATGGCATGCACTAGTTTCAAGCTGTGAGCTTGCTAGAATGAAATATGCTTACAAGCACAAAGTACTCTAGCCCTAGCTTCAAAATTATGGACAATATGAGATGATCATCCTTATTTTCAATGCCACATTAATTGAGATGAAGTACCAACTACTTGAAATTCGGTAAGAAGTCCTAGATAGTCTCAAAATGAGCTGGATTGAAGGAGATGAGCTCATTTATGAGATGGTGACCTCTCATCTCATCATTCTTCCCGAACAATGTCTCAATATTGAGCCATACTTCGTTGGGTGTTGATAGAATGTCTACATGAAAGAGTAAGTCTCTTGAAATGTTGAGACAAAGCATTCCAAATGCTTCATCAATCTTGTTGAAGAACTTCAATTTCTCCACAGTAGAGTTTTTCTCTACCTCTGTCCCCATGGTGACCCTGTATAGGCATTTCGACCTCAATTGGATCACCATTTCATCCTTCCATTAAAATTATTTGAATGGGTCAATAGGACATGGGTATGCTCCATTTCTTCTTGCGCTCTTGGTGACAAAATGCTGAAATGTACCTGCAAGCAAACAATCAAATCTATCTGGAAAATATCTCAAACAACAAATAAAACACTATGGATTGGATTCACAACTCCAAATATATTTTTTACTATGTGATAATTTATTCACAATTGGATCTAGGATCCTAATAAACTCTCACAATTCGATATTGTTCACAAAATATGCACAAAATAGCTAAAGGAGAGAAAATTACATACACACATGAGGTCAATAACAAATATTATTATGAATATCCAACATGTAACTATGTCTGGATAAGATATATATATTACAATAGGGAAAACTTTTGAGGCTTTGGATGCCATCTGGATGCATACAAGTGTCAGCTCAAGATTCGACCTTCAAACCCCCCTAGGTGGACCAGTGAGCTTCCTAATCATCTAACACGGTCACAAATGCATCTGTGAATGTGGTAAAGGCATGCTATAACATAAATGGAGGTGTGATAGGCGTGGGTGAGCACATGGGTGAGTGGGAGTGTCCAAGGAAGCAATAAATGCCTAGGGAAGGCCAAAAACCACCTAAACCAAGCACTAGCACCTCTAGTCAAAACAAATTCCTAAAATTGGTGATGTGGAGTGCAAGTTGGTTGAATTTCATCAATATGGGTGCCTATGTTTTTAGAATGATAAACCTGTAGCACCTTTACTATGCAGAATGATCAACCAAGAGCACCTCAACTATGCGTAAATGATCAATTTCCCTTAGAAGTCTAAACTATGGAATCATTGTATGAATGCAAATTAAATGTGCCTAAGGTGTATGGCCATGGTAATAAGGTGGATTATAGCTCTAATAAATATTTGCATGAACATTTTTTCTTACTGCTTCGGTGCTTATTTATTATGTTGTGTATCTGCCTTTGCAGTCACTTTTTGCTCAAGACATCTATAAACCATTGCTTTTGTTTAAAATGACCTACACATGTGAGAAATAATTGATTCGGGTAGTTTACAGATAATGATTCATTTTCATTTATGATTTTTGGTGTTTTTCACAAGATTTAGCTTGAATTAAACCACATTTCCCCTTCCCTACTTTTTCATTGCACCAAATTGGATAACTGCAATTACTTGGTTCTATTTCACTGTTCGCTGACACATAATTCTTCTTCAGATAGACAATCGATGAAGGGAGCATCCATAAGAGTGTGCAAAACTATCTCATCCCTTGTTTGCAATATGTATATTTTCCTTGGCATGACCTGTACTCTTGAAAAAAAGAGTACACCCATGCAATACTCACTCCCTCCCATGTACCATAACATTATTTATTATTTTTTCAAGCCACTAAATGAAAAAAGTACTAAAATTAAAAAACAAAAAAATCCAAAAAAAGGGGGAGACTTGAATAATGTCATATTGAATATTTGAAACATAGGAAATAGTTAGTTCTAGTCACCCTTGAACACGACACATAATTTTGTATATGTTTTCAGTACACCATTTACATTTGCAAAAAGAAAGTGTACCAGTAATTTGACCAGATCTCCACCCATAGGTTATCCTTCCCATCATATATGGATACTTTCGTTCATGTAGCTACCATTGACATATTTCATGATGGTTAGTTACTCGAATCTTATGTTTCCAAGTGTCCATTCTATGCCATGTTATGAATTCAAGGGAATTCAAACCAGTGTCGGTCATTCCTCAAATATTCCCGAGAAATCATGGCGGCCTTCCTTGTGTCAGTATAAAGTGTTGGATCTTGTGTCTCTACAAAATTATATCAACCTATTGATCACAGTATCATGTTAGTTGAGCTGGGATGCATTAATTCCCTTCTTCTGATGGATCTATTCCTATCGATGCCAATTCATCATCTAGGAAATGGATCTAGGAACCCTAGCAAGTACCTTGGATCTTACAGTCATTAGTGGTAGGTTTCCTCACAAATGACAGTGGGTATTCATTAATGACCCCTGAGTTTTTGATTCTACAAGTTTTCAACATAAAAGCATCTATTCATACTTGTTAGTTTGTACTCAGGTACCTTGGAGTCCATCATCATTATTGGCGTCCCTCCTCATATATGTTAATGGTATACATCAATGACCAATAATCATATGTTGTTTTATTATGCTCTACATCACATCATATATTCACATGACATAAACTCGTACTATCATTGGTTTGTATTGAATACCTTTGGAAATATAGTTGTATCACTCATCGATGCACTACCTGAGTTGCACAAGATTAAAATACCATGTCAAAGTACCATGAAGACCTGTATATCTTGCACTCATTAGAAAATGCACTTATACATTTTTGAAGAATTTGATTTTGACATGGATCCATTGTGTATTATTCGTGGCCATGTTTTTTTACTTCTGAGCATGGGTATACCCACCTCAGGAAGATATTGTATATTTGGGAAATTTCTTTGTTTGACGTGCAGGTGTTTCTCCAACTCCTGCTTTCATAACCATCCTTTTCCATCCTGCCTTGATCACTAAGGAGTATCAAAATAAAATAGAAATAAATGTGTTTCAGCCCTTAGTATAGATTCATACCTCACACATTAGGGGGCATATGTTAACAATAGAATTAACACCCTTGAGAATGATGGTCTGAAAACATATCTTCATTTTTTCCGCAACATGAAGACTAGAATTTGGAACAAATTGAGAGCTTCAATCTCTCATATTACCACTGGTTCCACAAAGGAAGATGTATGTGAAGAAAAAGGTTTCTCTAAAGGATTCAAGATCAAGACTACTTAAGGGATGAAACCCAGTTTCCACAACTCCTCAAGTGGAAAGTGTACATGTCATATGTATTAATTGCCCTAAAATCCTGGAAATTCAAGTAAGATTCTTGAAAAACTAAGTAAAATGGTTTTTTTTTTAAGCAAATAATCAAAATCCATCAAATATATTAATCTTTCATTCATGGTTAGTGATTGGGTGTACAAACCCCAATGCTATATAAGAAAGGAATATGAGGTGAAGAGAAGGAGGAAAACGGGAAAAGAAAAGGCATGTTGAAGAATTTGGAGGCTAGATAGATTTTTTTTCACATTAATTTTTTGGTGATCATTAGCATAGATGGAGAAGGATGGTTTAGAGAAAAGGGGAAAGGGATTCACCTATATCATTGGGTTGCAATCAGTTTCTTCCTATTTTCAATATGGTGTAATTCTAGCTTCCCCCAAATGTTGAGATTGAATCTATGTATTTTCATCTATTTTGATTAATATTTGGTAGATGGTTTTCAAGGTTTTTCAAGGTTCTCAATAGATAGAGGTAAGGAACTAGCGAGCAAGCTACAAATGGAGGCCTAAATGCCATGGATGTTCAATAAATGGGATCGTCCATGAATGGAATGCTTGAAGAGGTTATCTTCTTTCTTCCTCCCCTCTCTACTCTTTGAAAACACTTGGGAATATTAAGAAAATTTCAAATTATTACATGTATTTCTATAGATTAGGACTCACCCCCCTATAGTAAAGGATAGAGAATGTTGTAGACACATCCCTGTAGTGATATCTACTAACATAAGGAACACATCATCGACATATAGTAGGAGAATCACTGGTATTCTGCCCTCAAGATTGAAATAAATGTTGGAATCATATTTACTCTTAGTAAATCCCAAGCTCATTAGGAAGCCATCCATCCCGTCGTACCATTTCTTACATGCATATTTCAACCCATAGAAGGCCTTCTTCAATTTAAACACATGAGTCTTCCTGTTATGTGTCTTGAATCCCAATGTACGTTCTACATACACTTCCTCCTCAATTACACCATTCAAGAATGTTGTCTTGACATCCACCTGGTGTATCTTCCATCTCATAACGGCAACCAATGAAAGTATTGATATAATGGAAGTGTACCTCTCTATGGGTGCAAATGGATCTTCATATTCTATGCCTTCTTTATGTGAGAATCCTCGTGCTACAAATATTTCCTTGTACTTTTCTATGTTGTCATCTGCAACATGCTTGATCTTGTAGATCCACTTAAAAGTTATGATGTACTTCCTTTCCAGTCCCAGAACTATCTACCATACATCATTCTTCATAATCTACTGATACTCCTAGATCATGGAATACTTCCATTCTTTCTTTTCTGTGGCCTCTTCATAGGTGGAAGGTTCCTTGTCAATGATGTCACATAATAGGGCCACATAGTTGTTGTAAGTATTTTCTCCTTTTTTTCTCTCTATGCATTCCTTTTGGAGATCCATACCTTTTTGCCTCTTGTATGAGATCTGATGCCCATGCTGGTATCCTATTGTGGGAGTCCTTCTCATCAATTGTCTCTACATGATCTTATGTTTATGCCATGTCATGATCTTCATGGTCTTATAGAATTGATTCTATAATTTTCATACCTCAGACTCTCGTTCCTTCAGGTTCCTCGACTTATTCAATAGGTATCCTCCTGGATATAAAGAATGTCAAGTCTTCATCAAAGGTTACATCTCTACTGATCTCGATCTTCTTGAATCCTTGGAAGTATATTCGGTAAGAATTTGATGTATCACTATATCCTACAAATATACCCTTCTTCCCAGAAGGATCGAACTTGGTCCTCTTCTCCTTTGGGGTATGCATGTACACCGAGCAGCCAAATATCTTGAAATGTCTGACTTTTGGTTTCTCCCCTGATAAATCCTCTCCAGGAGTCTTATTTTCAAGTATTGGATGAGGAGTACATTTATGTACATACATATTCATTCTTATTGCCTCCACCTAAAATTGCATTATAAGATCCTGGTCATGAAGGATTTCTTCTGTTGCTTCCATTATGTTACGGTTATCTTGTTCCTTAATTCCAGTCTCCTGAGAACTATATGGATTGCTTAACTCCCTCTTAATCCTAGACTCTCTATAGAGTTCCTTGAATTCCTCAGAGGTGAACTCTCTACCATTATCTAACTGCAGCGTCCTG
The DNA here is from genome assembly GCA_001517045.1 of Pseudotsuga menziesii. Taxonomy (NCBI): domain Eukaryota; kingdom Viridiplantae; phylum Streptophyta; class Pinopsida; order Pinales; family Pinaceae; genus Pseudotsuga; species Pseudotsuga menziesii. Next base: position 22,287 of record LPNX010147862.1, on the reverse strand, counting down.
ATATTCCTTTCAATGTGGTTCTTGACCAAGGATTTGTATTCCATGAACTTACTAAATACTTCATTCTTCCCTTTCAATAAATATATCCAAGTCTTACGTGAAAAGTCATCTATAAAGGAAACATAGTACACATACCCACTTAGTGAGCTAGAAGACATGGGTCTGTATACATCTGAGTTTGCTATCTACAATATTCCTTTATCCTTACTTTCACTATTGGGAAATGTCTTCTTTGAATTCTTCCCTTGTGTGCATCCATTGCAAATGCCTTCATGCTTTTCCTAGATTTCTAGAAGTCCTAAGACTACTTTTCTTGCAATTGGTAGTTCTCTGTAGTTCACGTGTGTAATCCTTCGTTGCCACGTTTCACTTGGTTCTATTGACTTGTGAACCAATGCTTATTGAGGATATCCCTTTAGCTTGTAAAATCCACCATCGTGTTCTCCAATAACTATTGCATCATCAATTGTCTTTCATTTAGGCCACATTAGAACTAGGACATCGATAAATGCAACTCTTATTCCCTTTCCATCTAGCGCAGATATCGATATGATATTATTCTTCAATCATGGAACATATAGAACATCCTTCATCTTTAAGGATTTCCTGGAGTCTAGCTTGTATGAATCTTCTCCAGTCCATTTTATGGGGTATTGATAATCATCCCCAAGTTTCATCTTGTGAAGTGATTAACAAATTATTCTTTATTTCCAGTCATGTGTTTAGATGCCCCACTAACCACAATCGAATCATTGATTCCATGTGAGATAATGACTATAAGTGTTGATATTAGCACATACTCTTCATCTGAATCATCCTTTTCTCATCTGAATCTTTTGTTTGTTAGCTCATCGTCTTCGGTGATATGAGAATGATGTCTCTTATTCTTGTTGGGATAGTATCTTGCAATGTGTCCCTTTTCATCACAAGTATATCAATGAATGTTAGAAAGATATTTTCTGAATTTATTTTGTTTGTTATCCTTATTCTTGCTGTGATGGTAGTTCTCCTTCTTCTCCTCATTCTTGAAGTTCTTTATGGTGTGAACAATGTTGAAATATTGCAACTTCGAAGAATATCATAAATGTATTTTACTGATGTACCCCAAGAGAGATGTCTTATTCCTCCGTCAAGATGTTACTATTGTATTTGTTCATCATAGAGTCATGATGTATAACCTCCATTGTAAGTAGGGTCAATAGTACCCTAATGAATATAATATAATATTGTTTTGAGTCTTCCTAGGTGAAGTCGGCCCAGTCGGTTTAGAGGGGCCGACGTGTTAGGTTAAAAGTCAAGTGACAGAAAGAGTATAAATAGAGGAGTTTTGTTCCACATTTGAACAAATATAATCACTTGTGTATAGCGTATATGAGAGAGAGAGAGAGACATACCAAAAAGGAGGATCACCTACTATGGGTTTTTATCTTATATATCTATATAGAGGAAGTTTTGTTGGGTTTTCTTCCCCTTGAGGGTTTCCCAAGATAAATCTGTGTCTATCTTGTGATTGTGTTTCTTTCAATGATTCTGCATATGCTATTGTTGTGAATTTGTATTAAGCACTAATGATATCTAGATAATAATGTGAAATCTTAACATTGTATCAAAGCTAGCCTGAATAGAACAACTTTCACAAGGTGAAACTCTCTCTCCTCTCCCTTTGACAAGAAATTAGGGTTTCTGCAAAATTTAGGATTTTGAAGATCTATTTGCATAGAAATTTGTGCCTCCCTAGAGTGCATCTATTGAGCCCTATATCAAATTTTTTGACTGGGTGAATATCTAGGAAAACGAAAGCCTAATTTGGACTTGAACTAGAAAACTCCAAAAAACCAAAACCAGAAATATGCAAAAACTGAAATCTTGCAAGCAAGTTTTGAAGGGTGAATATTTGGAAGCTCCAAAAACATATTGGACCAACCAACTCACCTCATTCAAGTGCATCTCTTGGTAAGGTCATATTTTCATTTTTATAATTTTCATTTTTTAGTGACCTCCTGGATAAGATGGCCCTAAGAACTAAGCTTGAGGATAAGCTGGAAGACATAGAAAAATTCTGAGCATGGAAGTATATGATCGGTCTCATTCTCAGAGAGAATTATCTTGACAAATATATCAAGGATGAAGTTGCAGAACCGAAAGAAGATGAAGCTAAGGAGAAGCACTAGAAAGACCTAATCAAGGTAATGAGGATCATTGTTGATTCTATCAAATATCACTTGATCCCTCAGGTGTCATCTAAAGAAACACCAAAGAAAATGTATGATTCGCTTTCCAGAATGTTTGAGGGAAGGAACATCAATAGAAAGATGAATTTGAGAGCTCAACTGAAGGGTACCAAGATGAGAAAAGGAGAATCCATTCAAGATAACTTCATAAGGGTTTCCCCTTTTAAGGAACAACTAGATGCCATTGGAGACTCCCTTAATGAATATTCACTCATTATGTCTACTCGCAATGGCCTCACTAGACCTTGGGAGTCATTCATATAGACTATGCGTGCCAAAAAAGAAAGTATGAAGTTATACATTATATGGGAAGATTGCATCCAAGAACAAGCTAGAGTAGCTAATAGAGAAGCTCTACTTCTATAAGATGATCAAGCTCTATCCACCCATACCATAAGAAGAATACAGTCAAACTTCAATAAGGATAGTCATAAAGAGTATAAACCTCCAAAGAATTTTCAAAAGAAAAGAGAAAACAATCAGAAGAAAGACTACTCCAAATATCAATGTTGCAATTTTCATAAGATAGGACACATTGCCAGAGAGTTTCCATTGAAGAAAAAGAACAATAAAAGACATCATACTCATTTAGTTGAATATGAGGATGAAGAAGAATAAGAAATACCTCGAAAGAGACAAGGAAAAGAAGAAGATGTAGAAGAATATGTACTATTCTCTGCACTCTATGGGTATGTAATACATGGAGAATATACATGGCTTATTGATAGTGGTGCTTCAAAGCACATGATAGGGAAGAAGAAAACCCTGTCAATACTTGAAGAGAAGAAATCTCCTCAAAAAGTATCATTAGGAGATGACTATCAATATCCCATCAAAGGAATTGGTGAATCAAGATACAAGCTTGACTCTGGAACCTCCATGAATATGAAGGAAGTATTATATGTGCCAGGTTTGAAAAAGAACTTACTTTCCATCTCAGCATTAGATAAGAAAGAATATATATTTTCTTTTATAGATGGAAAAGTACTCATGTGAAACAAAGGAAATACACTTGAAGATGATGTGTTCATTATTGAAGAAGAAGGAGGATTGTACAAGCTCAAGGGACATCCATAAATATCCCTTATCCATGAGACCACTAGCTCAAGTGAACTATGGCATAGAATGCTTTCTCACATCAACTGCAAATAATTACCCTATGTGAGCAAAGTGGTAACAGGTTTTCCATATTTGAAGATCGATCATGAAGGTACTTGCAAAGGATGTGCAAGAGGAAAGAACATCAAGAATCTATTTTCGAAGAATGAAACAAAAACTAAAGGTACATTGGCATTGATTCATTCTGATGTGTGTGGTATTATTCCCTCCACATATTTAAGTGGATATGAATACTATGTTACATTTATTCATGACTATTCAAGAAAGACATGGATATACTTCTTGAAGACAAAGAGTGCAGTGTTCAGGAAATTCAAGGAATTCAAAGCCTTGATATAGGACCATCCAGAACGAAGAATCAAAACACTCAAAACAAATAATGCTGGAGAATATACTTGAAATGAATTTGAATCATTCTGCAAAGAAGATGGAATCAAGAGGGAACTAACCATTCCCTACAATCCCCAACAAAATGGTGTTGTGGAAAGAAAGAATAGAACCATTATGGAAGCAGTGAAGACAATGATTCATGATCAAGACCTTCACATGCATCTATGGGCTAAAGAAGTAAGAAAAATTGTGTATGTGCAGAACATATTATCTCATAGTTCCCTTTGATTCAAGACTCCTGAATAAATGTATAAAATAAAGCAACCCGAAGTGAGCCATTTCAAGTTATTTGGATATCTAGTATATGTTCACATTCCAAAAGAGAATAGAAACAATTTGGATCCTTTTGGGAAGAAGGGAATATTTTTTGGATATTGTGAAGTCTCCAAATCCTTCAGGATTCCATCATATAGATATTAGTATGGATGTAACATTTGATGAAGAAACAACTCTGAAGAAATCCAGAAGGTGTCATCTTGAAGAAGTACATGAAAAGGATGTACCTCCCAGAAAGATAGAAGTTGAACCCTCTCATGAAATAGCAGCATCAGAAGATCATGATATGCTAGAACCTTAGGAACCCCCTACTATGGATATATCTCAAAAGATAAATCTTGCTTATGTAAGAGAAATCATACAAGAAGCAAAGAAGTATGGAGCTCTAGAAGGCTCCACAATAATAAGCAAGAGATCAAATCCATTCTCAAACTATGTAGCTTTGATGTGAACCTGCCAGTTACGAGGAAGCTATACAAAATAAAGAATGGGTAGAAGCAATGATGGAAGAATACAAATTAATAACGAATAATGATGTTTGGGATGTAGTACCCAGACCAAAAAGTAAGAGTTTTGTATATTCCAAGTGGATCTACAAGATAAAACATGTTGCTGATGGAAGTATAAAAAATACAAGGAAATATTTGCAGCTATTTGATTCTCTCGGAAAGATGGAATTGATTATGAAGAGACATTTACACTAATAAAAAGGTACACTTCCATCAGAACCATCATTTCACTTGCTTCCATGATGAAGTGGAATATACACTAGATGGATGTAAATACAACCTTCCTAAATGGTATGATTGAGGAACAAGTTTACATTGAACAATTACAAGGATTTGAAGTTGACTACAGAGTGACTCATGTATGTAAGTTGAAAAAGGATTTTTATGGAATGAATCAAGCTCCTAGATCTTGGTATGGAAGAATAGATAGATTCTTGACAAGATTGGGCTTTACTAAAGGTAATGTTGATCCTAACCTTTACCTTAAGGTTATGGATGATGAACATGTCATATTATTACTATATGTGGATGATCTATTTCTGAGAGGAAATGAGAAACAAATTAAAGAAAGCAAGAAGAAGCTACCTGAAGAATTTGAGATGAAAGATCTTGAATTGATGCACTATTTTCTCGGGATGGAAGTGTGGCAGAGCCCAGGAGGAATCTTTCTGAACCAGGGAAAGTATGCAATGTAAATATTTAAAAGATTTGATATGTTGGATTGTAAAGACATGGCCACGCCCATGGATACCAACCTGAAGTTGTTATCTAATGAATTATCAGAGTTAGTGGATGTGACTCGATACAAATAGATTATTGGGTCATAGATGTATCTGACAAATAATTGGCCAGATATATGCTTTTCTATGAACACCTTGATTCAGTATCTAGTTAAACCTATATGGGTTCACCTGATAACTGCAAAGCATGTGAGGTACCTAAAAGGTACAATATATTTTGGACTATACTATGATAGAGATCATGAAAACATATTGTATCCAAATATACAGATTCAGATTTGGCAGGAAGTGTCACAGACAAAAAGAGCACCTCAAGTGGACGTTATTGTCTGGGATCCACCATGATCTCATGGCTTAGCAAGAAATAGTCTAGTGTTGCTCTCAGCACAGATGAAGCAGAGTACATAGAAGCTTGCTCCGCTAGTTGTGAAGCCATATGGCTTCAGAAGCTGATGTCATGTTTATTTGACATGAAGTTGGATACTAAAGTGATTATATGTGACAACCAAAGTTGTATAAAGATGACAGAGAATATTGTGTTCCATGATAAATCAAAGCACATAGAAATCCAATATTTTTACATAAGGGATATGGTACACAAGGGAGATATACAACTCTAGTATGTGAGTACCAATGAGAAAGTTTTTGATGTGTTAACCAAGCCTCTATCTTGAGTAAATTTTGAATGCTTCTATGACAAGCTTGGTGTAGTTTGAAAAATACTTTCCTTGTAAGAAGGAACATTGATTATGATATAGAGACTTTCCTCAAAAGGAGGAAAAATGATGATGATGATACAGACCTTCCTTGCAAGAAGGAATGATGATGATAGGAACCCTCCTCAGAAAGGGGGAGAAGGCTGATGATATGGAACTTCCTCAGAAAGGAGGAGAAGGTTGATGATGTAGACCTCCCTCGAACGAGGGACTGATGATGAGACTGTCATTGATGATGGGATGGCATTGATGTTCCAGTACCAAAGAGGTCAAGTGTTTTTGCAGATGCTGATGAGGTCTAACATTCACTTGTGGAAGATAGTATCTTCTTTTAAGGATGGTCTTGCAGATAATAACACTCTCTTAATGAGAGTGGTCCTAGATCTTACTAGCTAAGGATGGCTCTGAAGATGGTACTCTCACATGGAGAGTGTTCTTACATTCAGTTGTAGATGTTGTAGAAAATAACACTTGCTCGGGAGTGGTCCTATATTTAAAAATATAAGGATGGTCTACGATGAGTCCTTATGAACAAAAGGTCGTTCATTTAGTTGTGGATGGGATCTGCATTTAGTTGCAGATGATACTCTTACATGGAGAGTATTCCTAAATTCACTTATATATGACGTAGAAAACAATACTCACTTGGGAGTGGTCATAGATTTAACAAGCCAAAGATGACCTACGATGAGTACTTACGGATGATAGGTCCTGCATTCAATTGCAGATGATACTCACGCATGGAGAGTATTCCTACATTCACTTGTAGATGCTGTAGAAAATAATAGTTTCTTAGGAGTGTTCCTAGATCTAATAGGATAAGGATGGTCTACAACGAATCCTTGTAGATGATAGGTCCTACATTCATTTGCGGATGAGATATACATTCAATTGTAGATGATTTGGTCCTGCATTCATTTGCGAACGATACCAACTGATCGATGCTATGGAAACTCCTCATTGAGGGGAAGTAGGTTGATGATGATTGCATCATCCTTGGACATATGTCCTAAAGTCATACTGATTGATCATCCCACAAAGAGATCATGTGTACTGCAAGTATTGTTGCAAGAAAGGATCAAGAATATCAAAGTGCTACTGCAAAGGATCGAGAAGATCGAAGTGTCACTACAAAGGATCGAGAAGATCAAAGTGATGCTACAGAATGATCCAACCAATAGTTGTCATGTTGTCGAACTTCAAAAAATTATAGCACTTCAACTACTTCAACTGGTTTGACATGTTCAATATCGACTTCGAAAATTCTGAACCTCGACACAACCAACCTTGACAACCTCGATAGGTTTCACTCTCGACATACAACATCTTGACATGCCTTATCAACACCAACGACTGTCGAACATTGACAGATTATCTCTCTGTATTCCATTCATCTATGATGGTTGAACTTTTGAACCATTATAGTTTCTCTTGTAACTAAACATAACGGGTAGTCACCCAAGCATATCATCATTCTATATAAACACGTAAATTATTGTAGCAATCAACCAACCTTCATAGAGAATAATTAATAATAGAAATTGATTCGAATTCTTGCATATTGTCTGTGCACATACTTTCTATCGATATAGTGTATTTTTTGCTTTACTTGTTCTTTTTCTAAGTTTCTTCCATAATAGTGCTCAACTCATCCAGTCAACTATTGTCTCCAATGTGAACATGGGCACAACATGGATAATTGGTATTAGAGCTTGATATTGTCTATAGCTTAAGTTACCTCAACACTTACATCGAATTTATTTAACTTATGCTTGTTCAAACACACTCATAAACTCAGAAACACAAGCAGACACTTCCTTCAACTTTAGAAATGATGTTCGAAGAAGCATACAATAGACATGCAACTAACAAGATAGAGCTACTCATAGAAAAAGAACTAGCTTGCTAGCGAACTGAAATGTTCTCCTAGTTCAGCGAGATTCTCATGTGATTCGCTTCAAAATCTAGGGAATTCTCGATGTGACCTCACTCTCATAAAATCATCCCCTTCAAAGTGAAAAATGAATCTGCACATACTGAATCTTGAAGGAAAGATTGATGTGGAATTCATTGACAATTGGGGTACAACAACTATAAATTTACTACTCCATGAATCAACTCTCCAAAGCGGAAAAGATCACCATTACATCCTTAAAGATGTCAACCTCCGTACACCGCTGGTGGGAAAATTTATTGAAAAAATGGAAAAAGAAGGCGACCCCATAGATAGATGGGTAAAATTCATTGAATACGTCCGAAAGGATTTCTACCCTCTCAAGTATCTTAAACAACAGTATAAGAAGTGGTAGAAGCTAAGGCAATGGAAAGACCGGTCTGTGCAGAGTTACACTGACGATTTTTATCATCTCATGGCTAGACTTGGCATCCAAGAAGAAGAAAAAATTGCTTGTCCTAAAGTACGTCTGCATTTTATCCCCGTACATTTTACATGATATGGAGTTTCTGACTGTCAGTATGCTTGTGGATGAATTTCATTAGGCCAGAAAGCTTGAATCTAAACAAAAGGGAAAATCATTTTTCGTGAACAATCCAACATGTAGAACATCTGACAATAAGTTATTGTTCGACTTCAACAAGTCAAAGCACCCTTCTTAGCTGAATCCTCCAAATTCTGATTATCATAAGAAGAAATTTTAAAAAGACAACAAGGATAGTAGGAAACAAGCTCCTATTGAGAAATGATGTGATTATCACAATTCAGCATGGCGTGATATGTCAGAATGCAAATCTTAGAAAACATTTTTGGCAAAATTTTCAACCTCCAACTTGTTCGGTAGAACCTTGGTAGAATCTGATCCAGATCTGGCAACCCTCTTGGCTTCGACCTCGACCACTCTTATAGACTCAACTATATTTGATGAGGAGGAATGAGAGCACCTGTTCCATACAGGAATATGGGTTCATAAAAATACATTACATCTTATTGTGGATAATGGTATCCAGAAGAACTTCATTTCTGAATATCTTGTGAAGAAACTTGGTCTTGTCACCACTCCAAATCCTCAACCTTACAATATCAGTTGGATGAAGGATGGACAGGACCTAAGGATCAAATTCCAATGCATACTCACTTAATTAATTAATCCTTTTGAAGATGAAGTACTATGTGCCATGGCATTGCTTTCTATAGCCAACACCTTGTTTGGGAAACCTTACTTGTGGGATTGACACAGTACCTATCAGTCACAGCCTCAGAAGGTGATTGAAAAAATTCAAAATCAATAGTATGACATACTAGAGAAAAAAACCACATCAAGGGTTGCTATGATAACTGACAAACAAATAAATAAGCTTATCAAACATGCCCAAAATTTCACATTAATTATGATAAAGCCTCAGCATTCCAGAAAGACTGGAGCAACAAGTTGACTCATCAACCAGCTCATCTCTCAACAACAACAACAAATCAACAACATTCTAGAGGAATATCATAACGTATTTCAAAAATGTCTATAAATTGGCACACTCTTTCATCTGCAACTAAACGTATCAATACATCATTCATCTCTCCCACTATCTTCACTATTTTTCTATCGAATTGTATGATTTTTCCTGTAGAAGGCATGGGTTGTCCATTTATCTTTTTACAGACTAAAAGAGGCATAACATTTGCAATTCCTCCAGAGTCTGCTAGAAAGTTGTGCACATTGTGATTAAATATCTCGAAAGTGAGTAGAAATGGTAATGTTATGGATTTGGATTTTCCCCCTATACTTGCTTCACTGATCTATTCCTCAGACTAAATATTATCTTGGGGTTTTTGTATGGGTGCGTCAAAGGATTCCAAGAGCTTCTTTCTTTGTTGTGGTAAATTACACATTTCGAACAAAGAAATATTGGCTTTAGTCTTTTTTATATCCTCTATTATATCATACCCCATCTCACACTCCGTTGATATTTTCTTGATACTTTCTACCTTATTTTATGTATCCTTTACTGGCTTACTGATCGAGGGGACATTCTTCCTTGTTATGACCAAATCAGGTATAGTTTGAGTATTATTTCTGATTTTCTTCACATTCTCCTGAATTTTCTTAATCTTGGGTAGTAATGTATTATCCTCAATTAGTGTACCCTTTCTTCTTGTTGTAACATTTACAACTAACAGTTGTATTTCCTCAGTAGGTTCTTGATCCTATAACCCCAACATGGGTGCACAATCCCACAAAACCATGGAAGTTTCCTCTGGTGCCTCCTCCGATCCATGAACCTTTTCCTCTTCGACCATAGTTTGTATTAATTTAGAATCTAGAAATTGATTCATAACCAAATTCATGCAGTTAATCCATTGCGGGAAGTTCCTTTCGAAGTGAGGCTATTGATGAAATGTGCAAAACTTTCCATTCCAACTTCAGTTAAATTCATAGCAAACGGACTATGCATGGGCGGTTGGGATGGACCACTTTCATCTCTTCTCTTGTAATAAGGCCGAATTGTTTCTTGTTTCTTGGCTTCCTTTTCTTTTTCCATGCCCATGATTTTGTTGGATAACTTCTATACCATTTTGACCACATACTCCAATTCATGGGAATGTTCATCCTTGGGCCTTGTCAACAACAAAGGTTTCGAGTACCTATGCATTGTCAGGTAAAATACTCCATTTAACTTGTTCTTGGTTCTCCATTTCCTATCACATTTATTTACAGAATATCTATTCTCAAGAACAAAGAGATTAGCAGGAAAATCCACGTTTTTATCGACAAGGGTCATATCCACCCCATCTCCTCTTCTTGTCGAAGTCCATTCATCCTAGTTCCAAAGAAAGACGGGACTTGGCGCATGTGCATCGACTATCGGGATCTCAAAAAAATTTCAATGAAGAACATATACCCTATTCCACAGATAGATGAACTCATCGAACAAATGAAAGGTGCTAAGTTCTTTACGAAACTCGACCTTAAGTCGAGATATCATCAAATTTCAATCGAGTCCACAAATGTATGGAAAATGACTTTGAATACCAAGGAAGGATTGTTTGAGTGGTTAGTCATTCCCTTCAGCTTAACCAATGCGCCTACAACCTTCATGAGATATATGGATGACCTTTTACGACCCTTCATCAACAAGTGTGTCATTGTCTATCTCAACGATATCTTGATTTTTAGTCGATTATTGGAAGAACATGGAAAACAGCTTCGACAAGTCTTTGATACTCTCTAGCAATGTCGACTATATCTGAACATGGAAAAATGCTCATTTGCGATGACCAACATCAAATATTTGGGGTATGTAATTGACTCTACAGGAATTCATGTTGACCCGAAAAAAATACAGATCCTCAAAGATTGGCCCATTCCTCAAATCAACATTCATGAACTAAGAATTTTTCTTGGTTTGGCAAATTTCTATCGATGGTTCATACTTGGCTTCAATCACATCGCATGGCCTTTGAATCAGTTGACTAAAGGAAATGGGAAAACTATCTTCAAATAGACACCAACACAACAACATGATTTTGAACAACTCAAAAAAAATATTTGTACTACACCAGTACTTGTGTTACCTGATATGCATCAAACTCTTGAGATTGAGACGGGCGCATCAGACTATGCTCTTGGTGCAGTGATCACTTAGTCAGGTCACCCAGTCCCGTTTCATTCTTAAACTTTCAACGACACTGTTAGAATGTATTTAATGTATGAAAAATAATTGTACACCATTGTGCAACCTCTTAAGCAATGGAGACACTACATTCTTGGCAAGAAAATGGTCATCCTCACTGACCATAAACCTTTGTAGTTAACTCCATCCCAGTCAAAACTACTGACAACTCAACAACTCAAGTGGAATAATTACCTACAAAGGTGTCAATTGGTAATTAAATATCAGAAATTAAAATCCAATGTCGCAACCGATTGTCTCATCCGACCACCCATTACTCTATTGTCTACATTGATGAGTATGCAGGGTTACACCACCACTTCTTAGCCAGAATTGTATTCGGTAGACTACGACTTCTCCGCAATTTATCGGTACCTTCAGGCCGACTCATTGTCTACTACTGACTACTTCCTGAAGGAGACCTTTCTATACAAGCTTGGACATCTTTGTGTACCGATCGGTGAGCATAGACAGAAGCTCATTTGGGACGTGCACTATAGTAAGACTGTATGACATTATGGAGTCACAAAAACACTTGTTATCCTCCAGAAGTATTTTTACTAGCTTTCACTTAAATCTGATGTGAACAAGTACCTTAGATCATGCGTGGTTTGCACCATTTCTAAACCTCCGAATTGACGACAAGGATTGTACACACCCCTTCCATTTCCTAGTCAACCATTGGAATCTATTTCCATGGACTACTTGATGGGATATCCTACTACCAAACATAACCATGACGCGATATTAGTAGTAGTCAATAGATTTTCTAAGATGGATATCCTTATACCATGCAAGAAGACTATGACATCACAAAATATTGCTCAGCTCTTCTTCGAACATGTGTGGAAACATTATGGCCTCCCAACAACAATTATTTTCGATAGATATTCTAGATTTTTCAGTACCTTTTGGAAAACTCTATGGAAGCAGCTCGATGCGATACTTTCTTTGTTGACAGCCTTCCATCAACAAAAATACAGATAGATGGAAGTTGTAAATAACTTGGTAGTACAAATGCTTCGCATGTGCAACCACAAACCTTGTCGAACATGGGATGACAACTTTCCATACATATGACACAGTTATAATCATGCTCAACACAATTCTACAGGAAAGAGTGAATTTGAGATATGTTATGGATTTCAACCCTCAGCACCTATCGACTTGATTATTTCCTCGACACAGTCAAATGACACTAACTTCGGAGGATGAGAAGTTGAGAAACCATTAAAGTTCAGAGATCAAATATACAACATCTAGAAGAAAGAACAAGAAATGTTGCAACGAGCTGATGCAAAACCTAAGGCCCGACACGACAAGCGTTGTATTCCTCATTCATTCCAAATCTAGGATCAGGTATGGTTACATCTAAATAAGGAGCGCTTCACTGGTCCATACAGAAAGCTGAAACCTTTACGATATGTTCAATATAGTATCCTTGAACAAGTTGGAAAAAACCCTTTTTAGGTCGACATTTCTGTATTCCTTGGGATACATCCAGTCTTTAATGTAGATCTACTTCATCCATACCATGCACCATTGTTGGAACATAATGAATTTCATACAGCAAAAGCCGAAGACATCCATCCATATGTTCAGGAACCTCTTCTTTACGAAGCCATTGTGGGACGATGCATACACCATACAAGGATGAACTCCATTCCCTTGTTTCAAGTGGATAAACCTAGAAAGCTCCCCATACAAGGAAAATGGTACTCTTCTACTAAAGTAGCCAACAATTTTCCTCACTTAAATGAATCCACAATGGAGACCATTGTTTCTTAAGGAGGAATGATCCAACCAGCAGTTGGCATATTGTCAAACTTTGACAAAGTCTAGCACTTCAACTACTTTGACTACTTCAAGAGGTTCAACATCGGCTTCAACAAGTCCAAACCTCGACACAACTAACCTTGACAACCTTGAAATTTTTAGTGCTCAACGTAGAACATATTGACATGCCTTGTCGGCACCAATGACTGTCGAACATCGACATATTATCTCTCTTTCTTCTAGTCGTCTGCGACGGTCGAACTTCTAAACCGTTATAAATTATTTTGTAAATTAACGTAATGGGTAGTGACCTAAGTGTCTCAACATTCTATATAAACATGTACATTATTGTAACAATCAACCAACTGTCATGGATAAGAAGTAATAATAGAAATTGATTCGAATTCTTGCATATTGTCTGTGCGCATAATTTTTGTCAATAGTGTATTTCTTGCTTTACTTGTTCTTTTTCTAAGCTTCTCCCATAGCAATGCTCAACTCATTCAGTCGACTATTGTCCCCAGTGTGCACCTAGGCACAACCTAGATCACAAAAGGATCGAGAAGCTCGAAGTGCTACTACAAAATGAACAAGAATATCAAAGTGTTGTTGCAAAGGATCAAGAAGATCGAAGTACTGCTACAAAGGATCAAGAAGATTGAAGTTTTGCTGCAGAAGCATTAAGAAGATCGAATTGTTGCTATAAGGGATCAAAATATCAAAGTGCTTCTACAAAGGATCAAGTGATCAAATTATGTAGAATATGAAGACTTAGTGTCATAGAAGATGATGTTCTAGTACTGAAGATATTGAAGATATTCTAGTAATTGTTCTAGTTGTTGATTATTGTTGAAAACTTCCTATGACATATAGATGTATTACCTTGATACTGTTGATGATGCTCTCTCTCGTTACTCCTATATTTGATGATGTTGTTATTAGTAGAATAACCTTCTCGTTAAGGGGGAGCGTTGAAATATTCTAACTTCAAAGAATATTCTAAATGTATTTTATTGATGTACCCCAAGGGAGATGCCTTATTCCTTTGTCAAGACGTTACTATTGTATTTGGTCATCATAGATTCATGAGGTATAACCTCCATTGTAAGTTGGGTCAATAGTACCCTAATGAATATAACATAATACTTTTTTTATTCTTCCTAGGTGAATTCGGCCCAGTCAATTTAGTGGGACTGACTTGTTAGGTTAAAATTCAAGTGACAGAAAGAGTATAAATAAACACTAGTACAAAAGCGCGGATTTTTCCACGGAGGTTTTCCATGTTTCTTACTTTTTGGTGTAAAATTGGAAGCAACAGGAACGAGGCATCGCTGTATCCACGCCTAGCCATCATTGTATCCATGCAGGGACTCTTATCCGTCACTGTATCCATGCCTAAAGCCTTGGACGTCGCTGTATCCACGGCTATCCGTCGCTATAGCGACGGCACCGTCAAGTTGACCTAGGGCATTGAGATTTTGTTGGCTTTTTACAACGGTCAACTTGACCTAGGGCGAAAAATTCAATGTTTGCCGTCGCTATAGCGACGTCTAAGAGTTCTATAAAAATGAAGACCTTAACGAGATTTTCTTCACACTTGCCATTGTTGCAGCACTATTTTCGGGTGATTGTTGGAGCTGTTTATTATTTCCGTCTCCTGCTGGTGAACAATCCATTTCTAGATCTACATAGTTTGGATTTTAAACGTGCAAGGTTAGTTTTTGTTTTCAAATGATGCATACTAAATAATTTCCAATCTTCCAAACATGGATAGACATCTCTGTTTAGGCCTTCATCCTCTTATCTTCACAATGTTCTTCTTTTACTAACTTTTTTTTGGTAGTATTGGATGAATTCGCTTGAAAGATTTTGCTTCTTTTGTAGCTTATGTGTCCTCTTTCAAGGTTTAATGCCTTCTACTGGAATCGGTTTAAGACAACATACATGTAAAAAGGGATTCAATTTTATTTTTATATGGAAAGTTCAAACGCCAAATAATATTTTAGATTAGAACAACATGCATGCAAAAAGGGACTTTTTTTTTTATATGGGAAATTCAAACGCACAATAATATTTTCATCAAAGTCTTCAATATTGTCATTTTAGGTCACTTTTGTTGAACACCAGGGTCCATACATCGAAATTTGTCAAATCTCTTATTATCACACTTGAACATATTTGAATTAGAGCTTAATTGATTTTTCTTCCCAATTATGAAAAATAATTATTACTTTTAAATATAACTCATTTTTATATTAGTTTTATTATTTAATGTTTTTTATATTTAAACTTTATTTTCAAATTTCATTTTATTTACTTATATTGTTTTGCCAAATTGTTAGTCTCATATTTATATAGTTGTGGGTAA
>LPNX010147856.1:0-56141 GCA_001517045.1 Pseudotsuga menziesii | reverse complement strand
TTCGGACCTTCCCGACTAATTACGAAAAAGGTGCACCTTTTCTTCTTCGGAAGTTAAGAGAGTTCTTCTGTTGTTTGTTTTATACTTTTTCGGCCTCAGGAGACTAATTGTACGAAAAAGGACCCCCCTGGAGTCTTCTTTGGAGTTTTCAGACTCTCTAAACTATGAAAACACCGTCGAGCATGAACTAGTTCGGGCTCGTAAAATCCGCGAATTAGTGCTTTATCAAGCATTCTTCTTTCTTTTCTTCGAGCTTGTCAAAAATTGAAGATGGTCCCGAGTTTGCTTTCTTGGACTCGTTAAAACTTTACAAGAAAGAAGGGAAGGGGAAGGTTTATTTCCATGTCTTTTTATATCATGGAAGCAAGTCTTGTTTCCTTGAACAAAGCACCAGTTTTGAGTCTATCAACAGTTGGGTCCTAGTCTTTTGACCTTATCATCATTCAGAGTTTTCTTACTCCTCTAGTTGGTATTTTTTCCAATTATATGGGGAATCTGTCAATGTCTCCTACATTGCAGATTTGTTTCGTTGGTCATTTTGTGTCAAAAGTTGCTTAAGTCACTTTTTGTGTCATGCTCACTGTTCAAGGATTAAACCTTTGTCGGCCATTCTGCAGTTGCCTTGACCTTTTGTGTCAGCCATTCCCTGGTATCCGTTCATTACATCATGTCTTCAGCGGTCCTTTTTGTGAAATTTAAGTACCAATTCCAGATCCAATTAGTCTTGGAGTTACCTCGTGTTGGATGATGAAGGATGCCTTAATGCCTTCCTTCCAACGGATCTCTTCCTATCGACTGCAACATATCTTGCTCTGGGGACGAGATTTATATTTTTATGACAGTACCTTGGGAATTGTTGTCCTCAATGGAAATTTCCCTTGCTATTGGGTAGTGGGGATACCCTTATTGTCTCCTACTCAATGGATTCTTCAAGTGTTCGACTTCAAGTCCTTGTAATCACACTTGTTAGAATGTACTAGGTACCTTGGGAACCATTTTCATTAATGGTGGTTTCCCTCGCGTTTGTTAACGGTTTTCATTATTGACCGGTAATCAAACGGCTTCCTCCATGTTCGACTTCAGCTCCTTTATTCGCATGGTTAGGATTCGTACCTTTTTTGGACGGTTTGGATTGAAGACCTTGGGGCCGACAGTAGCATTGTCATCTTTTGCTATTGCTCAAGTTGCGCAAGACCTTGTTATACTTTATATGACATTTTGCTGAGACATAGATCCAACTTGTATTTTTGTGGCTATGATCGATTGTTGAGTACGGATCCACCTTGTTCATTTGTGGCCATCACTCCTTTAGATTTGATATGGCGCCTTTTTGCATATCGAGCGACCATGATAGTTTCATCAGTTATACATATGTTGGATCCGCCTGTATCTTTATGGCGATGTTTTGTATATGGACATGTATGTTCCAGAGATCAGTTTTCTGACATTTATCTCTCTTTCAGGTACCTTCACTCAAGCCTTTCGATCTTGGTTTCTCTGCTCTCTCCATACTCAACTCTTTCCTTTATAATGTATTTCGGCTATCGTCTTCCCCTCTAACCTCACACATTAGGGGGCATCTGTTATACACCAGAATGGAACCTCTCCGTCCGAGTGCCGACTTTCCTTATGTCGGTGCACAAAAGGACACTTATGGATTGAGGTTTTCCTAGAATACTATAGCTTGTATTATTATGGAATACATTTCTGCCTTCATCTCTGCCTGTGCCCACTTTCCCATTGTTTCATGAAAGTCATTGAAAGTCACTGAAAAAACACCTATATTGGAGGACCCATATATTGAGTTCGGTAACTCCGTTTGACCTCATTTCTACGCCGTTGGAAAGGTATTTCAGTTAGATAAAACTTTTTAGAAGACACGAAAGTCTGAAAATGCCTAGAAATACCATGAAAATGCGTTTTTTGTCCATTCGTGATTTTCCTTAAGGAAAACCCACGAATGTGCCTCTTAGCATTTAAAACATTAAAACATGAGTTAATTGGAGATTAGTTGATTCATTTAACTTAATTTACTTAACTGCTGTAACTTCTCCAACCTTCAAAACTACCTTATTTCACCCATATAAATAGAGGTAGGGAGGTCCATGGAAGGGGACTTGAATTTCTGCATTGTTATGCTGGAGGAATCGAGACTCTCTTTGCCCACACCTTTGCCCTGGAGGTCTTCCCCTTGTGTTGCAGAGCTTGGAGGTTGAGTTCTTTGGAGAAGAGAAGCAGCAGATCTAGATCAAGGTTTCATGAGGTGCCAACTTGAAGAGAAGGTATATTTGTACTTGTTTTCAAGATTAATAAAGATGTGATGTCCTTCTTCTTCCCAAATCATTGTTCATTGTGTGATTGAATATTTGTTTATGATCATGTGATGATGTTATTCAGATCATTTGTTTATGTTTATTTGATTATCATTGTCTTATATGTGGTCATAATGGTTTGAGGAAGGTATAACTTGTTTTGCAGGTCTCTTGGAGCAAGAGGAGCGAGAAGAGGATTGAAGAGAAAGCTTGGACCAGCCTTCAGTTATTCAGGTGTGGATCTTTCTCATCTATGAAACTTGCTGTTATATGCTTGCTGAACATTGTGCATCTCTCTTTCAACCCCAGTACGTTGATGGCCTCTTAAACCCTAGCCATAGGACACTTTCCTTTACAACACCCTATTAGTTCAAACATGTTTATTGATGAAACCCAATCTATTATCTCCTTGATAAGTCAATTTTTAGGTTTGGACACTAATAGTTACGTCACTGATTCTTTAATGAGTCTGTTATTCAAAGTGAGTACTAGTCAAATTGAGTGTGTCGAGTCTGTTCAGTCATGTTGTATTAAATTTGATGAATTTCTAGCTGAGAATATGCATTCTCAGCTAGTGAATTTCCAAAGTACGAGTTTTTTCAGATATCAATCTTACATGGTAAATATGTTTCTATTCTTCAATGAGGAGAACTTCCAATTTCTAGAGCTTGTTCTCACGGATGAAATGAGCAAGAACTTTAGAAAATATATGAATTTCTTGATGTCTGAAGTATACCAAACATTCTTCCAGCAGATGCTTCCCAGAGTAATACCATTGATGAAAGAAGTATTACAGTTTTATATGGAAAAGAGGATTGGAGATTGGTTTTTGATGGAAGGAGGGACTATAATAAGAACATATGGATTTTTTCATTCATCCTATGTCATGCCAGCCTTCTTAAATCCTATAATTTTTTATGTAGAAGTCATTAGATATAAATTGATTGTGGAGAATGAACACTTTATTAATTTTAAGAAGTCTCATGAAATTAAATATCCTTGGTTCATTAAGGCCATTCATTATAAAAAGCAGGGCATATTTGCTAGTGGTAGAGAATTTACTAAAAGAAATGGTATTTCAGACAGATGTTGTTCTTAACTATGATCTCCATCACATCATATCCATAAGAAGACAAGTGAACAAAAACAAGCCTTTTGAACATCATGAGATTGCAGGTATGGTCAAGAGTGAAAATTGGTTAGATTATCCTCATGAGACATAGGGGGATGAGGACATATACATAAGGATTTAAGCAAGAATTCATAAATATAAATTTTTGAGGGTAACATGATATTTGCATATTTAAAGATGGTGAAACATACAAACACGAAATACCATTCGGGAATGGACTCACAACCTGAATCAATCAAGGGTATTATAGTGAACATGAGGAGGGATTTTCCTTTGTATTCTGAGGCAAAGTAGGTGTCACGTTCAGTCAAATATCTTTAAGTGGTGATAGGAGAAAGGAGAATGAGCCTAGTGAAGAAAGAGGCACCTATCCGTGAATGAATCTCTTGCACCACTTTTAGCAGCAACGCTAATAAATTCTAATAATTGATACAGAGAACCTAACAGAGGATGAATTCTATAAAAGTAATCATAAACACATCACAAATGAAATATATTATGTGGGGAATGCTTAATGAAACAAATTCCTCACATACAACTAGAAATAATTAGCGAGAAGTCACAGAAATGAAAATGATGCAAATAGGAAACATGAACTAAATGTAGAACACTGTGATGAATCTCAGAGATGTAGAAGAATCTTTCTCATTAATCCTTCCAAGAAAGCATTACAGAGATATGAAAACAAAAAGGGGGAGGCTTTTGAATGAAATTTCCAACCCTTTCTTTGTCTATCGAGGTTACATTTATAGTGTCATGGGCTCTCGAGACCAACCTCAAAACATAGCTGAATTCATTTACAAAATTGGGAATCAATCCCAAATCATCATTTCAAATCCTAACAAGCTTCTGAGATGGCCTATTTTCCATGATTCATATATAAAACAAGAAATATGGGGTAATAGATAGGCTGGATAAAAAATTGAAAAGTGGCATTTAGGATGCAGACTCGCTTGATTGAAAATGATGTTTCAGAACATCTCTAACGGTTATACTCTTACAGATGAAATATGCACAATTGAATTTATCCCTGCTTCATCTCCATTTCGCATCTACACTGATATTTTGGCTCCTTGCACCTTTGGCTTGAGAAATAAACCACACTAGTAGAGATATTCCATGAGAAATATCAACCGTCCCACAATGTGGCCCCTACGCAATTTCACAATAAACTATCTTGTTAAACTTTGTGCTATTTCCATCACAAAATCAACCCAGATTGTAGATCCAATCAACGCCAAAATATTCGTCGTTCAAAGGTGCAGGGTCTACCAAAATTTCGTAGCACCTCATCCTCCTAACTTTTGTGCATGTTTCCATTGCGAAATTAACCTAGACTGCTAATCGACTCTCAGTCATCTAGAGGTGCGGGGTCTACCAACATTTTGCAGTGTCTTCTTCTGCTAACTTTTTCACATTTCTGGGTTGCAAAGTACATCTCCACCATAGATCTGGCCCACTAAATATCATGGCCATTGGAATAATTGAACCCCAAAATATTTCTCCTCCTTGTCATAAGATATCCTTCATGCATGTGTCTACTGTGAAATCTATTTCAACTGTAGATATTCAACATCCTTATATCTCGGCCATTGAAACTTCAAGGATGTAACAAATTTTGCAATCCTCCACAACTTCTTTCTTCGCACAACTTTGCTCAGTGAAATATTCCTCATCCATCGATCTACCTTTCCTGTTCATCTGACGGTCGATCCGACACTCCATTTAACCCTGTTTCACCAATGTCAAGCTTCCTTTAATAATTGTTCATCTTTCCTTAGGAGAAACCATTGATTTTCTTTGCTACGCATCTACGCCATTGATTTTCGCCACCGCATAGCCTACAGAACCTGATTATGTCCTTTAAGTACCTATGATAGGTAATTTCAGATATTGTTACTCCTTTCATTGGCCCACTCCCCTTCCAACTGTTTATCCCATTATGGTGCTAACACATATACAAAAGATATCCAAACTTTAGCACTAGTGCTAACCAGGTTCTTACAATGTCTAAAACTTGGAGATGCTATCCTCCTTATGAGATGGAAAAGAACTTCGTATCCCAAGTGCCTTATCCATTGGGTTGGTCCCAAGATTTTCCTAAAAACTCCAAATCTGTATAAAAAAAAAGAACCAAGTGAGAGATTCTCTTGGGGACCTTACAACCTTCACCTTGGGCTTTAAGTTTGTTAGAGAGTTGTCCACACATGCAATGTTAAAAAGAAACGGTATGTACAATGACAATGGAGCTCAACTTACTTTGCAGAAAATAATGTTTGAGGAGCCTCCCATTTATAGAAGCTCCAGATACTAGACTTCCCTCCATATCAACCAATAGGTAGGAATTCTCCCCTCTAAAAGATGAAATCTTATAAGGTCCCTTCCATAGGTGATCAAATTTTCCATGCTTCCCCTTCTCCTCACGGGGTGCATCCCATTGCAATACTACGTCTCCTAACTGGAAATAATCAGGTTTTATCCTTCTGTCAAATATTTCTTTAAGTTTCACCTGAAATTTTTGAGTTATTTAAAATAACTACTCCCTCTGCTAATGTAGCTCAACCAATTGATTCATCCTTCTCTGGGTGGCATGGTTTTCAACATCTTCCTCTTGCAACAATCTCATCACTAGCAAGCTCAAGGAACTAGGAAATATTACATCGAATCCATAGACCAACTAAAATGGTGAAGTGCCAATAGACTTCTTCACAATAATTCTGTTAGCCTACAAAGCATGGATTATCTTTTTGTGTCAATATTTCTTATTATATTGCAACATCTTCTTGATGATTCTCATGAGTCTCTTATTTGAAGATTCTACTATCCCATTTCATTGTGGGTAATAGGCTATGATATTCCCCAGCTATATTTGGTATTTGAAACAAAAAGAAACTATATTGTTTGACTTAAAAGCTACAACACTATCAGTGATTATGTTCAGAGGAACCCTGAACCGTGAAAAGATGCTCCTCGAGAAATTGTATGATCACTAGCGTGGTAGCTTGTCTTGTGGGGATGATCTTGATCCATTTCATGAAGTAGTTAATGGAAGTGAGGATCTACCTGTGCTATCCTGAGGAAGATGGATTTATTTCTTCAATGAAATATAGTTCCCATTGTTGGAAAGGGAATTCAAATTGTATGGGTTTCAAAGGAAATGGTAATAGATTCCTTCTCCCCTAAAAAATATGACATTTGTGGCAGGAAACAACTTTATTATGAGTATTGGAGAAGACGTTGGAACATTAAAACCCTACCCTCATGATTTTGCTTACAGTGGCCTTCCATAGTGATGGTCTCCACATTCTCGTGCATGGAATTCCTCAATGAGCCTCTTTTCCTTCTTCTCATCCACATAATTCAGCAACACCCCTCTTGACTCCTTTCGATACAATTTTCCATCTAAGATGAAAACCATAGATGCCTCATGCTTGAGGAATCTATCCGTTGTCCTATCCATACTATTATAGCTCAAAATGACACATCTATGCCTGTGACCACTCTCCCATGTGTTCGTCGCATGTTGACACTTCCATGACGACACTTCATGAAAGTCATTGAAAAAACAACTAATGTATAAGACCCATATCTTGAATTTTGTAACTCCATTTGAGCTCATATCTACACCATTGTAAATATATTTTAGTTATCTAAAACTTTTCAGAAGACACCAAAGTCTGAGAATTCCCAAAAGTACCCTTAAAATGAGAGTTTTTGATGTATACGCGAGTTTCCTTAAGGAAACCTGCATATGGTACATGACTTGCTATATATAATACTCGTGTATTCCCTAAATATGTGACTTTTTTCATTGCAACCCGTGTATACCTACTGCATACGTGACTAATGTCTCTGCAACCCATGTATTCCTTTTAAAAATGTCAAAAAATACGTTTTTCGAAATTTGGGTAGTTTGGTTAGTTATGCAACTGACTCCTTCAATTGTAACTACTTTTCCTTCGACCCTATTTCTTCAAAAGCATATAAATAGAGGTAGGGAGGTCCATGAGAGGAGACTTGAATCTTTGCATTGTTATGCTGGAGGATTTGGAGCTCTCTTTTCCCACATCTTTTCCCTAGAATCTTTCTCCTTGTGGTGCAAAGCTTAGAGGATGAGTTCCTTGGAGAAGAGAAGCAACAAAACCAGATCAAGGTTTCATGAAGTGCCCAACTTGAAGAGAAGGTATATTTGTACTTGTTTTCAAGATTAATAAACATGTGATGTCTTTGTTCTTCCCAAATCATTGTTTAATGTGTGATTGAATCTTTGTTTATGATCATATGATGATGTTAGTCAGATCATTATTTCATGTTTATTTTATTATCATTGCTTTATGTGGTCATAATGGTTTGAGGAAGGTATAATTCATTTTGCAGGTCTCTTGGAGCAAGAGGAATGAGAGGAGCAAGAAGAAGGTTGAAGGGTGGCTTGGATCAACCTTCGTTTGGATAAGGTATGAACCATTCTAATCTCTGATATTGCTTGTATTTACTTGCAGAACCATTTTCATCTCTCTTTCAACCCTAGTACATTGATGGCCTCTTAAACCCTAGCCATAGGAAACTTTCCTTTACAACATAATTGGTGACTCTGTTGGTGAGAACCTTGTCTATTTGGAGTTTCTCTGTATTTATTTCATCCTTTTGTAAATTTTTGGGTTTTTCTTGCCACTTCAGAACACTTTATTTGTCTAATAGAACACTTCCCCTGCCTTTATAAGGAATTGTTTGACCTTTTTTGGGTTTTTCCCCACCCATACGCGAGTTGCAATTTGAACAGTCACGTATCTGGTATTTATACGTGACTTGCTTTACTATCAACCTGCGTATGATACGCGACATGTCAGTGGTACACCCCACATGTGCTTGTACACGCATATTTTTGTACTATCAACCCATGTATGATACATGACCTATCAGTAGTACAAACTGCATGTGCCCCTAAAACAGTGTTTTTTCCTTATTTTTGTGGTTTTTTCTGCTGTTGTGGTTTGTTTGGTAGGTCTTTTTTGGTCCTCTGTAGGTGCATAAATCCAGGGTGTTAGTGTCATCCCTTTTTTCATTGTTATTTATCTATGTGGTAAGCCTTTTTATAGCATTAGGGTTTTCTCTTTTCTCTTTCCCCCCACCCCCTTTGTTTGGCATGATTTTTGGCTTATGTTTTTGGTCAGCCTCTATTAGTGATATCTGTCTAAGTTCAAAATATTGTTGGTGTTTGTTTCCTTCTTCTTTTGTTGGTTAAATTCACCATGCAAAAATAGTTGACATGTCTTTTATGCAACCCTTCCTTCCAAGTAGGGTTTATACTGACTTTAGGGCATTCTAGACTTTGTTTGGTGGTTGTATAGCAGAGTTCCTTTCGCTTTGTTCTTGTCATCTACATACTTTTGTCTGTAGGTGTTTTTTATTTTGAATTTATAAAAGAAAAATAAAAAGAACATATAGTGTTTAATATGCATGTAGATTAGGGTTTTGTCTTTAATGCACTACATATCATTATTTTTGAAAAAATAAAAAGAATTTGTTCTTTTGTGGCTTTCAAGTTTCTATTTGAAAAAATAACGAGAAAAGTTTTTTCTTTTTGCATTTCATTTCTCTTTATTGAGTTAT
Source organism: Pseudotsuga menziesii (assembly GCA_001517045.1). Classification (NCBI taxonomy): domain Eukaryota; kingdom Viridiplantae; phylum Streptophyta; class Pinopsida; order Pinales; family Pinaceae; genus Pseudotsuga; species Pseudotsuga menziesii. The sequence goes on along the minus strand of LPNX010147856.1, from coordinate 47,087 downwards.
TTTGTTTCAACTTTGAGTCAAAAAACCACATAAGTTTCACTCCATTTACCCTTTGACTTAAAATAGCCTTTTAAAATGAACGATATAATTTAAAAATTATTAGTAAGTTTTATTTTATAGGCTCCTACACCAACTAGCTTAGGCTAGACTTGTGGATTAGGAAGTTTTAACTCTCCACAAGTATAAAATTCAGATGTAGTTGGCTAATCACTAGGTAAATTCTCTTCTATGTTGATTGTATTTGGAAAGATCCTCTCAAATGGGAGTTAAGCACAAGGCCACGTGGAGGCTTGAACTAAGGAGGTAACCCTTCGATTCCTTCTCAAAGCGTAGACCAAGGTTTTTGCACATCTGGGTATTCTATCTTAGACAGGGTTTTGGTCTTTGCTACCCTACCCATGCATACGAACCAAGCTTGTGACTGTCCCCCCAGACTATCAGTATAGTTGTGATAGATTTTAGTCTCTTTGACATCTAGGGTTCATACATAGGTACATTGGAAGGTTATTTCTGGTTGACCTTGGACAGGCTTGGAAGGTAACCCAGGTAGAAGGTGTGGGAGGGCGGTTGTGTGATTCCTCTTATTATGCCTAAGAACATTTAAAGGGACACCACGTAACTACCTCTCAACTTTATTTTGGAAAGCATATCTTATACTTGTTTGTATGTTTGGATTTAGGAATTTTTTAGTGAGTGTTGTGTGGTTTGTCTGTACTTAGTGTGCCTTTAGGTGTGTGATTTGTAATTTTTGTTGTCTATCAACCTCAGACTCTGTCTCCTAGTTTGAAACTATGGCTAACATGCCTTTGACCACCAACCAAGAGATCCCCATGCTGGTAACTCCTTATACTATTCCTCTCATAGGGAATGTTGGAGTTCCCTTGATGGCCACCTTGAATCTACCTGGATTCACTCTAGGGCTACCGATGTGGTTGTTTTCCACTCGAACTATACCAAATGCTTTGGATGCTTCTCAAGTAAGATCCTTATATCAAGGGCATCAAAACACTACTTCCCCTTCACCTATAGTTTATTCTCCTACTCCTTCTACCTCATGCAGTGAAACTACTGATAGTAGTAACCGATAGTATAAAAGGAGTAAAATAAGGGGGAATAGGAAGGAGGAACATAAGCAAGGGGGCACATGTTCAACCTCTGCAAGTCAATTTGAACCTCACCACCTAGCCTCTGCATTTCATGCTAGGGGCACCTATCCAACCTCTGCAAGTCATGTTGGATCTAAGAACTCAACCTCTGCAAGTCAAGTTCATATTCACCATCCAGCCTTTGTTGATCATGCTGGTGGGATCCTTCCAACCTTTCCAGGTCACGTTGGATCAAATCACTTATCCTCTATAGTTCATGCTGAGGGAACCCATTCAACCTCTATTGTTCAAGTTGAACCTCCCCATCCAAACTATGCAAGTCATGTTGGATCCATCCACCCAGCCTCTATAGTTCATGCTAGGGCCATACACTCAATTGTTGCAAAGCATGTTGATCCTAATCATTCAGACTCTGTAGTTCATGCTGGTGGTTCCCATCCAACCTCTGCAGGTCACATTGGACCTAGTCTTTCATCCTCTGTCAGTCACTCTGGGGGTAGTCTCTCAACCTCTGTGGTTCATGTTGGAGACAATCCATCAACCACTGCGAGTCATGTTGACAATGTTGAAAAGACTACCCGTTAAAAACACAAGCCCAAGTTTCCTTGTAAGCTTTATGAGGGAGACCACCTTACTTATAAATTCCCTTCTATCATGGAAGTATGAAGAGTTTGGTTTCATGGTCATCCCATTTTTGAACATTCTAAAACTTTTCAACAACCAGCCTCTCTTAGGTAGGTTGGACCTAGTCACCCAGCCTATGGTGGTCATGTCGGGGGAAAAATATCAGCCTCTATAGGTCATGTTGAGAGGAAACAATCAGCCACTGTTAGCCATGTTGACACTATTGAGAAAACAGGTTGTTTGAAGTGTAAACTTAAGTTCCCTTGTAAGTTATGCAAGGGAGATCATATTACTGACCAATTACCTTCTATCGTAGAGGTGCAAAGAGTGTGGTCCAAGACTCGATAATTTCCTTCTCCTGAACAACCTATTGTTTCTCAACAACCTACTTAACCTTCCGTTGATCTAGTGGTCGAACCAATATCATCTTTGGTTGATCCCACTCTTCTTTCAGAGAGTGATCCTGATGTGATTGAACCAATCTCAGCTTTGGTCAATCCCACTCTCCCTTCGGAGAGTGACTTTCACGAAGCGGTTGAATTGATTTAATTGTCGATCAATCCCACTCTTCCTTTGGAGATTAAAGTGTCTGCCAGTCACATTTTCTTCACTGCCAGTTCGAAACTTACTGAATAAGGGGGCATTGAACTGAATTCAAATCAACCCTCACCAAGCTCTCGGATTGCTTCATTTAATTGGGATAGCCTAGTTGAGTCGTGCCTTTCGTCTGATGCACCTTTCTAGATAAAGGTCAAATTTGAACCATACACGATTGCTCATTTCATTGTTGATGAAGGAGCCTTAGTTAGTATCTTTTCTTCTCGTGCTTGGTGAGGCATGGGATCTCCCAACCTTGTGTCGACTGCTAGTTAGTTACTGGTGTTTGATAAAAGAAATTTTATATCCTTGGGAATTCTTTCTCAAACACCCATTACTTTGGGTGGGAAGACCGTCTTAGTTGACTTCATGGTGATAGAAGACCCCTTGGACTTCAATATGCTGCTTGTACGTGATTATTTCTATGCCATGCAAGCTATGGTGTCAACATTCTTTCGTGTGATGTACTTTAATCATGGCGAAAAAATTGTCACTATCAATCAGTTGGATTTTCTTGATCTGTCTCGTGACCCAACTAGAGACCAATTCTTTCCTTTATTGGTTCCCAATGTTTCTATAGGCGCTACCCCACCATAGGTGAGCTATGTGGCTTCATGTCCTTTATGTTCAATTGCTACTGACAAGCAGCCTCTGTTTTCATACTTACCTTCTCGGTACTTGGTCCCAACAGTTGACCAGGAGAGTCATCCTATACAGACTATGGAGCTTGCTCTCCACTCTATCGATCCATTTGAAGATTTATACAAGTGTCCTATATCAGATGATCTCCTTCCTTTGGATGAAGTCTTCCTAGAGTCTCTGATACAGTATGAACTTCTTTTGGATGTTGGTTCAGTTATGACTAAGTCTAACCCTGATTTTCCTAGTAAGCCTGAACTTTCTTCTTATGTTGGTCTTGTTGAGTCTTTTGACTTTTCCTTTGAACAGCAAGTCAGTGATCCTGACGAGTTTGGTTTTTCTTATGAATTTTTCAACTCCTGTGATACTGAGTTTGTTCCTATAGACTATATCTCCCTTGTTGATTTTTTATTTCCTTCCTTCCAAGGTTGATCTTATTGATCATAAATCCTTGGGCCTTGGCACTATAGAATCTCCTTCAATTGATTCTGCCTTGACTTTTCCTTTTGTAGAAGATAACAAAGTCACATGTGTTTCTGCCAAAGTGACCTGCATCGAATATTTTCTTGTAAATGTGATCCTAATGTTGTCGTTTCTTAGAGACATGATTCTTAGTTGGATTGACAACTATTTACTGGCCTTGTCTTATTGTTCAAGCTGTAACTGCATTTTCATGTGCCTTGCTCACGCTTATGATCCTCATGCCAAATTCCACGCTTTTAGCTTGTTGTATAAGCCCTCATATTTGTTCTCATAGTATCTAAGCCTTGTATAATTTTTCCTTTGCAACTTGACACCTTTTAACTTGAGGAGACGTTCCCTGAGTGTCTTTATCCTACTCATGTTCCTTGCATTATGCATAGGTTTCTTCCTTGCGCTTAGAACTAGTTTTTCCTGCCTATGACACTTGTCTCCTCGCATTTAGAGCATTGTTTTTTCTCTCCTTCGAGCTCATTAAAAACACTAAGGAGGCCACGAGTTGACTTTTCTAGAGTCGGTAAAACTTCACAGGAAATATATTGAGTTTCTTTAGGCCCAGATCTGACTCCTCAAAATAGACTTGTCTATCGAGTAAACTTGTCTGTTTAGGCTTGTTAAGAATATCTGAATGGGCATTCACATTGGTGGTAGGTTATCACTTTCTCGGACCATGTGGAATAATATGAGAAATGAACACTCTCTTTTCTTCGGAATTGAGAAGAGTATTCTTAGGCATAGATTTATCACTTTTTCAGACCTGAGGGACTAAAATTATGGAAAAGGAACCACCGGTATGAGCTTAGTTATCTCTTTTTCGTGCTCTAGACCAAAACATGAAAAATATTCCAAGTGTACTTTATGTATTTGTCATGCTCATCAAAACCCTAAAGAGAAAAACATTGAGTTTACTTTTGTAAGCCCCATTTCTTGTAATCAAATGGATCTCTCTAAGTGATCTTGCCTTCCTTCACACTCATAAAACTCAGTCTATATGGTTCTTTTGAAGGAGCGTCGGGTAGGTGGTAATTTAACCTTTTTTGGACCTCCCCGACTAAGTACGAAAAGGGTGCTCCTTACTTCTTCGGAAGCTAAAAGAGTTCTTATGTGTTATTTTTTATACTTTTTCGGCCTCAAAAGACTAAATTGGATGAAAAAGAGCCCCCCTAGAGTCTTCTTTGGAGTTTTCAGACTCTCGAAACTATGAAAACACTGTCGAGCATGTACTATTTCGGGCTTGTAAAATCCACAAAGAAGTGCTTTATCAAGCATTCTTCTGTCTCTTCTTCGAGATTTCCAAAAATGAAGAACGTCCCGAGTTTGCTTTCTTGGACTCGTTAAACCTTTACAAGAAAGAGGGGAAGGGAAGTTCATTCACATGCATTTTACATCATGGCAGCAAGTCTTGTTTCCTTGAACAAAGCACCGGTTTTGAGTCTATCAACTGTTGGGTCCTAGTTTTTTGATCTTATCCCGATTCAGAGTTTCTTACTCCTCCAATTGGTCTCTTTTCCAATTATATCGGGAATATGTCAATGTCTCCTACATTGCAGATTTGTGTTGCTGGTCTCTTTTGTGTCAAAATCCGCCTAACTGACTTTTGTGTCATGCTCATTGTTCAAGGACTAAACCTTTGTCAACCATTCTACAGTTGCATTGACCTTTTGTGTCGGCCATTTCGTGGTATCAGTTCATTACATCATGTCTTCGGCAATCTTTGTCATAAAATTCAGTACCAATTCTAGATCCAATTAGTCTTTGACTTATCTCATGTTGGATGATGAAGGATGCCTTAATGCCTTCCTTCCAATGGATCTCTTCCTATCAATTGCAAGACATATTTCTTTGGGAATGAGATTTAGGATTTTATGATAGTACCTTGGGGATTGTAGTCATCAGTGGTAATTTCCCTCGCTATTGGGTAGAGGGAATACTTTATTGTCTCCTACTCGATAGATTCTTTAGGTGTTCAATTTCAAGTCCTTGTATTCACACTTGTTAGAATGTACAAGGTACCTTGGGGACCACTTTCAATAATGTTGGTTTCCCTCACTTTGGTTAACGGTTCTCATTATTGACTGATAATCAAACGGTTTCCTCCATGTCCGACTTCAGCTCCTTTATTTGCATGGTTAGGATTCATACCATTTTGGGCGGTTTGGATTGAAGACCTTGGGCCAACAGTAGCATCATAATTTTTCTATTTCCTAAGTTGTGCAAGAACTTGTTACATTTTATATGACATTTTGCTGAGACATAGATCCACCTTGTATTTTTTTTGCTATGATTGATTGTTGAGCATGGATCCACCTTGTTCATTTGTGTCCATGACTCTTTTAGATTTGATATGGTTCCTTTTTGCATATTGAGCAACCATGATAGTTCCATCAGTTATACATATGTTGGATCTGCTTGTATCTTTATGGAAATGTTTTGTATACGGACTTGTATGTCCCAAAGATCAGTTTTTTCTGACATTTATCTCTCTTTCAGGTACCTTTGTTCGAGCCTTTTGATCTTGGATTCTCTGCTCTCTCCATACTCAACTATTTCCTTTATGATGTATTTCAGCTATAGTCCTCCCCTCTAACATCATACCTTAGGAGCCATCTGTTATAGCTCAAAATGACACATCTCTGCATGTGTCCACTTTCCCATGTTTCTGTTGCATGTCGACACTTCCATGACGACACTTCATGAAAGTCACTAAAAAACACCTAAATTGTAAGAACCATATATTTAGTTTTGTAACTCCATTTGACCTCATCCTTGCATCATTGGAAAGATATTTCAACCTCATAAAACTTTTCAGAAGACACAAAAGTCTAAAAGTTCACAGAAGTACCCTTAAAATGAGATTTTGTTATGTATATGCGAGTTTCCTTAAGGAAACCCGCATATGGTACGCGACTTTCTATATATAATACTCATGTATGCCATAAATATGTGCCTTTTTGCATTGCAACCCACGTATACCTACTGCATATGCGACTGATGTCTCCGCAACCCACGTATTCCTCCTAAAAATGTCAAAAAAATACATTTTTCAAAATTTGGGTAGTTTGGTTAGTTATGCAACTGACTCCTTCAATTGTAACTACTTTTTCTTCAACCCTATCTCTTCATAAGAATATAAATAGAGGTAGGTAGGTCCATGAAAGGATACTTGAATATTCTCATTGTTATGCTGGAGGATTTGGAACTCTCTTTTCCCACATCTTTGCCCTAGGAGTTTTCTCCTTGTGTTGCAGATCTTGGAGACTAAGCTCCTTGGAGAAGAGAAGCAACAGAACCAGATCAATGTTTCGTGAAGTGCCCAACTTGAAGAGAAGGTATATTTGTACTTGTTTTCAAGATTAATAAAGATGTGATGTCCTTATTCTTCCCAAATCATTGTTTAATGTGTGATTTAATCTCTATTTATGATCATATGATGATGTTAGTTAGATCATTATTTCATATTTATTTGTTTATCCTTTCTTTATATGTGGTCATAATGGTTTGAGGAAGGTATAATTCTTTTTGCAGGTCTCTTGGAGCAAGAGGAGCGAGAGTAGCAAGAAGAAGATTGAAGGGAGGCTTGGATCAACCTTCGTTTGGCTAAGGTATGAACCATTCTAATCTCTGATATTGCTTGTATTTACTTGCAGAACCATTTGCATCTCTCTTTCAGCCCCAGTACATTGATGGCCTCTTAAAACCTAGCCATAGGAAAATTTCCTTTACAACACATACCTCATGGGGCTTGCAGATGTTGTAACACAAGGATGATATCCTTTTACCATGGGGATGACAGAAAATGATCAACTACTCGGGTACCTGGACGTCCCTATGGATTTTTCTCTTCTGCTGATAATTCAACAATTATGTGTAGGCTAAGAGCATCGCAGTTGGATTGGGCTATAAGCTTGGAAAGTACTTGGCCTTTAATCAATTTTGTGGGCTTGATTTCCAAGGCATATTCGAGCAGGACTGTTATCCACTTTCCATTTTGTCCCTCAAGATCCAGTTGAGTCAGAATATTCTTTACAACGATGGTGGGTACATGCACAATGATATGGGAATGCAGGATGTACACCCAAAAATATTTTAAGTCTTGCACTAGAGCATAAGCCTTCTTATCCAGGACATTATACTTCAGGGGATCATCGCTCAGGGTCTTGTTGTAAAAAGAAATGGTATGCTTGTGTCCCTCATGATTCTTCTACAGCAATATTCCTGCCATTGTGTGCTCTGAGGAAAATGAAAATATGAGGAAGTATTTAGAAAAATCAAGCCTTGCAAGTACAGGTGCTTCAGAGATATCTGTCTTTATGTCTTCAAAGGATTGTTTGGATTTTGGATTCCACTTGATCTCTTTATCCTTTCAAAACATGTCGGTTATATATCTCACTATTTCAACAAAGGAAACAATAAATCTTCTCAGAAAATTTGCCTTCCCCAAGAAGGATTGAACCTTGAATTTATTCTAAGGGAGCTCAATTTTGTTGATTGCCTCAACCCTATTTGGATATATCTTGATTCCTTATTGAGATATTATATTCCCCAACATCTTCCATTCTTTCATAGAAAATAATGAATTTTTTGGATTCAGGGAGATTCCAATCTTTCTGCATTTTCTGAACATTCTCAATAGGTGTGCGACATGTTCTTCATTAGATTTGGAAAAAAATAGTGATATCGTCCATATAGATGACCATAATTTTGTTCTTTCCATTAGAGAAATCTATGTCCATGGCCCACTGGAAGGTCACTCCTACGTTCATGAGCCCAAATGGAATTTTAGCATACTTGAAATTTCCCAAGGTGTGGTGAAAGTTGTCTTCTCCTGATCCTTTGGGTGCACCATAATCTGATTATAACCTGAGAAGCCATGCAAGGTGGACATCCTTTAGAAACCCACTACCTTCTGCAATATATGGTCCATTTTAGGGAGGGGGTAATGGTTATTCAAAGAAACTCTATTCAAGTTCCCGAATTCAATGCATATTCTTATTTCCCCATTCTTCTTCCTAACAGGGACCAGATTTACCACCCAGCGTGAGAATACGAGGGCCACAATGTTTTTGGCCTCAAATAACTTGATATATTTTTATTTCAAGGACATAAACTTGGATTTCATCCTTCTCAACTTTTTTTTGAAAGGAATATCATCCTTTTTTATTGATATAGTATGTTGGATTATGCTTGTGTCATAAGCCTTGAGATCATTGTAGTTTCAAGAAAAAAAATCTGAGTTTTCTGTCATCAGTGAGATGTATTTTTTATCAGCCTCTGATGAGAGGGTTCTTGATATTTTGATGACCTTGGAGTGATCAGATGTCCCAATATTTACATATTCCATGTCTTGACAACTTGGTACAAGTTAGGGTTCCTTTGTAACATCATTAGAATCAAAAATATTTTCTAAAGGAACTAGGCCTCTGGGGATTGAGTTACCTTTTAGATGGAGTATTTCCTTACCATAGAGATTGTTCGCATATTTCTATTGTCCATCAAACTCCTGTAAATCTGTATCCCAAGATTCCTCAGCTTTGCAAACCTCAGCAGGCTCGCCAAGGAATACAATCTCAACCCGCGCTATGTATCCTAAAGTGCCATTTTGGCTTGACAAGGATTCCTGGGAGAGATCATTTTCATCAAGATTCAGACCATCAAACTCCCCAGTGAGAGTGAGGAAGTTCTGAATCTGTTTGTCCTCTTCGAAAACTTTCCAACTCTTGACGTTATCTAGGATAGAGGGTCTATGTTTAAGCTCAACTTCATAATTACCACAGGGATGCATGGGGACTTGAAAATCAGAGTAGAAGTGGCCAGAGAATCAGCTATACAATTTTGTAATATGGGGATCATATTAAAATTGCACTCTTCAAAACATTCTATGAGGTCCTGGGCATCATTTATGTAACTTCTCATCCTGATATGTCTTTCCTGATACTCGACTGTCATTTTTTTAATCACTAGCTCAGAATCCCCATGTAACTACCCTCCTGAGTTGAAAATTCTTCAGGATCTAAATGGATAACACCATAGCTTCATACTCTACCTCATTATTAGTAAAATTGAAAGCAATTTTGTACGAATAATTCAAATCTCTCCCTCTTAGGGTCTTACCCACACACCATCTCCTACCCCTTCTCTGCATGTTTCCTTGTCAAAGCTCACATCCCATACTGCCTCCAGTTCTTCCTAGGTATGCACAAAGGCAACATTCTGTGAACTAGAAATGTCTTTGTCGCCTTATGTAAAGAAAATAACAAATCCCATTTCTGTGTCCAGTGAATATATGCGGTGATTGTGTGGCCTCTCAGTGCTGGTCACCATGTATGACAACTTTTTTTCTTTGAAGATCCTTCTTTGTACCCCAAAGATAGGGATAGTGGCATATGACATGTCCATTTGGAGGGCACCTTTGAGTTTAGCTACCCAATATCTTGACAACAACATTCTGAACTTTGGAGGGATGTCAGCCACAACTACATCCATGACAAGGGTTTTGGCTGGGATCTGGGCTAAAGAAATGACCAAGTCCTTGATTAACCCCAAGCACTTGAATTTATTAGAATCAAAAGAGAAGAGATATTTGTAGGGTCTGGTCACTTCTAATCCCATTTCTTCCATGATTCTTCTGGGAATCAGATTGCGAGAGGCTCCTGAATCAAGCATGGCATTGTGTAGGATGGAATTATGGATGTTCAGGATGACATAGAAATGGGGGACTTCTTCATTTCAAGGCTCATATACATGGGGTACAAATAGGATAGTGGGCCTATCATCGTGAAAATTCAAGGAATGTAATATGGAAGATATTTCCAGTGGGGGATGTAATATTGTGGCAATTATGGAGTGTTATTCAGAGGTTTTCAATCATTCAATAAGAGGGACAAATATTTTTATCTTAGAAATTTTGGCCTCTAGGATGAAAGAGGTTTGTCCTTGATCAACACTTCTTGGATTATATTCTCTTAATTCCTTCCCTTTGATATTTGGCAAATTTTTGGAGCCCTCCTTGGAGGGTGTATCACATTTAGTCTTGCTGGTAGAGAGACCTTGTTTCCTAAATATTTATTTCTCACGACAGGGACATATTTGTTTCCTAGGCTAATCGGTATTAATCTTTCACATTGATCTAGGAACAAAGAATCAATCTTATCAAAGAATAATCAACAAATACTCATGAAATGGTGTTAATCAGAACCATAAATGGTTTCCTCTCTATATATTCAATAAACAATGAATATTTACAATAACAATGTCAAGATAATAACTTGAATGAGTGAGAAATTCAAATACCTAAGGAGGCAATTCAGAATCAATGAGTGAGTCTAGCTTAACTGACTCTTCGCCATTCAATCACACTTAGTTAACCACTTGACCAAAACCCTAATTGAATCACCAAACCCTAACTAAAGTTGGAGTGCAATAAATGACTGAATCTCAACTGAAGGAGATCAAACAAATGTCATAGCAATCCAACCATCAAGTGCTAGTGCTCCATGACTTCAATGAACCCCGATGAGGTTAACTGAAGTTGAACTGACCATCGGAAGTTGGTGGAGGCGCCCTGTTGACTCTAGATCATTAAATAATAATAAATAATCATTAAATAATCATTAAATAATATATTTAATGAGAGGAGGCTCCTTAGCTAACTGGTTGAACTGATTGTAACCACCAGTTAGCAATTATGTGCATTAATATCACTCAGATCACCCCCAGAGTGCTCCAGTTAGCCTCCTTGACTGTAGGAGAAGGCTAATTTATCCTCCTTGACTGAAGGTAGGCACGGGTGAGACTAGATGATGACATTTAATTCTCCACTGATGTCAATTAATGTCAATAATACTTAGGATAGTGGTTTAACTAGGCCAATTTGACCAAAAGAGTGTGTATGGTGGTAAATGTATCCAACAATCAGTCTCTACACACCTAAGAAAACAAGTTGATATCCTATTTTCAAGTTGGTTGTTTCCTCTGGGGGCACCTCTCCCCTTTCAAGACAAGCATGATTGTGTTCCTCTTTGATCAGAAAGGTGGTGGGTGATTCATTGTCTAGCTAATGGATTTCATCTTCAGTTTGATTTTCACTATCCTAATCCAAATAATTTTCTTGAAATGGAGGCCTGAAAGGTGGATTGGGAGGATTTCATTGGTCTCCCTACCTATTATATAGAATTTATTTCCTTTTTGCATTTTTATTCATATTCTACTGTTCTTGATTATCCCCAGGAGGAGGTCTACCATCTATAGAGAGTCTATCCATCATGCTCTCCATGGTTTTTTGCATCGTTTCTATTTTTCCCTCTTGTGAGATAGAGGTAGAGAAATGTTCAGGATATTTATCTTTTTTTCTATATCCTCTTTCTCCTTACTCTCTTATCCATTCTACCCCTTCTCTTCTCCATTCTCCCTCATCTATTCTTCGCTCTCCCTCCTCCCTTCTCCATTCTCCCTAATCCCCTTTCTTCTTTCTTACATAAGTCAGGTTTACCTCCACCTTTAAGGAATATTCACTACAATAAAACCATGTGATTAGCGTCTCTTTTGGCTTCCTTTTTAGTGTCCACTATCAATTTTAGTGTATTTTTCATCATTTTTTGGACTAAGTGGACTCTTTTCCATGGGATGGTGCTTTTAATGGCGTTATTTGCATCCCTTTTTACAATTTGGCACTATTTGGGATGCTAATTAGCGTCCCAAATAGCATCCCAATTAGCATCCCAAGTAGCAACCCAATTACAATTCCATTTAGCATCCCAATTAGCATCCCAAGTTAAAAGTTGGTGCTATTTTGGATGAATCATTAGCGTCCCAATTAGCATCCCAATTAGCATTCCAATTAGCATCCAAATTGTAATCCCATGTAGCATCCCAATTAGCATCCAAATTAGCATCCAAATTGTCATCCCATGTAGCATCCAAATTAGTGTCCCAATTTAAAAGTTGGCACTATTTTGGATGATAATTAGCATATCAATTAACATCCCAATTATCGTCCAAAAAAGCATCCCATATAACGCCCAAAATAGCCTCCAAAAAAACCTCTGGAATAGCACTAGGAATTTCCCTAGGTTTACAGCTAGGAATTGTGTTTGGAAAATGTCTGACATAACGTCATATTTATCAATGTCAACGTCAATGATTAATGTCAGTGTCGATGTCAATGATCATGATTTATGTGATTGTACTTTTGGATCTTGATTTATAATAGTGGCACCTAAATGATCATAATCATTAAACTTTTGGATATTGATTAATCCTTATGAGGGGTAAATTACCTTAATGTCACCTAAAATGCTCTAATGGCATTTAAGTGTCTCCAACACACTTTATAGACCCTAATGGCATTTGATTGGCCCTAACAACATGACGATGATGTATTACAATAATTATGATGGTGTATGGACATGATTTGATAAGTATAATACTATATCATCCATTCCTATGAGGTAGTAGGGCTCCTTGCTTAGTATTATTGCAATTATATTGATGATGAATACAATGACGACAATTGTGAATCATGAATTGTCCAACATAGTACACCATAAAACATGAATGAACTATTTGATGGAGGACGTGATATGTCATACATTGTTATTCATTTCCATATCAATTGCATCTCATCGATAAACAATGCTAGATAAACATCCATTTTTTTCACTTGGTGTTTTCCTGGAGCAATGAGACTTAGCATAATGTACTCATTTCTACCACTCATCCACACAGGAATATTGTATACTATCAATCCAACTAGTCAAACAGTGTAATTTGGGCTTAGGAATGAGAAAGGGCACACTCCATCAATTGCAAGGCCTAACCTGATACTATGTGGTTCATCTTTGAATTTTCTTGGCCATTTATCTTCTATGTGTTTCATTGCTTTGGAGTCTGCTGGAATTCACATGAATCCATATTTAATTCTATTCTTCGCATGCCAATCCATCAACTGTGCAAGTAACTTGCAACGAAACATTCGTTGAAGTCTAGGTATAATTGGCATGTGCCCTAAAACCTTATTTGGAACTATAGCACTTTGTATATCTATACGATATATCTTATGCTTGCATACAGGATATTATTGATGGTTTTTGTAGTTGTCTCTGTATAAAATGCAATCATTCTCACATGCATTAATTTGGTTATATTCAATCCCCAAATGTACCGATAATTGACATGCTTCTCTGTAAGTTGATGGCAACACATTATCTTCAGGGAATATTTTATCTTTTAGTGCCTTGTAAAGTTGTCATACACCCAATAAATTAAATAATTCAATTCTATAGAATATATTGTTTAAGGCAAAAACACATAAATGAAAATGAAGTTAATAGATATATACAAGTTAGTAACAACAATTGAATATGCAACTCCACAAAGATAATTCAACTCACCTTAGAAGGGTAGTGAAACTCTTGTCAAACCAACCAAACAATGACTTGAGTTCAAGTAATATTAGTGTGCAACTTAGTTTTGATGAAATATTGAAACCATTTTAGTCATAAGAATAAAATAGCATACAAATCAATATAAACTCTCTCTCTCTCTCTCTCTCACACACACACACACACATTAGAGCATACTTTTATTCATTCATTCATAAACAAAATTTAGAATTCATAACATAAACAAAAATTTTGATTTCTTAGTTTAAAAAAAAAGCCACACTCATTTCTTATTTTTTGGCTTTCTTCCCTTAGGAATATCCCTAGGGAGGCCTTCCTCTTCTCTCCTCTTTCATGCAGGAGTACATTTTATAAAGGGGTAGTTAATCAATAACTCATCCCCAATGGTGAGGTCTGTAATAGCCTCAACCATTATAAATATTTCAACCTTTCTTTCCATATCTCCCTCTTTATCATTTATAACCTCAACAAACTAACAATTTGGTCTTACAGTAGGGTCTGTTCCCCCCTTTTTATGTGTGTATGCATGACCATCTATATACAAGAGATTTCCTCTATTCACTTTGTCGCCTCTTTCCATCTGCGGATGATGTGTATACATATTTGAATTTAGACCATATGCAGACATACTATGCTTGTATTCCACTAGCATCCTCCATTGACCACTTGAATATGATGGCCCATAATATGGCATTAATTGCCTAGTGGTTTGTTGTGAGTTTTTTATATGTTTTGATCCCACATGGAAATTTTTGACAATAAAGAGGCCCAAATTTGCTCCATGAATATTGGAGGGGTGTATCATGTAGCTATATCCCCAGAATTGAAACACCTCATATGCAACAAGTAGTTTTTTGTCACTAGGCCAAGCACAATATAATTCTCGATCAAATTTTTCTTTGTAAATTGATCTCAACTCCAAGGGAAGTTCATCATCTCAATCACATTCATTCTCATATGGTTTGTACTCCACCTTTCCCTTGTCCTGAGCAGTTTATGCATCTTTAAACTTGTTCTTGTTCTCTTACTCATTTTCATGACTTCCTCATCTTCTGAGTTGTTATATGTGCAAATGGAATTGTTATATGTATTCGTTGATTGAAATTAATCACCCTCTAAGCTAGAAGTAGGTGAGCTTGGAAAATTTAAACCACGAACCATCTCCTATAGGTATTTAATAACAAAAAATATTAATTTTTGAAATTAAATATTCAAAATGTGACTATATTATTTATACATGTGTCTTCTGTAAAATATGAGGATGGGATTACCACAATTCCTATTAGATCCGAATCAATTGTAGGAGGCATAGTACCCACTTGAAGATCATCATTTATGTAATTTCTTTGTACAATACCACGTTTGAATTATTTCTTTCCACGACATTCATAACATCCACATACAACAATTTTCTCAAAATATTCATCCCATGTAGAATAATCGTTACCAACCTCTTGTTCAGTCTGTTGTGATTCTATTGTATCTATAGAATCCATTGTCATATCTTTTTCCACTCACTATCCTCTACATGATTTAACAGTAGGAGGTCGACGTCTACATACACTTTGTTGTTGCTCCCTAGCAAACTGCATCAAATTTTCATTTTCTCCAATTAAAGTAGCAACCTAAAAAAATAAACAACATGCATTCATTATTTATTTCCATGAAATAAAAAAAACCTCTCCATAAAAAATTATCGAAGTTCTCATCACATGTAATATCACCAAGAGAAACCTCATGTTCACTGCACTCATTTTCTTATGTATCTATTGAATCAATTGTCATATCCTCTTCCACCTACTTTGTATTGCGACGTATTTTGATAATATGAGCTTCACCTCCACGTATATTAGTTGTATCTCGGACCTTAAATAATCGACCACATGCACCAGTTGTTGAAAATATTGAATAATAAACTGAATAATGTAAATTTTTTATGAAAAAAGATTGGACAAAGCACTAAATTATGATATTTAATAACTCAATGTGATATTTTTGTACTTTGTTTCATACATCATGTCTTACATCATCCTTTGAAATATTTCAATGCATGTCCATTGCCTCCGTTGATTCTTGTATAATAATATGACACAAGATTTAGTCCAAATTTTGATAAATAGAGAAAAGTAATAGTACGCACCAGAGAAGAGATTTTGAATATGCCTTTAAACTTTAAATTCATTATAAATTTTAAATATAAATATGTGGGCATGACATGTTTATATCATTTTTATATGATTTTATATATTTATCAGTTATAGTACCATATATTTTTTTTTCTAAACAACTAAGGAGTTGGAATTAAGAGTGATGTCGAGTGGAATTTATGAAGGACGAATAATTAGGATGGTAATGCTTTGTAAGTAAAGTTATATTGCCTTCTATCCTCTGCAGGGCCCTTGTAATGAGCCATCAGTGATCCCTCAGTTTCTTGGCTGGTCAATGAGAACCACATGGACCACAACTAAGCGATGGGATTGAAAGTTGTAATGAACTCGTCCATTGAAGGATTAACAGAGAGTAGCAGTAGTACCATTGATATTCTTTCTTTTTGCTACAAACACCATTACCATTTACAGTGAAACACTATCGATCATTATTTCAACATCTTTATTGTTACTCTGCAATTACCAGAGCAATGAGCTCAGTCGTTCTACAACAGACGTGCTATGGGGATTACAGGCATGTGAGTTTCAATTGTAATGATATTTATCATAGAATATGCTTTCTCTAAGGTGACAATCAGGGAAGGACTAATGGTGGTGGTGGCGTAGTTGTGCTTCGTGGGTCCTTTACTTATGGCTGCATCTGGTGAGGTTCCCCATCCAAACTCACATCTACATGCTGAAATTTCCCTTGGACAGATTGCTCTGGAGGCAAACTCATGCCAAATTCCTTTAACAGATCTACTTCAAACCTATAAATTTGTTGAAATACATAGATGTAATTAGTTACTATGTTCGTGAAGAATGAAGGATAACAAACCCTCTACAAAATCATAAATAACGGCACTACAAATTCAGAGTGAATTGATGTAACTAAACAAAATTAATGAGAAAACTACAAACCACCTAGGTCATATTAATGTTTAATATGACAATGATATTTGTGTACAAGTCTTGAAATGTAGAAAAACTTCTTTTTCTTAGTTGGTGAAAGCCAATTGTTCAATTTCTCTTTAAATCACATATTTGTTACAAAATAGTATAAGATAGATTCTTTCGTTTCAACCAAAATATATATAAATAGCTTCAAAGTAAATCAAATACATATGTAACTTACTCAATGTTTATATAATTACAAACACAATCAAATTCTAAGTGTTTTGTTCGGTTATGTTTTAAGTGTTTTTTTTTTAATTTTATCTTTGTTTATGTTTGAACTACGAGCTTTTATGGCATTTTTCACTATGTATGTTTTCACTAGCTCCTGATTAAATAAAAATATTATACAACTTTTTGATTAAAAACAAAAAATACATACAAATTTACACATTATCATTTGTATTCTATGCCATGAATCAACTTGCTAAATCATAATTTTAACAAATAATTTGATTCATTTTAAATATACCATAGCAATCATAATTTTAACAAATAATTTGATTCATTTTAAATATACCGAAGTTCTTTTCGGTGTTTCATTTCCCCCACTTTGGGGTATGCTAGTTTTATTGATTGAACTGAGAAGGATGCACCTCACCAAAATTAGGTACCAAATGTATTACATTTTTCTTGCTCATTTTGGAAAGTTACCTTACAATAATTGGGACGCACTTGCACCAGGTGATTACCTCCACTTGAACGTGGAGTAATATTTGAAACAAAAAATTAAAAAACGCACTGATGAGGGTCCACTTTAATGTGGAGTGATATTTGAAACACAAAAATAAAAAAACTATGCCGATGAGGGCCGAGAGAGCTCTGTTCACTTTCAAAATAGGAAAATACAATAGCCAGACCCATGATTTGACTATAGTTGTCTTCCAGATTAGAGGCCAAGCTATCAGAAAGCCATGAGTAGAAGATCATTATGAATGGTTATATTCCAATAGGGCACTCAATTTTTTTCATCCATAGGCCTATTGCATTGTAGTCTGATCAAGTCAGTGCACCACTAGTGGAGGAAAACCACCTCCACTACATGGAATCAAAAGCAAAGGGAACTAATATTTTCAATGGTGCTACACACTGCACACTAGTGTATTTCAGGGTTGTGCCCCTACTCGGCTCTCTAGTTTCACTCCATTCCCCTACAGTACAGAGCATGTACTTCGGCCTCCACAAATGTGAAAATTGAGGGCATCACAAGAAGCATTTACTCGGGGGTACATCAACATTGGCATCACGTCTTTTGGGATCTCAGGGCGAGAGTCTTTCCATAATAGGAAATATGACATTCATGCTTTTGGAATCGTTAACAAGGTGGGGCATACCACCCGATCACTCTTTGAACAAAGGTCTGAATATTTTATCATTTTTCTGTGTTTAGAAATCTCTGGAGTGAGACTACTTTCAGTGTATTCCATGGAGATTTTAGGGTAGCTATTGAACTCAAAACCCTCATACAAGTTTTAAATTTCTTTTAAGTTTTTCATTTATTGGGGTTTGTTTTGAAATCATTTTTTTCTTAAAATCCTGATCACTTATAAACCTCTTATTATGAACTTGTCAAGCTTTGCGTCAGAATTCCATTCTGAAGAAGAAAAGAAAGCTCTTGAAAAACATTATCCAGGGTTATCAGTTCTACCAGAGAGATCAGATAATCAAATAAGGATAAATATTTACATGGAAGAAGAAAATGTTCTTGAAGTATTATCTAGAGTAGATCATCGAAATAAAAGGACACAGATTAAGGCAAGGAAACATAAACTTAACTTTGATGAACATTTGCATTCGGTAAAAAGGGAAAGAATTGAAGCTGAAGATGAATGCATTGCAATATTAACTTCGTGAATGCAACCAGGTGCACTCCCCTGAAGACAGATGAAACTAGCTATAAATGCACTTTGTTATTGTTGTTTGGAGTTTTTTTCATTGTAGAAACTATCGTCGTTTTTTCATTGAGCATAAATGACAAATAGCTTGTAGAAAATGTTGAGCAGTGCCTTGAAGGACCAAAGAGGGACATGACTCCCATGGTGAAGCACATTGCCTAAGAAAAACGTTGTTGCATTAGAAACTAACAAATATCAGATGCATCCTCAGATAATTTTGAAAGGGAGATTCTGTTATTTGAGATAAGTTAGAGAACTCAATATTACAGATGATTGTTTTTCTTGTATGACAGTCTAGGCCTTAAGATGATGAAGGTTGTTAGTATGACTACAAATCCATTAGCTGTGATACTTTATGATAATTAAGGAAGTCATCTGAAATAGACTTTTGAGGGAGTTCCTTCTTTAAAAATTGGTTTTATGTGTAGAAAATTACCAACCCCTTTGGTTGTGTTACTAATTATGTCTTGGAGGAGCCTCATTCTTTCAGCTAGACATATTGGATTAATTCAATCTACTCCTTTCTTAGATGCAATAATGAATCTTGAAGGACAAAACCTTTAGTAGCTACTTGTATTACAGGCTCACTCATCAGCCTATAGAACACAGAATTTCCCTACAAGCACTTGCTACATTCAAAACTATTGTATTTTTTTGGAGTGTGGCTATTACCGGAACTCTTTGGAACGACAGCTCATCACACTTCTCTGATGTTTTCCACCTTCTGCACATGAGGAAAATCGTTACTATAGACTTGGCTTCATGTGCAGAAATTTACCAGCAATTTTGGTTACATTATAATTTAGTTTTGGAACTCGCATTTCATACAACTATACCAATTGGATTAAATCATTGTGATTATTTCTTAGATGCAAATACAGTACCATCTGGTTCACTTCCAAGTAGCTAGATATTTGCAATGATATAGGAATGCAAATAATTAGTTTGACAATTTTGGTGAAACATGCATAAGAGGAAGCTTATTTATTCATGTAACACAACTGTGGAAGACAAAACTTTCAAAATTCCTTTCATTTGGGAGTGTGGCTTTTCCGGATCTCTTTGGAAGGACAACTCATCATGCTGCTCTGTCTCATATTTCCACTCTCTGCACTGGAGGGAAATCTTTCTTGTAGACTTGTCTTCATTTACAGAAATTTACCTGCCCTTCTTCCCATATTAATAATTATGTCTTGGATATGGCATTTTTACCCAACTACACTAACTGAATTAAATCACTGTGATCCTTTCTTAGATGCAATGTACTATAACTAGGTACACCTAGAGAACATGATTCTTAACCATTCGAGTTATCATAAAAATATACTTGCACATAGGTGGATACTTTCAATGAGATAAGAATAGAAAAAATAATTTAACAATATTGGTGAAACATGCACAAGAGGAAGTTTATCCATTAACCCATGGAACACAGCATTGGAAGACAAAACTCCTATATGGTCACTTGCTACCTTCAAAACTTCCCTTTATTTTGGGAGTGTGGTTTTAATAGGTCTCCTTAGAAGAACAACTCATCACTCTACTCTATCTTGTTTTTCCACCCTCTGCACTAGAGTGTAATTTTTCTTGTAGAGTTGACCTTTTGTGTAGAAATTTCCTAGTCCTTCTGGTTGTATTACTCATTCTGTCCTGAAGCAGGAAATTTTATCCAACTACACCAATTGAATCAAATCAATGTTGATCTTTTCTAGATTAAAATTTTTAATATAGTATTACCTGGTTAACTCAGTGAACAGTGCAAGTCCTTAACCATTCATTTTATCAGAGAAGGCTACTTACAATTAGCTGGATACTTTTAGCAAGATAAGAGTGCAAATGAATGATTTGATATTTTTGGTGAAATATGCACAAGAGGAGGCTTACCCATTAACCCATGGAATGCTTCTTTGGAAGACAAAACTTTCATGTGGACAATTGCTGCCTTGAAAACTCCCCTTTGGCTTTCTTTTGGGAGTGTTCTTTTTTCAGATCTCTTTGTAAGGACATCTTATTAGTTATTACAATGCTTTGTCTTGTTTCTGCACCCTCTGCACTAGACGTAATGATGTAATCCTTCTTCTGAGTTGGATTAATGTGCAGAAATTTCTCAACCCATCTAATCATATTACTAATCCTACACCTAAGTAGGCATTTTTATCCAAGCACACCCAATTGAATTAAATCACTCAGCAAATAGTACAATTCCTTAACCATTCCATTTATCATAAAAACTACTTTCAGTGAGACAAGAATGGAAATAGATAATTGGACAACTTTGGTAAAACATGCACTAGAGGAAAAACTTGGTTGTCATTTGGCAGACCCTTGTTGTCTTGACTAATGGACAACTCCATTCCAGGTTGTATTTATCTTCCCACATAAACCATTCTTCTGCAAAGGTTCCCAAATTTTTTGAACTGAAAACTTTTACAATATCATCCTCAATTCACATCCTCAATATCTTCATATTGTGGGCACCCCACTTTCCCTTCCCTCCCTTCTTTGTTCTATCTTATTTTGACAAGTTGTTTCTGTGAGAAGTCGTTTTACTACCATCCTAAGAATACTTACAAACTGTTATATCACAAACCCTAGATGGCTCTTAAAATATTAAATTATAATGCACATATACCCTTGGGCCAGTTTTGGTATGCAAATTACTACTTTGTATCTACTTCAGGAAATGTTGTCTACACATTTCTAGCGTCTCCAATGCTCTTCTATAATCACTCTTCTGACTAGTGTTGCCACATGGTTGGGTGGTTATACTTTTAGGGTTTTCTATTCTTGTCTATATTTCTAACTTTTGTTGTATGAAAAATATCTGTTCTTATCCAATGTTCATGTTGTACAGCCACTTTATTGATACAAGGATCAATATAGATATACATTAGAAAGGTTGAATACCTGTATGCTCTTGTCTTGCAATATTTGGAGTTCATAGCGCAAAATAAGTGAGTGGTTCCTAAACTTCGAATTGTCACTTCTTATATGAGATGCCATTTTGATGTCTTTCAGGCTTGATATCCATGTCTTCATACTCCTAGAAATATGAAATGTTTTGTTTTTTCCAAGGTACCGGTTACTATGAAATGCATCTCAAGGAGAAGTTACAGACAAGGGTATATTTCACAAGATCAAATCCTAACTTATCAGCATGTTGGTAATTTTTTGATGAAATTTTATGGTTCCCAATTATACAGCCTTAATGATATGTGAACAATTTGGTGCAAATACAAATAAGATGTTATATGAAATGTTATAGAATTTCTTAGAATACTGGTATTCATTTTAAGAATAAAATCCAAAGTTTTTTTTTCTAAGTCTATGTCGATCAAAAATATAAATGGAAGGCTTTGCGAGTGCTTAAAAATGAACAATCACATGGCAAATTGTTTCTTTGATGAACTGCCTTTAGGCTTTATTCAATATTTTTTTTCTTGGAGCTACTTCAATGAACATTGGTTGGCATTGCAATGAACATACTTTTGTCAACTTCATTAAAGGCCGGGTCTCTAGGGTATTTGTTATACCAAATAAACCTGCAACTTGGTCATGGCCTCATCCCTTCTTGAACTCATTCCATACGGGCTAGGCAAATGCAGCAGGAGTGGATCCTTGGTGTTGGCTTGACACTGTCAACCTCAACGGTGAAACCAACTCCTCGTTGGAAATTTATAATATTCAAATTAAAATTTAATTCACTACATTAAATTTACTAATAAACAACATAAGTGATGTGTTTGAGCTTGAATAAATAAGCTGCATTGAAATGTAGGTTTCGAAATAGATGAAAAGGCAAAGGATCTAGTTGTTTATACTGGGTAGATAAAATGATAATTCAATGCAACCAATCACTAATAATATTCTTTATAATGCAAGTATTAAGTGATTGCATTAATTTGATATTTCTATCACATATTCTTCCTCGTTAAGATCATTCCATTTCTTGTTCTCTTAGGATAATGGGTTAGATGATTAAATTTTGGACACTTTCTTGTTCTCCTCCCCTTATAGCAGCTACACCTTTCTGGCTCTCCTTCACTTTCTAGGGGTTTCCTTCTTGGGATAACTTACTTGTAGGCCTATGATTATCTCATTGCATTTTATATTTCTTTGGTACTCATTTTTCACTTCCTCTTATTTTAGAGGCGCTTTTTGCTTGCTTGTACCCCTCTTTTACTCAACTCTTTATTGTTGCTTGTAATCACTAGCCACTTTGACCTTTTTTTGTATTTAGTAGACATTAATAAAAATTTCAATTTTGTTTCAGTTAATGTGTTTGAGTACATTTGTATTGGGGATGCTCTAAAAAGAACTTGAAGTACTTGAAGGTAAGAATAAATTTTATTGTTCCTACCTAAAGAGGTGACTGAAGTGGCTTTCATTAACTTAAATGGGTGGCATTTTAATTGATATATAAAAGTTGTGGCTGAAATGGTCAGCAATAAGAAGTACATAATGTTCAAAGGATTCAAAATATTTTAATATAATAAGGAAGAAACTATCAGTTCTAATTCAAGACAAACACCTAGAAACTGACCATTCTTGCTTCGTGTTCCATCCCTCTTCATGCCCCTCTGTTATCTGCTGCACTACCAAATCCTCCATGCATCCCCCTCCATAAAAAATCCAATGGAGTCTAAGGGTCTGTTCACCATGGACTGAGAGATTTCTAGTGAAGCTACCAAGTATTGTGTGATAATGCATATAAACTGCACTGACCAATTTGCACATTTGTCTATTATGGGCTTAAGTTTGTGCTTCTGGGTCCTGATATTGAGCCTGCTTGGTATCTATTAGTGTTATTGGAACCTGTCTAGTTCAAGAAAAATGGGCTGGTTCGATTGGTTTAGAGGGTTTCCTGGTCTGGTCCAGTGCCTGAACCACCCGGACCATGTTTTTGACTCAAAAAAATTTTCCTATCGCCTTCAATAACTTAGTGAAAGATTCGCCAAGAGATTACAACATTATATAATAAAATGAAAGATTCACCAATATTTTACAACATTATATAATAAAATGAAAGATTCGCCAGGATTTTACAACATTGTATAGTAAAATGAAAGATTCGCCAAAATTTTTATATATACATATTATATTATTGATAAAATCGCCTTCAAATTTTCCCATATATTGAAGAGATTCGCCCATTTTTTATACATATAAATCGAGGGGGGGTTCTTAAAATCATCTCTATTGTTAGTATGACTACAAATCCATTAGCAGTGAGACTTTATGATAATTAAGGAAGTCACTTGAAAGGAGTACATATAGGCATAGGGGTCGGTTTACATTTATGATTATCCTTTGGATAAGATGATGTGTACAAACATTACTTTTCTTGATATCTACAGAATTAAAGAGAGATTGAATCATTCAACCTCTTATAGAGAGGCCTAAAGGAGAATTGATATTACCTTATTGAACACAGAATATAGTTAACTAAAGGGAAGAGGACTCTCTAGTGTTTAAATAAAGAGAAAATCAAGAGCCCATTTTATGTTCTGGAGATTTTATGAAAAGTAGAATGTAGGTAGCTTTGCAGATTTTAGGAGAGATAAAATGTTGTAAATATGTACTGCTCAGTGTCCATTTTAGGTGCAGTTTTGATGTGAGAAAATACATAGATACAATAAGTTTAGCATATGTCTTATGTAGTTCTCTTCATGGTGTGTCTAATACTTCTTTGGTTTATATCAGAGTACAGTATTGAGAATAGTACTGTAATACTTAGTATTGGTAGGAATGATAACCATTATTTTCTTGGGGGGAATTTAATGGAGAAATTGAAAAACTATTCCCTTAGTTTATGTATAGGCCCGGGATGGTTTATAAATGTCATGATTCATGTCAAGCTCCTTTGATACTCTTTATTTTCAGTTTCTTGTTGTTTGGAAAAATGATAGTTGAGAATTATTATTCCAATGGACATCTTTTTTTGATATCCATTGTTTTTTTCTTATTCATTTCCTTTTGATTTGAGTGGAGATTTACAATGTTGCACCTATTGTTAATTATAGGATTTGTTAGATTGTGTTGATTTTTACTTTGTTTAATATGATTACCTTATGCAGATATAAATACTAAAACAACAGAATAATGGATGCTTCATCTCTAGATGGCTGTTCATATTCTCAAGGCAGATGCAATGGCAATAATAAATTAGGAACAGATACGTCGAATAAAGGAACATGTAAGCCATTTCCAGAGAGACAAGTAATTTTCATTTTTATCAATATTTTTCTTTGTGATATCCATATTGTTTCTTTTTCAGCAATTTCTTATAATTTTTGTTCATTAATTCCTCCTTTTGTACTTTTCCTAAGGTTTGTATGTAGAGATGTTACACCTCCTATATTCTATTTGAATTCCTTAAATAGTCGCTGAATAAATATGATCTAAATTTACATTCCGTTCTGAAATTCATTTCATTTGAAATGCTTGGAATATTTTTATGTCCAAGATGCTTGTTGTTTTAACTTCTAAGCATGATTATCTCTAGTGTCTAGACAGTTTATTATAGATCTATTTTTACAGGTCACATTCTCTATTTTGGTTCTGTGACAATATTCTCCTGGAAGATAATTTGTTGGTGGCTATTTTCTAATTTACAGGGTGCAATTAATTTGCTCATGGCTATATACAAGAAAGAATTCAGTGAAATGGGTGGCTATTTGATAGATACAGGTGAGGTATTATGACACTGATTGCATTTATTATATAATTTTTGTTGGAAAATATTATGTTGACCGAAGGACTTCACTGTATGTTACTAGATATTGTGATATTTTCACTTTGGTCTTCTAAATCTTGCAATATGAAGTTGTGTCACCTTTGAAATTGTAATTATCACTTGAATCGCAAGATCTCATGTCCCCAAATTGATGGAAATGATACCAAGTTCATCTTGACCAACTTTATCCAATTGCTGGCATTAAAGCTATATAATGTTTTCTCTTTCTGAAATTTCAAATGCACATGGATTTTTATAAAGGCTATAGGACGTCTCCTGTGTCTAAAATTACTGAACATTGAATGAAAGGGTGTTAATTGGTTTGGATACAGCTAGCATTTCTAGCTAAGATGATATCACACTAAAAATGTGGAATATTTTATCATGCAGGTAATATTGAACAGGGTGGAGCATTTTATTCAGGATGTTCAAACATGAGTATAGGATTTTTCAAAAGCGATCTTATATTCATGAGGTACAAATTTAGTTTATATGAAATTATGAAAACCTTTGTTAGTTGTACGTATTTGGGCCTTATTTTGAAAAAAACACAGCTATACAGTTTTTCACTTTTCAATAACCCCCACTGAGGATAGCACCCTTCCATTGGGCCAAGTTGTGAGGTTAAGAAAATTTTGAATAGGAACTCTATGCCATATGAAAAATGTAAAATGGTTCAATAGCTATTTTTGCAGAGCATTTCATTAGGAAATACATTAAGCCAAGGGAAATACTTTGTTAAAACTCCAGAAATATTAGGAAATACATGTATTTTACATGCTCACACATATTTTACATGTATTTTAATATATGCATATCCAACCATATTGTATCCAATTTGTTCTCATATATGTACATATATCTATCTACATCCTGGTAACTTTAGCTTCTCACTGTTAACTAGATGAATTATCATAGTTGACTTCTGTTAAGTATTTGATTACTAGCAATAT
The DNA here is from genome assembly GCA_001517045.1 of Pseudotsuga menziesii. Classification (NCBI taxonomy): domain Eukaryota; kingdom Viridiplantae; phylum Streptophyta; class Pinopsida; order Pinales; family Pinaceae; genus Pseudotsuga; species Pseudotsuga menziesii. Next base: position 20,556 of record LPNX010147856.1, on the reverse strand, counting down.
ATTAGGTCAGACTAACCTAAGTTTCTTGGTTTTTCTTAAAATTTATGCTCATTTCCTTTATATCCAAATGAAGGCATACAATATGCTCTACAAGATGAAATTATTGTTACTGCATTTGTTTTATGGGAATGACCCATCTCTTGAAGGATACAACCTAGAAAATTTCCAAGAAAATGACAAGAAAAGGACGCCAACAAACCGTTCCTAGGGAGTTCTTGGAATGCTCAGTATTTTTGAAATGGTACTAGTCTTTTCTCTAAACTTTCTTTTTGATCCCTTTGATCCCTTCATCATAATGAGTACCATTATACACTCGATGTAGTTCAGCCACATTACTCTTTTGTACTTGCCATTTTTTATGTTCAGGAAGATATTGTAGATTCTCAGTGTATGCTATTTCCACTTAAAATTCCTTCCATAATGCCTTCAACCCCCACCCCCAAACATATTTAGTGAGTGGTCTATTCCTTCTGTTCCTTACAAATCTTTAAAGACATTGGAATTAAGTTTCCTTATAGCAATTCCAATGAAATGATATAAAATATGTTTGAAGGAACACTCTCTTTGTTTTCATTCTTGTTTCCCCACTCTGTTAGAACTGATCTTATCCAGGTAACTATGTTGGTACATAAGTTATAACTTATCTCCTGTGTAATCACATGCAGCTAGGACCAATAGTAGAATTGTCTGTCTACTAGAATAAGGTGTTACATGTTTGTAACTAGGCTGTCATAATTTGGCTTCTAGCTAGACTGGTGGAACATTAATTTTTTCTCTGGTCATGTGCATGCACTAATGTGTATTGCTAATCACATGGCTTATTAGGTCCTGATATAACCAGAATGCCCAAGCTACATGATTTTAGGTAACCAAATTGGTACTATTACATTGTCATATTCTGATACATGCAACACTATTGATGTTGATGAGTGTCCTTTCTAGTATTACAAAAGCCTCTTTCTATGTTGCCTTGTTCAACCATTAGATACTCAAAGTTGTGTATTGATCCTTTTTACCATTATAAAGGACTCTATAAGTTAGGTTCTCAAATTCTTAAAGGGTTCTAGCTCAATGGAAGAGTGCCTGCCTTACAAGCAGGAGGTTGGTGGTTTGATTCCTCCATGCCCTAATGCTATTATAATATCGGATAAATACTAAAAAAGACTAAATTAGTGACCAAAACATGAGAGACGTGAAACTAGGCATTAAAAAGGATGCAACACATGGCACTAATGATGAAGCCAAACATGGCGTTGATATGGTAGCAAAATAAGACGTTACTTTGGATGCAAAACATGGGCTACATAGGAATCAAAATATGGTGCAGCAATAGAAGAAATATTTGGCGTCATTTTGGTAGCAAAACATGATGCAAAAAAGGAAGAAAAAATTGGTGCAAATTTGGAAGCGAAAATTGGTACATATTTGGAAGTAAAACATGGTACATAATGGGATGCTAAAGTGGTAGCAAAAATGGATGCTAATTTGGATGCTAACATGGTGCTATTAAGGATGCAAATATGGCACTAACGGGGGTGTCATTTAAGAAGAAAAAGAGGACACTCACTAGGAAGCAAAGAAGGACGTTGTTTAGGAAGCAAATTTGGGCACTATTTTGGAAGCAAACCTTGATGTTGTTTAGGAAGCAAAGTTGGACGCTATTCTAGAAGCAAAAAAGGAGATGCTATTTTGGATGTCATAAAGGGTGCTATTTAAGAAGCAACAAAAATATTTTTTTGGGGATGCTTTAAGTTTTGTTCATGAAGCGTCCCATTTAGCATCTAGTTTGACCACTCAATGGAAAAAAAAATTACACTACAAAGGGTTTCTATCATGTTCCACCTCCTCCAAGTCTATCTAATCTAGAAACCATCCCAGGTGTTCTTCAACTGAATACCCACTCTCCCCATTGAATTATTTTATCCTTTGGGAGTATCCCAGAGGGAGGTCATGAAGAGTAGTGGGAATGCGAAGAGGATAAAAACTATTTTCCGTCCTTGGAGGTATAATAGGGTTTACAAGGTGGATTAAGACTGGTGTAACATAAATTGGTAAGCTATGAGGAACTATAGAAATGGGGAGAGTTGTGAAACTGGAAGATGAATGTTGATTCTGTTTTGAAGCAGTGGGAGAAAAAATTGCAATGGTATACTACATTAGGACAAAAAAATTTAATAGGGTTGACTTAGAGGTAAATATGGGGCACTCTTAGTCAGACAAGTATCTCAAATTCCAACCTAGAGACTCAAATATCTCGGGAAACCAGGGTGTATGGGAAAATTTGAACGAGGAGGGGTCCAAGATGACCTCGGATAGGATGGAATCAAACTTAGTCCTCGGAAGAACTAGATCCAATTTTTCACCATAATATTTAGATATATCATTAATGGAAACAACACTTCAGTAGTTAAAGAGAAAGTTTTGTCTAACCTCTGCAACTTGTTGACTTTTTAATCAGACTTTCTAGATCAAATATTTCTTGAAACGACTTGGACATAGGGTTTCTCCTCATATTAGTTCTTTTGAAGCCCAATATTTCCAGTGGATTCAACTTCTAAATGTTTTAGAGTGGATTCTCTAGAGAACGTATAACCAATTGTGTGTCTAAGACTAACCACTCAACCAGCTTGTAGAGCTAGGACCATGTCATTTTCCCAAGGAGATAATAGTCATTACTTTCCCGGCAACAAAGCCAAGATGTTATCACCCTATATTTTTCCTATGGTTGTAGTAGGAAGTCACAGGGGTAGCCATTTCAATCCAATATTTAGAATGTATTCTAGCCAATACAGTTGGACATGGCTCTCTCTTTGTCATAGAAACATTCACATATACATATGGCTTTAAGCAAGCATTCAGAAGGCTAGATTTCTAAGGGGAACAAGATATTTGCAAATTTAAAGATGGTGAAACAAGCAAACAAGAAATACCACTCAAAAATAGAGTCACAATCTGAATCAATCAAGGGTATTACAATGAAAATGAGGGGGGATTTTCCTTTGTATTTTGAGACAAATTAGTTGTCACATTCAGTCAAATATCTTCAAGTGCTGATAGGAGAAAGGAGAATGAGCCTAGTGAATCAAGAGGCACCTATATATGCATGAATCTCTTGCACCACCTTTAGTAGCAACAACAATAAAGGATACTAAATGATACATAGAACATAACAAAGGGTGACTTCTATAATAGTCATCATAGAAACAAAACAAATGCAATATCTGATGCAGGGAGCACTTAATGTAACAAATTCCTTGGACACAACTAGAAAGCATGGAAATGAAAATGATGCAAACATGAAACATGAAATGAATGTAGAACACCATGATGAATTTGAGAGGCATAGAAGAATATTTCTCATTTACCCTTCCAAGAAAGCATTATAGAGATATGAAAACCAAAAGCGGGAGGATTTTGAATGAAAGTTCTAACCCTTTATTCCTCTATCAAGGTTACATTTATAGTGTCATGGGCTCTCAATACCAACCTTGAAACAAAGATGAATTCATTTACAAAATTGGGAATCAATCCCAAATCATCATTTCAAATCCTAACAAACTCCAAAGGTGGCATATTAGCCATGATTCATATATAAAACAAGAAATATGGGGTAACAGAAATGCTAGATAAAAAATGGCAATGAAACATCTAGGATGTAGGTTCGCCTGATATAAAATGATATTTCAGAACATATCTAACAGTTTTACTCTTCCAGACGAAATCTGCACAATTGAATTTATCCCCGCTTCATCTCCATTTCGCACATACACTGATCGTCTACCTCCTCGCACCTTTTTCTTGAGAAATAAACCATAGTCGTAGATCTCTTCCATGAGAAATATCAGTTGTCCCACGATGTGGCCCCTGCACAATTTTGCAATCCCTTATATTTTTAACCTTCATGCATATTTCCACTACGAAATCAACTAGGACCGTAGATCCAATCAGTGCTAAAATCTCCGTTATTAAAAGGTGCGGGGTCTACCAAAATTTTGTAGTGCCTCATCCTACTAAATTTTGCCCATGCTTCCATCGTGAATTATGTGGACCACTAATCATCTCTCCACCAGATCTCTGTCATCCATAGGTATGTGGTATACCAACATTTTGAAGCATCTACTTCTGCTAAATTTCACACATGTCTAAGATGTGAAGTACATCTCCACCATATATTTGGCCCGCTCAATATCATGGCCGTTGGAAGAAGCGGGCCACACAATATTTTGTAGCCTTGTCATACGTTATCCTTCATGCATGTTTCCACTGAAAAATCTATTTCAACTGTATATATTCAACATCCTTAGATATTGGCCATTGAAACTTGAAGGATGTAACAAATTTTGTGATCCTCGACAACTTATTTCTCTGCACAATTTTGCTCAGCAAAATATTCCTCATCTGTCGATCTACCTTGCCTATTCATCTGATGGTTGATCCTACACACCATTTAACCCTGTTCCACCAATTTCAATCTTCCTTTATTAACCATGCATCTTTCCTTAGGAGAAACCATTCATTTTCTCTGCTACGCATCTATGCCATTCATTTTCACCACCGCATAACCTACAGAACCTCATTATGTCCTTCAAGGTCCTATGATAGGGAATTTCGTACCTTGTTCCTCCTTTCATTGTCATACTCCCACCCAAACTATTTCTCCCAGAATGGTGTTGTTGGGGCCTAGAAAATCGTACGTAACAACAGTGGGGATTCTCCCCAATAAACGTTCCCAATTAGCTCATTATTGTTTGGTATGGGTAATCCCTCCAGTTTACGATCCAACTACGGTAGGTCAAGTAATGATTAAAGTGTTTTATAGGTTACAGCCCAGTCCACCGTGTATATTTTTTAGTTTTTTAATGTTTAAGTATGATATGCAAGTGCCTAACTAAATGCAGACCCTAGAGATAATGAGGAGGGTCATAATGTGATGCGCAGGTTCTTACCTCTTCTCTTACCTCTCTCGCTTCTAAATCACAAATAGCAAGAAACTAAGTAAGACTCAATATCATATCCCTAGTGAGAAAAACTATCATTTATGGTGAGTAATGTATCATATTGCATGCATAAAGGAAATCATAGATAGCTCTTAACGTTTCTAAACACATGAATATTAATAGAAATATAAAAAACAAGATAGCTTATTGTTAATTAAAACATTCATTACTCAATGTGGAAATTTCACAAAATAAATAGGAGTACATTCATAACATGAAATAATTCAATATGTTAGAACGATCTCATAGTTCATGGAAAAAAGCTGAAAAAGAAATGGTTCATATCCAACTAGCCCATAGCAAACATTTGAAAATCCACAGAACTTTCTCCAGCAAAAACATGTGACTCTTTATTGTAAAATGAATTAGTTCTTCTTACAATACTTCCTCAAGATAGTTTGGGAAAAAGGCCATTTCCTATATAAAACTCTCCTATACTTATACAAAAGCAAAAACTCTTGGGATGATCCTCATTGTCTCTTGAGCTTCCCCAACCTTTCTTTTCCAAAAAATTGTCCTATAGCTTCTGCACAAAATTAATACAATATATTGCATTTTCTAATTAATATTCCCAAAACATTTTATGAGGATGGCCCAACTTTCTCGTTGGTGAGCTTTTTCTGTGCATTAGCATCTGTTGCTATGCTTTCAAGCCGAGAAGGCTCAAGGAGTTGAATGTTAATTTCGTATTTGGCATCTTGGGTATTCACCCCCTATATCCTCATAGGAATTAGGTGTAGTTGGTCCTCTAATAAGTGTATGCTCACTGCTACATGTGCTACTGCATTTTTCAATATCCATTCATCTAATTCCTTAACCTGCTGTATTTTTTGTTCACCTTATTTGTACATGTCCTGTAAATGATTTAGAAACAACTCATGTTTAGGTATCACCTCCAATATTTTCTTAGCATAAACTTGACACCAGTTATATGTGAAGAGTACTCTCCTACAAAATTCGGCACAAGCAGTCTTTGTCTTCTTTACTGTCCTTTTAAATTCCTCTGCGACATTACTAGCGAATTCCATTAACTAATATTCCTACTGCAATGTCTATTTATATTTAATGGCTAGGTCTACAAGATATTCTTTATTGGTTTCTAACCAAACCATTCTTCCCTTTAGACTTTCCAATATATCCTGAGTCCTATCGAGGAAATATGAAGTGGTGTTCACAATCTACTCGAGCTTGGTCTCTATTTGGAAAACTTTGCATATTTCATCTTCTATTTGTATTTGTATTTAATGAATCCTTCTCCTTAGAATCAAAACATGCTTCTTTAAGGGTAGAATGTCATCTTTCTACTCCATAGAAACCTTTAGTGACGCGGTCAATGAATTTTTCTGTTCTTTTAAAGATGTTATCTGCATCGAATATTGCTTCTTCTTTTCTTCTGCAACAACCTTTTCTATTTCTGGCTCAGTAACCTTGATTTCCAACTTGTTCTTTTCTTCATTTAAATTTCCACATGATAGTTGAAGATTATCCGTTTCAATCTATAAACTATGATGCTCCAGCTGTAGATTTCGTAACTCTGCCAAAGTAACCTGGGAACTCTTCATTGCATTTTTTGTAGATATTGCTAAAGAATCCTTATCTGCTTGCAGAGTTTGACATTCTGTTCTTGAAACCTTGAATTCTACTGTCATGTCTTCATATTTTCTCTTTAGCTTCTGGCTTTCATCCCTTTCCTTCTTTAAGGTTTCTTTCAGTGGGGCTACAGTCTTCCGTGACTACTCCAGATACGTCATGGGGCTGTCCACATTTTCTTCAATTGCTAAGGTTAAAGCTACCCCAACTCTTGTTATCGATCATGGATATTTATGCGTACCATGTACCACTATCTTGTCTTTCACCATATTCCCTAGGTTTCCTTCTGTATCTACCATTTTCTCAGTCCTCTTGACAATCCTTTTCTTTTATTTGTGATAGAATATGGTAGTGAAACCAGGTACTTCCTCTCCGGTGATAGGCATCAAAGGAATCAAATCAAATTCAAATATTGAAACCTCTCCTAACACACTACCAAAAGGGACAACAGGCTCCAAGGGATCAAGCTCGGATCGTTCTTGTTCTTGATCTGCATGATCTTGAACTTCGTGTACATCAACCTGCTTTATGGGCTGCTTCTCCTTTTGGGATTCTGTTAGCCTAAAGCCCTCACTTTCTGCTTGTTTCTTCTTTATTTCAGCCTCTTATTTTATTTTTCTTTATTATTCTTCCTTCTTAGTTTCTTCTTCTGCAACTCATTTCTATGGAAATTGAACCCAAGTGATAGAACAATTACACTCACAAAATTGCTAATCAAACATGCAAAATTACCATCAAGGAGACTGAAATTCGAGCATAACACTAATATGTATTGAATAAGTGTACAATATCCAACCTTGTGAAGTCATAGACTACTGCAATATATATTTACATGAGATATTCGAATGCATAAGGATTCCATTAAAAATAGTCAAAAGGTAGGCTTACTAAATCTAGTCAAATCCCCCGTAGGTGCATAAAGCAGTTTCCAAATCCACTTAGAGGCTCACGAATTGGCAAAGTCAAGTAGGAAATGTAATAAGGGATGGAAAGAAAAATCATACATGATTTTATTAGAATAAAAGGGTGGAGGATGATGTGGGAAAAAAACAAGTAAACTACACCTAGTCTTACTTTCCCTTTTGTCTTAATTCTCAATAAAACAGGAAGCTTTGCAGAAAAAGTATATATGCTCTTTGGAGGATCTAGAATAAAGAAAACATACTAAATATTGTTTCTAGGAGGTTTCCCAAGTGCTCCATGACTTATTTTTATCAAGTTTTGACTTCTATGACATGTAGAAGGCAACTAGCATAGAGTGGAATCTAGGAAACTAGGTAATAAGACAAAAATTGATTTAATTAATGTCTAAGGTAGGTAACTATTGGTTGGTTATTATAACACCTCCCCTTAAGCCTGATTTTATGAGTAAATATCAGAAAACTATAGGGCCTAGAAACAAGTCTTAGTCACCCTTTACATACTGCTTGTCCATTCAACCAAGGAAAGAGGCAAAAACCCAATGGAAAAATCCTCCCTTAAACATGGACAGTAAAACAAAATTTGAAAATATTGTCATCAATCATGCTTCATAACATGGTCAGCAATCCCTAGTAGTGATTTGATATTGCTGAATGTATTCTCACAAAAAACTTTGGTGAATATGTCTGCTACTTGTTTTGAAGATGCATAGAAGAGTAGGTGAATGGTGCCATCATGCACAAGCTATCTGATGTAGTGCATATGGATCTCAATGTGTTTGGTTCACTCTCTCTGAAACGGATCATTGTAGATTCAAATGGTTCTTTGATTATCACAATAGATAATTGCTGAAAATTCTGATTCAAAGCCACACTCACCAAGTATTCCCTGCAACCACAAACATTAAGTTGTTGCATTTACAACTCCTCTGTACTCTGCTTCTGTAGATGAGAGTGTTGTGGCACTCTAATTCTTGCTTGACCATATGATTGTTCCTTATACAATAATGAACACATATCGTAATGTTGACTTTCGATCTGTGTTGTCACCTTCCCAATCACTGTCAGTAAACCCAATCAAATCAAGATCAGATTTAGCTTTGTAGAAGATCCCATGAGTTCTTGTTCTTTGAACAAAGTTAAGAATCCTTTTGGATTATCTCCAATGGATCTCATGAGGGTGATCCATGTATATTTAATCCACACTAACTGTATAATATAGATCATTTTGAGTGTGTGTAAGATAAAGCAAACACCCAATCAACTGCCTATACATTGTATTATTTACCATAGGAGAAGAACCTGCTTCTTCAAGCTTAACTCCTGAAAGGAAGGGATTCTTACTTGAATTGCAATATTTCATGTTGAACTTGTTTATAAAATCTAATTCATACTTGTACTGATGTAATTTGATTCCATGTTAGGATTGAGCAAATTCTAGACCCAAGAATTGGCTCAACAATCCCAAATCAGTCATAGAAAATGCATGGTTCATTGAATCCTTCAAGGAGGAAATCTCTTTCTTTGAACTTCCTGTAATCAGAAGTTCATCCACATAATAAACAATAATAATAAAATAAACATTAGTATCATACTTGCATCGAACAAAACTCAATGACAGCAAAAATCCATCAATCTTGGCATACCAATCCCTGGGGCCTTGCTTGAGCCCGTACAACGATTTATTTAACCTACACACAAAATATGGATTAGAAAAAAAAGCTTGAGATTATTTCCTATAAATATATTCATTTATATCTTCATTTATGAAAAAACACTTCAGATCCATGTGATGTACCCCCCACTGCTTCGAAGATGCAATGGCTAAAGCTAGCCTTATGGAGTCCATCTTTTCCATTGGTGCAAAGGTTTCATTGTAGTCAATACCATGTACTTGTGAGTATACCTTGGCTACAAATATTTTATTATATTTAAAAGGTGAACCATCAGCAGCAAACTTAGTCTTGAAAACCCACTTACATTGAACTAGCTTCCTCCCTAGGGGAAGATCAACCAGTTTCCAAGTGTTGCTCTTTTGCAGCGAGCTGAATTCTTCTTTCATGGTTGTTTGAAATATTGGATCATGTGCTTCATCTTCATATGTTTGTGGGTATTATTCAACCATCAGATAGAACTTCTCTTCAAACAAAGGGTCTTTCATACACAGGGCACTCTCAAACTGAGATCTAGTCCTCCTAGGGTCACTAGGATTTCCAGCTAGTTCCCCAGCTGCATGAATGGTATTTGCTGCCCATTTTAGTCTTGTAGAACTGTCAGGATATGAAATTAAATCATCATTATCAGACATATCAGAATCAGCAAACTCATTAGTCTCTACACTTACAGTCAATGGATATACTGGTGAAGAAGACACTCCAACTTCAACTGCTATGAAAGGCTCTTCTTTGAACTGAACACTTCTTTCAATGAAAGATTTGTTAGTGATAAAAGTTGATCAGCTTGTACCCTTTTGAATCTTTAGAATACCCAACAAATAGGCACTCTTGGCTTTGGGGCTGCAAAGCCTTTCTCTTTTCAGTTGGAATTCTAGCCCAAGCCTTTGAGCCAAAAATCCTAAAATGGGTCACATCTGGCTTGTGCCCACTACAAGCTTCAAAAGGAGTCATAAAATCAAGATGTTTATGAGGCACCCTATTCTATATTTAAGATGCATAGTTTATAACCTTGGCCCAAAATTTTGGTGGCAAAGTCTTAGCCTCCATCATACAGGTTGCCAATCAGACTTGATATACTCACCACCATTTCCAGATATGAGGATATTGAGTTTCCTCCCAAACTGGTTTTCAACCAAATCCTTAAAGACTTTGAAGAGGTCGAAAACTTCAGACTTATGCTTTAGGAAGTAAACCCAACAATACCTAGAAAAGTCATCTATGAAGGTCAGTGCATATTTGGATTGAATCATGGACATATGAGGAAATGGGCCAGAAAAATCACTATGGATCAAGTCAAGAGGTGCAGAGGTTCTCTCATGACTAGCTCTCTCAAATTTGTGCTTTGGGTGTTTTCCTAGGATACAACCTTGACAGACACCTTTGGAAAACTTGATCTTTGGTATCCCTATGACCATATATTTTTCACTCAAATCAGAAAGATACTTGTAGTTAATATGGACAAATATTTCATGCCAAAGCTTTCTTTCCTCATTAGCATGAGTCAGAAGAGCAGAGGGGTTTGAGTAGGGTATAAAATGGGAAAACATGTATACCTTCGAAGTGTGATCAACAACACCTTTTGCTATGACTTTACCATTCGAAATATCTATGATTTCAACATCATCAGGGGAGAAGATGACCTTTTTTGGAGACCCTATGTGAGTGATCTGATACACTGACAAGAGATTAGAGGTAAGACCTGGAACATACAACACAATATTGAACTTACCTTGGCCAAGATGAAGCCTTCCTTTCCCCAAACTGTCAGTGAGAGAGTCATCTCCCAAAACTATTGGTGGAACTTTAAACATGTCAAGAGAGGAGTATGCCTCCTTTGTTGAAACCATATGTCTAGAAGCTCCAAATTCTATGATGAAGCTAGGCGAGCTTGATGTGCCAGCAACCAAAGCATGTATTCTCTCTCTGTCCTCTGAATTTGATCCTCCTTCCCTCTTATTTGAGAAATTAGGAAGGGATATGTTATTCTTATCTAGTATTTTGGTCAACATGTCAATTTTATTCTGCATAAGGAGCTCTCAGGATGATATCCCTTACTGCAGTATGCGCACTTGCTCATTTCTCCTTTGTTCTTCTTATTCTAGTAGTTCTTCTTGGAACCTTGGGGCTCCTCTTGAGACTTGTTCTTGTATCTCTTTTTCTTAGGTGGATTCTTAGCTTTCTTCTTGCTTTTTGAATCCACCCTTGAATCTCCAACAACCAAAGATTGGTCTTTGGAAGGTTTGATGGTGCCCATCATCACCAATTTATCTTGTTCCTGTGTGAGGGATTCCATGAACTCTGCAAGCTTAGGCATATTCTAGGATCGAGCTGTCAACATGGTGGCATGGAAGGTAAAAAAAAACATTGAATAGTTAGGTCCAAGCTTCGAGAGTATGGCCAAAACTAGTTTCTCTTCCTTCTTTTCAATTCCACACTATTTTAGCTGCAAAACAAGGGCTTTAAACTTCAAAAAATAGAGTTGCAAGGATTCGAAGCTGCTGGGACTCAAGGAGATCAGTTAATTCTTGATTTGATGTCCCCTCATCTCATTTGTATTACCAGAAAGATCTACAATATTCTCCCACACTTCATTAGGTGATTTCAATCCATCAAGACGGAAGAGGAGGTCTCTTGAAATGATCAGACACAAAAGACCATAGGCCTCATCCCTCCTGTTGTGCCATTTTATTTTCTCTGAATCAGTTTCCATAGTAACCCTATAGATTCATTTTTGTCTCAAAAATATATCCATCTCATCTTTCCATTCAAAGAAATTAAATGGAGTCAAGATGATCTTCTAAGATTGTTCCATAGCTCAGAAACTATGCCCTTCAGTCAGCGGAATGTGCTCTTGGTCAAGATGTCAAAACCGCAATAGTAATATGGAAGGAGAGAAATAAATTTACAAAGACTCTGATACGATGTGGAAATTGAACCAAAGTGATAGAACAATTACACTCACAAAATTGCTAATCAAACATGCAAAATTACCATCAAGGAGACTAAAATTAGAGCATAAAGCAAATTTGTATTGAATAAGTGTACAATATCCAACCTTGTGAAGTCATAGGCTTCTGCAATATATAATTACATGATATATTAGAATGCATAACGATGCCATTCAAAATAGTCAAAAAGCGGGCTTACTAAATCTAGTCAAATCCCCCATAGGTGCATAAAGCAGTTTCCAAATCCGGTTAGAGGATCACGAATTGGAAAATTCAAGTAGGAAATATAATAATGGATGGAAAGAAAAATCATACATTCTTTTATTAGGAGAAAACGATGGAGGATGATTTGGACAAAAAACAAGTCAACTCACGTAGTCTTAGTTTCCCTTTTGCCTTAATTCTCAATAAAACAAGCAACTTTGCAGAAAAAGAATATATGCACTTTGGAGGATCTAGAATAAATTAGACATGCTAAATATGGTTTCCAGGAGGTTTCCCAAGCGCTCCATGACTCATTTTTAGCAATTGTTGACTTCTATGACATGTAGAAGGCAACTAGCATAGAGTGGCATCTAGGAAACTAAGTAATAAGACAAAAATTGATTTAATTAATTTCTAAGGTAGGTAACTATGGGTTGATTATTCTAATAGTTTATTTTCTTCTTATTCAATTCTTAACCAATTTTCTACTTCCTGTACCAATTTGTTGGCATCTTCTTCTCTTTTCTTGGCCTCTTCTTCTTCTAGCTTCTTAGCTTTTTTTGAAGTCTTGCCTTTCCACCCATAGTTGTTATCTGTTGCTTAAAACTTTTCTTGAGGGCTCATATGTTCTTTGCATTTTGGAATGTATCCTCATCTTTGTCCCAGAAGTCAGTATACTCAAAATGGATTCCTGCTTCTTTGTAGTAGCCAGCTACTTTGTTATAGGAATCATTTCTATGCAAATTCATTTCTCCGAAGCAAAAATATCCTATCTCTTTAACAAACTCTACTGCCTGCTTTACCCTTGAAAACTTATAGCTTCCAAGTAAGAAAGGTATTGTAGGGTACATTTCCTTCTTATGTTCAAACAAAAAATTTCCTACTCCATCTATGTACAACTGTTTGACTACCTCCTTGTGGAGTACATAATCTGTAGCATATTTTTGGAGCAGAGAAGGAGCTCTGGAGCCAACATACATTGTTATCTACACTCCATATTCTGTTAAATAATAATCCTCAAACTCTTTTATAACCTTAAATGCTTCTTTGGACATGCAATTACATTCAGTTCAGAAAATCAGAGTATACAGGGTCATATTGAAATGATCACAGATTTCCCTATAATAACTATAATACTTATGTGCCCAAAACAACTTATAATCCATGTAGACTGGGGTTCTATCCTTCTTCCAATTGGATTTCAAAGTAGGGAAAGTATGGGTGCACAATATGTAGTCAATTAGAATAGAGCTCATATAAAGTTCAGATTTCTTATGAGATAATCCTTCTAAGGCTGCACTTCTACATGCAGAAAGGTTGTTCGACACTATACTAGCCCAGTTGAAGATGGTTCCTTGTGTAGAAATGAAAAATATAACTGGTATCCAACCTATCTTGAAAATTTTTCCATTTTCTCAACCAAAGATCCTGTTAAGCATCAAAGCAATAAACCTGTAAGGAGCTCGAAGAGTTGAGGTGTCATATTCTCCGGAAGGTCTGGTTCTGAAACTCTTTCCTGGTATCATCATTATCTTTACAGTTTCCACTAGGTCTATAGCTACCTCCTTTATCCATCTCTCCATTAGGTAGACTTGTGGTGAGGGTAGATGGTATGCCATAGACACATAGGCAGGGCTATATGCAGCGTAGCCTTGCTTTGCAGTGTTTTCTAAGATCATTTTTGTCACATCTGTGGTGGGCAGAATCCAACCTGTTACATCTAAGAAGGGAAATAATTTGGGCCTCGTAGCTACTTTCATCAAAGCTGACTTTTCAATGTTAGCATAGATCGTCAGCTGTTCAAACCTAGCATCAGGTACATTCTGGTTTGAGATCATCCTGAATATTTCTCCCCACATGTAATCTGGTTCAATTCCAGTGGTGGCTTTGGTTTCTTCATAGATGAATTCTACCTTGGTTATTATCTCTACCGCAGGCCCTTCTTCAGCCACCTAAGCTTTCTTCTTATGTCTCTTTGACATGTTGTTGTTATAGCAATCAACCTGTTACAATCAAACAACATGTTTTAGGCTAACTGAGCTCTAGCAAGTGCTTATAGCAATACACAAGAAAATATACTAATTTATTTACCTCTTCGACATGCATGCTGTCAAAATAGGTTCAACACAGTCTTTATGAATGAATGATTTAACAAGGAAAATCCTACAAACTTCTTCCTAAATATGCCTAAGATCCACTATCTCAAAACCTTAATCGACCAAAAAAAATTCTTTGTCTCACAGAGGTACTTATCAAACTTATTCTACCACTAGATATCAATACAATTCTCAACTTCAAAATAGCTAAACCCTGTGCAGCAACTGTCTTCAAGAAAAAAACCTAATCAATCGAAATCCCTCCTGAATCCCATGGGATACCGTAACTGAGGAACAAACGGCTTCCTAATATCTCACCGACCATCAAATTACCAATACAAGGGTGGTGTGGATGAAAAAACACCCATATGCACCATGTCGTAATAGCTCATGCAAGAAACGCAGACGCATCCATAACGCTTCAACTGCGTCCAGACTCAAACCTCCCACGAGATGAAAACTCAAAAACGGGATAAACCCTCTTTTAATGTAAAATATCCATAAAATCATCTTAAGAAGGAAAAATTTCTAACCCCCTATGCGGTAAAAACCTAACCTGCAGAAACCTAATGGTTCAAAATCAACCAATAACAACCAAAATAACAAAACCATGGGTAACCTACCTAGAAGTAGCGATGCAACTGACTGGATAGGATGAAAACTCTACGGGTGCAAGATCAAAATGAACAAGTTTTTGACATATGTGTGCACACTCTTCTTTAGACTGCTTCCATAGTGCAAACGACAAATATCAATGCAAATGACAAGTCATATGGCCGTATATATATACCCATGACCGGCAGGAAACTATTGGTAAACAAATAATAAACCAATCGAAAGAATAGGCCAGAGGATCACCACAATAGCGGGTGTGAAATAGACTACCATCCCAGGATTACTTACTACTCTCAGACATCGGAACCACTAAGTTCTATCCTCAAAACCAAAAGCTGATAAACCTTCGTAATGTTGTCTATGGACTGTTCTATCATCGTGGGCTTTACTTTGGGAACGGGTATTGGAGCTCGACAACATTAAGCTCCACGTAGTCGGTAAAGACAACATGAATCTTTCGGATCTCTTCAAGACTATCCTCCCACAACCTTTGGTGAAATAAGTATTATAAATCTGGGTTGCTTCAGTTAATCAACCCGATAGAAAAAAGAAAACATCATCGGATATCAGAAACACTTGGGTGAAGAAAAAACAAGATCGTCGAAAAAAGCTAGATGATTTTGTTTCTGTAATGTCAGGAGGATAGTCCACTATGCTTCCAATATCAGAAGAATAGTCAACTAATCTTCCGATATCGAAAAGTGAAACAGACCATGTTTTTCAAAGAAATCTCTGAACTCAGGGAAACTTTGGCAATAACAAAATACTCCTAGGCGAAATGTAATAAAAGCAAATAAAAGGGGGGCCCTAAAATTTGAAAATTTTGGGGAAAAAGTTATAGCTGCTACAGGTGCTTACACATATGCAAAATATCTTCAAAATTTAGCACTAGTGCTAACTAGGTGCTAACAGTGACTATCAGAGATCATACCCAAAATACACTAAACTTGGAAAACATCCCAACTCCTGATATGATTCATTTTCATAAACAAGTTGGGGAGGTAATTTACAGTGACCTTCTCAAGGATACTTTGAAAGTATCTAGACTACAATAAGCTAAGAGAAAAGTGGAGAACCAGCTAAGGAAGGAAAGTGTTGAAAATAAGGTGCATCAACATCATATAAAGAAACTTGAGGGGGATATGTTAATTGTTGATAGTGAAGAAGACAAGGGAACACGTACCCAAAATCTGTTGAATGAGAAGGAAAATACTATTAAACTCCTCAAGAAAAAATTAAAAATTTCATCCACCCAACACATACAAGCTATTGAGCTTACTGAGTTGGAGAAAGAAAAAGAAGATCATAATGCTGAATTAAGTGACTGTAAAGCCAATATTTTGAAGTTCAATGAAGAAAATAAGCAATGGGAAATGGATCTAAGCCTTATGGTTAAAAAACAACTATGAAGGAAAAGAAAGCAGACCTTAAGAAGGAGTTGAAGTAAAAAGATAAGGAGCTTGAATTACAAATCATTTCACCTCCTGCACAGGTTAGTACAATTTTTTTGGTATAATACATGTCTCGGGTTAGCCTGGGAGATTTAGAGATAACTAGATTAAAGAATCAAAATAAGAATTTAGAGAATTTTTCCTTGAAAATAGACGAAGAGAGGAAAACTTGGGAGAGAAAATGAAAATACTTGACAGATAAAAATGACAATCTTTTGAAGCAGGTAACAAGACAATTACCAGTTCAGGGAGCTAAGCACATCATTTGGGATGTACTTATAGCTGAAGTAGCTAAATTAAGGCCTTATTTGGACTATATTCTAGACAAAGAAATTGTGATGTAAGATGTCAAGCAGAATGTAACATCAGTAAAAGAAATACTAAGTAAAAATGCTATTGAGATTGTTGACAATACTATTCATTTCTTGAATGGTTTCACAAAAGAGGAATTAAAAGTGGCGAACATCAAGTTTAGAATATCCATTATCCCTTGGATGAGGAAGGTAGTGTGTAAACATCAACATTTGGACACCGTGGAAGCCAAAATTGACATTATCAACCATGAAATCAAAGTGTTTATTGAAGCATTTACCCCATTATTCAAAAAGAGTTTACCCTTATTTTGGGAGGAAAAGGGAGGAATGTTTTCCTAGAAAGAATATCACGATCGTTTGATTGCATGTAGGTTACATCATCGAAAGTTTGAAGATATGAAATAGTCATTGTTAGCGAAGGTGATAGTGGATAAGTTAGCAAATGGTTTTGAGCTACTATGTTCCTTCAAAGGCACATGTGCATGTTTTCTAGATTTTTCATACAGAGAATAGGTAAATTAAGTGCACTGGAAAAAAGAGATGGCCAGCCTAGACCTGCCATCTACTGATCAGTGGAAATTGCTTGAAAAGTATGGAAGATCCAAGTACAATCTGCATGAATGAAGACCTATCGAAGACTGAAATTTCTGAAGATTAGTTAATTAGGAGTTTATAGTTTATTTTCAAAAAACAATTATTAGTTAGTATTTATAAAATGATAGACGTAAAGGAAGTTATGGAATATTTTTAGAAGTTAAAATTCATCTCATGGAGAGATTTTGTATAAGAAGCAATTTTTGTAATGAAAAAAGTGTTGGAACCCATGATATTTTGCGTGTAACTTATATCCCCAAAGATTAACAAAATTGCGAAGCCAAAGCTGACCTGTTTCAAAGATTATTGTGTTGTCTATGTTAAAGTCTATACTTTCCCTTTCTCATATTGTGCATGTATTTCCTGTTATTTACTTGCATAATGTGTTCCCTTCATGTTTGAAAATGAGTTTTTAATAGTACATAATTCATAATCATATGTTGTCTCTATTGATTTCAAACATTCACCAATTTGGTCATATAAAGTTAATGTTGGATTCATCCTAGATAGATGCCCACATTAATGGACTATTCTTTATTTCTTCTATAATCATCACAACAAAGCATTTTGATTGTAACTGGATTGCTACCCTTCCTTTGTAAATTTTTGACATGTAGAAGCACTGTCAATGATATTGTTCCACATTATGACTCCATACCTAATGTACATTTGTTTCAACCACTTACAATCTTAAATTTTGTCTTTCATTTACATATATCTGGCCTTGTGAGAAAAACATTGAGAGGTCCCTCTCTGCATAGAAAGAAGCCAACTTTCTTTCCTAAAGCTTGGTTTTGTGGTTACCTCGGGGTTTATCCTTTCACAACCAAGGGAAAAATCTAAGTGATAACACAATGAATGCTAGAAACAATGAAAAAGACTTGCAGATGTTCATTTCTTAACCATTAATCAGAAGATGTAGATTACAATGCAATACCATGGAATGAATAGCCATGCAATTCGAGTCCAAGAGAGGTCATTCAAATTGAGTGCATGAGAGTGTCTTACTTGTTAGTTAACACTATTCGGCACATCCATTAACCACTTAAATCCAACATAATTGACTCTAACTGACTCAGAGGTAGTTTAGACCAAGTCTAACTAAATACAACTCAACTACATGCCAACAAGTAGGTGGAGGTGCCTATCTAACCTCAGTTAGGTGAGATAAACTGAACTAGGTCACCAAAGTTAGGTGAGGGTGACTTTAACACTCTAGTTAAATGCATTTAGATAAAAAAATAAGAACAAATCATGCGAAAGGTGCCTTTATCACTTCAGTTAACTGAAAAGTAGGTGAAACAAATACCAGTTGAGTGAGTGGGGCCCATAGCTCAAGCATATCAGCCCATATGTTAACACTACTCATGAAACTCGATCATCAATTTCTGAAAAACAAATATACAGTCTAGATCGCCCTGGGGAAGCACATATTTTCCATCATTTCCCTACCAGTGATCCAAAATGGAAAAATTAGGGTTTCTACATCAAACCCTAGGTCATCCCGAAGGAGGTCAGCCAGAATTTGTATTTATCAAGTAAGTTCTACTCCTTCCAATTCCATTTGAAGTTGTCATTTTGTTAAAAGATGACAAAGAGTACCAAGCTATATGAGAGCTTGAAGGTGCTGAAAACTTCCTAGCATGGAAATATCAAATCATTCTCATCCTAGAAGAAAATGATCTAGAAGGATTTATAAAGGAAGAATTTGTAGAACGAGAATAAGTTGAAGCTAAGTCCAAATACAAGAAGGATATGATCATAGCTAAAATGATGATAGCTGACTCCATCAAATATGACTTGATTCCTAAAGTATCTTCATGGAGCACACCAGAAGAAATGTTTGATGCTCTATCCAGCCTATTTGAAGGAAGACACATTAGAAAGATGACCTTGAAGAATGACCTCAAAAGCATAAAGGCTCAAAAGTTGGAATGGGAATCCTTGAAAGAATAGATATTGTAATGACCACCTTGAATGGTATTCCAATATATTTGGAATCCTTTATCTAAGGAATCTGATCAAGAAGAAGACTAACCAAGTTTCAATTGTTATGGGAATATTATGTTCAATAAGAAGAAAGAATAGCAGTTAGAGAAGAGAATCTAAATGAAAATGAGGATCAATATTTGGTAGTCCATACCAAAGGTAAGAACAAGGTAAAGAGTTATGACGATACTCGTAGAAAGAATCAAGGGTTTAAGAAGTCAAAGAAATACTTCTCAAATTATGAATGATTCACTTGTCAAAAGATGGGAGACATGGCTATAAAATTCCCCATGAAGGAAGAATGATTTAAGAAGAATAAAATATTTTAGGCCCGTGCTGTTGAAGACAATGATCAAGAATATGGGGAAAGAGCTAAGGAAAATGAATATTCCTATGAAGAATATGTCTTGATCTCTACACTTGCTAGTTTAGTCTCACCAGGGAATGACACCTGGCTACCACTAGTGGAAAATGAGAGATTAGTGACCAGGAGACCACAATTTTTGGTCACCATAGTTTTTTTCAAGGGATAAATGACCAAAGTTGATAAATTTAAGTGAGCTAACTAAAAAAGACCAAGATAAATGACCACTTTTGGTCACGAGATAAAAACCAACTTAAAACGACCAAGGTAAATGACCAAATTTGGTCACAGGATATCTAGACTAAAAATGACCACATAACAATTGGTCATTTATTTGGTCATTTTTAGTTGTCACTCCGGCAATGAAAAAAATTACAAATTTGACAATGAATTTTTATATTTTACTAAATTCTAACATATATATAATATGTATTTACAAGTCCTTATATTAACAAAACTAAATTAATGCAACCCAACTATATGTTAATTTGGACATGACCTTAGCATATACAAAATCCCACTAAACATTTAAACCCACTAAACCTTGGCATATAATGCTAATTATAAGGCTAATTTGCATGACCTTGACATATAATTATAGTTTTTATAGGCTAATTTGGACATGATCTTGGTACCTTGGCTAATTAAATCGGTGGAATCCACGTCAGTTAAAGCATATTTTGCTATTTGGACCAACGGTTGTTATAGAAAAAATTATATTATCTAGACCTTAGAAGATCAACTCATATAATATGGGAGCGATAAACATTTTCATCATCATATTATGGACTCACAATG
>LPNX010147848.1:182924-194962 GCA_001517045.1 Pseudotsuga menziesii | reverse complement strand
CCCTTCCACTATTCATCACCGATCGAAACAACAGACTGTCACCGCTCCAAACAACTGACTGCCGCCACTCCAAACAACTAATTATTGCCACCATTCCAAAAATATTATCTATATGGAGCCGACATTTCGGTGCTTCCAGCATCATTCTTCTGCTGATCAAATCGACTACTCTTCGTCGACACCGGGGTCTGCATCAGAGGTATAATGCTGAAATAAAATGCTTAAAATAGAAAACATACAAGGATGCATAATTACTCAACATACAGTGGAAGAAAACATACATTCAACCATCAACATCTTCATCATGATTCATTAAAGAGTAAATATAATTGCAGAGATGAATGGTCAAGAACACTTATCTTATACATAAGTCATCCGCAACCAGCTACGTCGGTACAACATTCCACCCAACCATAGGCCAGTGTTCTCATCAATCTCTTAGCAACAATGCCACCCTCAAGCCGGGCATGATTCCCCAAGGAATAAGGGACTAAGCATGCTTACACATAGCCAAGGTACATAATCAACCAAGTCAATAGAGTTGGGTTTATCAGGCCAATAAGGAGATAGGAAAGGCTAAATGCTAAGCTGGTGAGCTCACTTAAGAGTGAAGGATGCCTACACAAGAGCTATCCTAACTTATAAGACACCCACACACACCCAACACCATGAATCAGTCCCTTCTCTTCTTCACAATCCCTCAGGCCCTGACTTCCCTTTCCAGTGCTACTCCTGGGTTGTGGAGAAGAAACACAACCATCTAAATCTGTCAATGTATCCCCCAAACACTAGGTTTTTCCATCATACCTGGCTTTCAATCCCACTCCACACGGTTCGAAGACCAACTAGTCCATACCCATAGCAAAACCAAGTGATTCACAACCTTGTGAGGAACCAAAAGAAAACAGTGCGATGACCCAAAATGGTGGACACAGCTCAAGCCAAGCAAGGTGATTCAGAGTTGTTATTGGCCCTAGTGTGGCCAAAACAACTCATCACTGACCCAAAAGATACTTTTACACACAGCAACCCAAAACCAGGGGAAGAACAAGAGCCCCAATATCACAATGAAACAACGACGGAATTACACAGTCCAAAAAATGGGAGAGAATCCAGACTCCCAGGATTTATAGGGGAAAGCATAAACATAGACCATAATTAGTAAGGAGAACAAGCACACCAATAATTGTGAATGGATACTTCCCGTGAAAAATCATGGGTGACCAAAATAAACAACCCTTCAGTTCCCTGCCTGGGAAAAATGACGTAGAACCCCGTGCGTGAGAAGGTGAACCCCCAAAATGTCTATGCATGAGATGAACAATCTTGGCAGAGTGGAGAGAATATCCCCTATTTCTTCTCTACCGAAGTGATATGAAGAGGAAGATTCTACTGGTGGAGTGGGCACGTGGGAAAGGACTGATAGTCCTACCACACCCACCACCACCCAGCAATAATTGCCCCCAATTAGCATCGGGTGTTTAATGTGGTAGTTGGATGATGAGACAAGGATAGGTGAGTAATAGAAAAATGGTGGGTGAGAACCAAGTGGGTTCAATAGCTGACACATCGTTTTTCCCCCCCATAGGCTCAAAGCTCAATAATTCCCCCCCTTTATCCTTAGGAAAATCATGCCCTTTTCATTAACGTTGCACCATCGTAGCTAGTTGTAGGTTCATTTAATTAGAGTACATATTTACATGATGCCAAACTATAATGTGTCGAATAACACGATATACCATCGACAACGATCCCAATTTCTGAAACATAACACAACCAAGTCGATGGTGGGGCTTTTGGCTTTAGCTCCACACCATGATTAATTACAATATAAACATCATGTATCTTTTAATGCAAATGGGGTCAAAACCAGGACATTACATGAATCATCCTTCTCTCTTTTGAATCTTATGTTTTTTGGTTCATTGTCTTCGACAATATTAGCATGGTGTCTCTTTTTACTGATGGGACAGTCTCTTGCAAAATTTCCATTTTTATCATAAGCATAACATTAAACATTGGAAGGATCTCTCTTGTTCTTCTTTTGTTTAGTTTCATGCTTCTTCTTTTAATTAAATTTCTCCTTATTCTCCTTATTATCGTCATGAGTCAAGATTCATCTTGTACACATTTTTTGCATTGTTTCTCAAAAGATATGAGCATCCTTCTTGCACAAATACCTTGAATGAATGAGTCCCATGATCTAGGGAGACCATTCATGGTAGTAATTACAATTTCTCCTTCTTTGAAATTCTCCTCAACCGCTTCAAGTTTTTCTTTTATTTGAGAAAACCTTGTGAAGTAATATTAGATAGTATTGGAGATATGTATCTTCAAATTCTACAATTGGTTCCTCACGATAATTGTTAGCCAGAAATACACACCTCCTGCGGACAAGAGTTGGTTCCTTAGATCTGAATGGTTCAAGTCTAGAACAAACCACAAACACCAAATGTTAAACTTCCCCTAGATATGGTTCATTACATGAATGAAATGCCATGACACTTCTCCCAAAGGTTTCCCTCTCTATCCTCATGGAATAACCTATAAAACATGGACAACAACAAGAGAAACATGATAGCATACAATATAATAAACTAGATATATTATTATGACCAATGAATCAAGCAATATATACATATGAAACAGTAAATATGGGAAATAAAAGACATTTTTTATTAATAAATGATTGGAGAGACTACAACATTCATGCCTTTGTGTTGAGAGTTCCTTCCAATGGCTCCTTGCCTCTAACTTCACCTTTCCTCCAAAGACTCAAGAATTATTTTGAGAAATTTTGGGTATGAAACATAATTCTTCCTCCTTTGTCCCATGGGGGGTGAGCCAGTATTTAAAGGCATGAGAGGATACAAATGGATGCATATCTCCTAGGTGAGGTGGAGATCAGATACAAAAAGGGAGGATCTTGAGCTCTAGCTGGTCCTAAGCCATAGGGATGAGGCTCCAAGGAGGTCAGCTTCGACAATCCTCTCGAAGCTTCTCTTTTTTCCTTGAAGACTCAAGCACTACTCCTCCAATGAAGAAAAGATGTGATGTTAAGGGGATAACTCTTCTTGTAGTAAGGCTAGAAGTTGCAGCACCTCTCTTTGCTCATGTATCGGGAGAGGTGCTTCCCTAGAACCACCTTTTGTCAATGGAAGAGGAGCAGTACTAGCTCAAAATAAGGAAACATTGCAAGAGGATATTTTTTCCTATCATTTCTCTAGGGAAACTCTGAGAGATTGGAAAAAACAAGGGAATACGTATCTCATAACATGATGGTGACGATATTTTTGTGTAAAAATCATATTGTAGTTGATATTCTTTCCCTTGAGCATATTTGTCAAATAATCATATAGTTCCTTCGGCATCTTCAATGATGACACATGGGGGATGAGGTTACCCTTAATAAAATATGCAATAATTATCTTCTCCTTATCCAATATCATTCTATGAGTATCCTTAGCCTCATCTCCACATGGTTCTGAAACCTCTTCAATCATCTACTGATCCAAATAATTTTCTTCAAGGATTCGGGAGATTTTGTACTTACATGCTTGAAATTTATCATCCCACACAATATTTTCGACAAGTTGAGTATGGTTAGTCATATTTTCAAATGAGAACCTCAAATGGAAATAGGACAAAATTAGATATTACTGATTTGAGATGTCTGGCATGGTTCCGGAGCTGGATGACCTAGCCTTTGTTAGAGAAAAACTAATTTTCAAAACTTGGAGTTTGAGGATTCTATTTTGCCAGAAATATATGCCTCCTTGAGGTGAGTTGCTCACGAGGGTTACTTTCTGAAGACTGAGGTAAGAATCCTTTGAAGCATGACTACCTAGTTTCTACCAGCACCAGTGACAGGGTCAAAATTAAAACTTTTTCAAATCTAAAAATGCTTCCATAAAAAGATTCACCTATTGAGGAAAGTTTTCCTAGCCCTATTTTATTGATTATATGTGGAGAGAACACCTTGAAAAAGGAAGCCCTAGTTTTCGCTGCTACACAATTCCTTATTTCATAGAGGCTCTCATACCATGTTAGTTTTTCTATATCCTATTAACTTAATTTGGGTCTTTTTCTGAAACAGTAAGAAGTACAACAATATGGATAATATATAATAGCTACAAAAGACACAAATATTTTGACCGGGGAAACCATAAAGGAGAAAACTCCACAAACTTCCTCAGAATAGTACTGTCACAAAGACTATGTCATAAGATGATCAACCCCCAAAATAAGAAGTATTAAGCAGTTATATACCTCTCCTTCCTTGACTCTTTCTCTCTCTCACGAGAACTTGAGTGAGTGTGAGGTGTGTATAAATTAGGAAGGGAGCCTCCCTATTTATACTAATCAAGTTCTTGACCTATTACATGACTAGGGTCAACTTGTTACCCTAACAGGGTAAACATCTCATAGAGGGACTCCAAATACACAATACATGATGTTACAATGGGGACTATTGCCTCGACTTACAACGGAGGTTGTACCTCAACGTCTAGACATAATAAAGGCATACTGCAAGGATAAAAACACATCTCCAATGGGGGTACAACAACATATAATGAGAATATACATTTGAATATCTTCTGAATTTACAAATACATCAACATATAGTTCACATCACCAAGACAACCTACAACTTCCACTATTCGAGAATTTCCTAATAGCACACTAAGTGCATTATGTCTCTCTATGGTCAGCCTGTGTTCTACCAACAAAGGATAACTCACTAGGTGCACAACAAGTGCCTGGTGGCATCACCATCTACAACATGGGGATAGACACATACAGGGACTGATTATGACCAAACAACGTACATGCCATGTTGGGACTTTTATGTTCGAGGCCAACCTCAAGGACTTATTACATCCAAAAAATCTACATCTAATATATTTTGTATTCAAACAACATTCTAAAAATTATTATGTTCAAGCAAACTGTGTACCATTCCAAGACCCTTTTCACACTCCGGCCAACCCACATGACTTATTACATGCAAAAATAATACGTACTACACCAATATATTTTACACTTTGAATAACTTGTATTGAGACTAATTACATCCAAGAATAACCTGTGAGCTTCTCCAGGACTGATTACAAGCGAGGACAATCTATAGGACTAATTACATCTAAGCAACCTGCATCCTACACTAGGATCATTTTCGCTCAGAAAATTTGTCTCATTCCCCATGTGTGATTTCATGCATCTGCATCTTCTAGTCTCTTTTTATTTCTAGCATAGGAGCACACAAGGGATAATTACGTACAAGGATCACCTACAATATTCACTAGGATTTATTATGTCACCAAGACAACCTATAGATTTTACTCTGTTAGAACTCATCACTCCCTCTTTTGAGGGGTCTTGTTCTAGATCACAACAAGTCTTTCTGTGAAGTACTCAAACTTTAGTCTCACTAGTGGCTTGGTCAATACATCAGCTATCTACTCATATGTTGGAACCTACTGGAGCTTCATTGCTCTTCTCTACACCATATCAATGATATAGTGGAACATGATATCGATGTATTTCCACTTGCAATGGAACATCAAGTTCTCCTATAGTTTCAACAACTCTGGTTGTCAAAGAAGTTACAAGTCACTTATAATTGGAGATCAAACAAATCACAGAGTAGATTATGCAACCATACTACCTCACAAACAGCTAACCAAGAAGCAACATACTCTACCTCAGCTGTACTTAGTTCCATGCAGGATTGTTTCCTACTAAACTAGGAGATCATGAAAGAACCCAAACTAAAGCAACAACTCAAAGTCCTCTTCATATTAGTGGCCCTACCTTCCCAATTTGAATCCACATAACCATGCAGCTTAATCTTCTCATTCGCATCATACTTGAGCCCATAATCTATTATACCTTTTATGTACCTCAACAGATTTTTTACGTAAACTAGGTGAATGTTTCTTAGATCCGTTAGGAACCGGTAAGGGTGTTCACAACAAATCATATGTTAGGTCTTGTATTCATCAGGTATGTCAATGATCGAATCATGTGACGATACGTCGTGGCATCAACTGTCTGATGAAACATCAAATAGAAGCTTCAAGTTCAATGCCATAGTTGTGATTATCACCTTGTATTCCATCATTCTAAATACTTGAGTAGGGAAAATCCCATTTGCACTATTCCACACTTGCATACCTAATAAACTATGCATCATCCCTAGGTCATTGATCTTGAACTCAGTAGCAAGTCTCCTCTTTGCATATTCAATGAGTTTGGCTTATCCTATCAGGAACAGGTCATCGACATATAGTAGGAGAATCAATTTTATTCCACCTTCAACCTTGAAGTGAAGGTTGGAAATCATCTTTACTCTTATAAAATACTAAGCTCATTAGGAATCAATGCATCCCTTCATACCATGTCCTCAGTGCATGTTTCAATCCATACAAGGCCTTCTTCAATTTTGCACACACGAGTCTTCTTGTCATGTGTCTCGAATCCTAGTGATGTTTCTATGTACACTTCCTCCTTGAATACACCATTTAAGAATGTTGTCTTGGCATCCATCTAGTGTATCTTCAATCTCATAACTACAGCCAATGCAACTACATATCTAATGTATGTGTACCTTGATACGTGTGCAAATTTATCCTTGTATTATATGCCTTCTTTCTATGAGAATCCTCGTTCCAAAAATATTTCATTTTGTTCCTCGATGCTACCATCTGTATCATGCTTGATCTTGTAGATCCAATTTGAAGTCACAACAGACTTCCTTTATGGTATCGGAACTATCTCTGAGAAATCATTCTTCATAATGGAATGATACTCCTGAATCATGGAATCCTTCCATTCTTTAATTTTTTTATTCTCTTAATAGATGGAAGGTTGCTTGTCAATGATGTCAAACAACAGGGAAGCATAGTTGTTGTATGTTTTTGTTATTTTCCTTTCTCGATGAATCCCTTTCCACATCTTGTATTATCTCATGCTCCCATGGTAGTTTCCTCTTGTGGGAGTCCTTCTCGTGAAATTTTTGCACATGCTCTTGTGGTTCTTCCATGTCATGATCTTCATGGTATTATGGAATTTCCAATTCCATTGTCACATCTTAGACTCTTATTCCTTTAGGTTCCTCAACCTCTTCAATAGGTAGAGTCATGGGTCTGTAGTATGTCAACTCCTCATCAAAGGTTACATCTCTGCTAATGTTGATCTTCTTGAATCTTCGGAAATATATTTTGTAGGCCTTTATTATATCATTGTATCCTATGAATATTACCTCCGTCTAGAAGGACCAAGCTTGGTCCTCCTCTCTTTTGAGATATGTATGTACATTGGGAAGCCAAATATTCTAAGATGGCTGAATTTTGGTTTATCTCTTGAGAAATCCTCTTTAGGAGTCTTGTTTTCAAGTACTTAATGAAGAGTATGGTTTTGTGCATACATAACCATCCTTGTTTCTTCCTCCCAAAGGTGCGTCGAAATATCCTAGTCATGTAGCATTGCTTTTGCTACTTCCATTATGGTTTAGTTATTTCATTCAACAATGCCATTTTTATAAGGATTGTATGGACTGCTTAACTCTTGCTTAATCCTAGACTCGCTGTAGGGTTCCTTGATTTCTTTCGAGGTGAACTATCTTCCATTATGTGACCATAGATTCTTGATCTTCCTTTCATTGTAGTTATCAACCAAGGATTTGTAATCCTTGGACTTATTAAATACTTCATTTTTCCTTTTCAAGAAATATATCCAAGTCTTAAGTCAGAAATCATCTATAAAGGAAGCATAGTACACATACTCACTTAGTGAGCTAGAATACATTGTCCCACATACATCTCGGTGTACTATATCCAATATTCCATTAGATTTACTTTCACTGCTGGGAAATGTCTTCTTTGCATTCTTTCCTTATGCACATATTTTTCAAATTCCTGCATACCTTACTTTGATTTATAGAATCCTTGAGACTACATTGCTTGCAATCGACAGTGGTCTATAATGCACATGTGAAATCCTTCGGTGCCATAGTTCACTTGGTTATATTGACTCATGAATCAATGCTTGTTAATTCTATCCGTTTAGTTTGTACAAGCCTCTGCCTTGTTCTCCAATCATTATTGGATCATAGAGTATCTTTTCTTTAGGACACATTATAAATTGTCCATCAAAAAGTGAAACTCTCATTCCCTTCGCATCTACTGAAGAGATGGAGAGAATATTATTATTCAATCCTTGAACATATATCACATTCTTTATATTTAAAGATTTTCCAGAATCTAGCTTGTATGAAGCTTCTCCACTTCCTTTTATGGGGTATTGATAATCATCCTGAAGTTTTAGCTTCTGGGTTGAATCATGTTTAGACATATTGACGAATGATTCTTTATATCCTATTATATGTTTATATGCCCCACTATTCATAAGCCAATCACTGCTTAGATGTAAGATATTTCCCATGAGCGTTGATATTAACACATACTCTTAATCTGAATCATTTGTCTTTCTTTTGAATCTTTTTTTTTCGGTTCATCATTTTCGTAGTTGTGAGCATGATTTATGTTCTTCTTGTTGAACGAATACTTGTTCTTGGGAAATTATCTTACAAAGTGTCACTTTTCATCACAAGTGTAGCATCGAATGTTCGAAGGATCTTTTCTAAAATTCTTTTTTTTCTTTTCCTTCTTCCTATTATGTTGGTCATTTTTCTTCTTATTGTATTCCTTTCTAGCATCAGGAGTGATATATGGATATTAAGTTCCTCCCCTCTTCTCTTCTCTTGTCATGTGGTGAGATTGTTCTTATTTGCATTCTTCTCAGATTCGGATGAAAGATATCATATTCGTTCTTGCACAAATCCCTTGAATGAATGAATCCCATGATCTTGGGAGTCCATTCAAGGTAATAATCAAAATCTCTCCTTATTCTACATTCTCTTCAATTGATTCAAGGTGTTCCTTGATTTGAGACATGCTTGTGATGTAGTATTGTATAGTCTTGGAGTTTCGTATCTTCACATTCTTTAGTAGGTTTCTCAATGTCATCTTCTGATTGACGTTGTTGCCTTCAAATATATTTCTCAAAGCATAAAATACTTACTTTGGTGTCTTGAAGGATGACGCATGGGGAATGAGATGATCCTTAATAGAACCTGCAATGATTCTCTTTTCTTTAACCAAATTCTTATTATGAGTATCCTTAGCCTCACCTCCCTCTGGCTCTGAAAATTCCTTAATGATATAGTGGTCGAAATAATTTTCTTTAAGGATCAAGAAGACTTTGTACTTCCATGCTGGGAAGTTATCATATCCTCCAATCTTGTCCTAAAGTTGAGTATGGTGATTCATATTTTCAAATGATAACCTCAAATGGAAATAGCTAAGATTTAGATCCTACTAATTTGAGGTGCCTGGCCTAGTTCCAAATATTGTTTACCTAGGGTTTGTTAGAGAAACTCTAATTTTCCAAACTTGGATTTTGGGAATTCTTTTTGGACATAAACACGTGCCTCCTTGAGGATAGTTTCTCAACAAGGTCCTTTTTGAATACTGAGGTGGGAAGCCTCTCAAATGTGATGCCTTAGTTTCTCGAAGCACTAGTATTCGGTTCCAAATTGAACCTTGTTCAAATGTTATTTTTCTTCCACCAAAATATTTTCCCTTCTGGGGTGAGTTAGCATATCCCTCTTTTCTTCATGATATCTGGAGAGAAGGCCTTCAACTAGGAAGCCCTTGTTTTCGTTGCTGTATAGTGCCTTCTTTTTTAGAGGATCTGATACCAAGATATTTTTTCTAATCTAATTACCTTTATTAGGATATTTATTTGAAAGAATAACAAGTACAACAAGATACACAAGATAGAGAAGATACACAAGAAACAAGGATTTTCATTGAGGAAGCCATAAAGGAGAAAACCCTGAAAAATTACTTACAATAGTTCCACCACTAAGACAATACCACAAGATGCAAAGACCCAATAAGAATCATTCTTCTCTCTATATTTATCTCTCCTTATGTAAACTTAACTTAGTGTAAGTGTGTATAAATGAGGGAGGGTGCTTCCCTATTTATACCCTTCAAGCGACTGACATAATACATGACCGAGGCCAACCTATTACCGTAATAGGGTCAGATTCTACTAGAAAGACTACAAAAATACATTACATGATGTTATATTGGGGATTATTTCTCCTAATTACAACAAAGGTTGTACCTCAAGGTCCATACACAATAATGACATCCCAAAAGGAGGAAAACACATTTTGGATGGGGTTAAAACAACATACAGAGATAATATACATCAGAATATCTTCTACAGTGAAAAATACATAAGCAATAAATCCTTAATATATCCTAAAAGGATTTTCCCTTCACCAATATGGAAAGATTCACCCTTCTGCAATATTTTCACAACACTCTATCCATAAAAAAATCCAAATACATTATTAGAAGTAGTGAGTGGTTTTATTAAATGGCATGCATTTGAGACCGTTAACAACATTAGATATTCTCTTTAACATAATGAGATGAATGATATACCATTTTCCACTTCCATGAGTGCATACCACATTATAATAAGCGACGATAAATCTTTTTTTATCATGAGAAAAATTAAATTGTTACATAATTGTTTAGAATGCAAGGATTCCATTTTCATATGTTTTGTAACAAATATTAATGAGCAATATTTTGTTGGGGGATCATTTTTAGTTATTTATAATCCTTTGATATTCTGGCAGTTGAAGTGGTGTTTTCTTATATGTCATGCCCTCTATGATTAAATTATTGAGGTCCTGTTGAATGTCTAATTAAAAGTATTGTATATTTTAAAACAGGAACATTATTGTCTATTGAAAACAATTTTAACAAAAATCACTCTAAATATTCATTGAATGTATCAATAGAAAATCACAATATCAAATTTGTAGGAGAAACAGTTTATTTCATACATCAATTTTATTTAAATCCAAATTATATTTCTTGGGGAATAATGTTAAGTGCTTTTGAAGGAGACATTATACAATTCAAATCAGTATATGGTAGTGAGTTTTCTATTTTAGTTAAAAAATAACTTACAAGTGTGAAGATTTTGTTTTATTTGAAGTTTCTCTTCTAAGATGGATTTCAAATCATTTTATTGAACTTAATGATGTTCCTTTGATTGTCATACTAGAAATCAGCACATAAAAAGTCGATTGTTGCAGAATGCAATTTGTAGATGGTCCTTCCAGGTATTCATCATTGTCAATATACAAATGTCAAAGTTAATAGAACATGGCCATACAATTTTATAAAGTGGGAAGCTAGAACTAAAATTTCTAAAATAAAGTAAATATTAGTATCTTACTATAATGGAATTGGCCAATCTGCATTCCTTTAAAAAAATTGGCACTGAGCATATTTTCTCAAATATTTGTATATCAAAAGTTTAAGTTCAATCAATAGTTGAATGTGTGAATAAATCTCATACTATGAATGCATGTCCAATAATACATGATGTTATAAATTCTACGGCATAAAATTCTTCTGTCACCAAAGAAGGAGAAAATAAAAGGAGAAGTTTATTTAGAATGAGATTGAACATAATAGACATATGTCAAAATGCATGGTATAAATGCCATGGTATAAAAAGTAGGAATAGAGGAGAATTCAAACAAATATCCCCGTCTTACACATTTAATCAGTGAAGATGGAACAATGAAAACCTTTATGATTATTACTATCTCATGTATCCCATGGTGTTCTCCGAAAAAATGGAAAATCAAGAAATTAAACATATTGGTTTTCCTCATATATCACAATCCTCCTTTAGCAAGGTTATGAGAAAATATTTTTTAGATGTTCAAATTTCTAAAGAAAACTCCTTTGCAAGGTGTAATGAGTGCATTACAATACAAGATAGGATAAAGGGGACCATTGATATAGCTAAGGTGGAAATGCTACAAAGGTTTGAGGAAGGTCATAATTAATACATCACAAGTTCTCACCAACTGTATTATTCTCACAAATTAGCTTCATAGAAAAATCCAAAGAATTATCTGAGTAAATTCTTCA
>LPNX010147848.1:135148-172657 GCA_001517045.1 Pseudotsuga menziesii | reverse complement strand
TTATTGATTGAAATCCCAATTCTAATTGAGATCTAACTTCATTAATCCATCTTAAAAAACACCAAAGAATTTGAATATAACATTGGATAATATACATAAAAAATTGAGTATGTTTTTGTTAGGTTGATATAGAAACCTCTTCCCAATCAAATAAAAGTACAAATATTCCAAAGTAGAGTACTGGTGGGACCAATAAAATTCAATAACCTCTTGGATAACCAAAGCTAAATTTATATGGGAGTGACATTTAATTTATTTTAAGAATTTAAATAGAAAATGAAGAAAATTTGCTCTAATTTTCGACCAATTTTGATATTGTATAGATATAGAAATGAGATTGGATTGTTGTGAAATAATATGTGTTCACAAAGCTTGGAATACTTTAAGCATAAGAAGATATCTGTATATAATTTATCGAAACAATAAGAGTGTTATTTTACCATATTTTACTATAAATGTATTATAAATCGCATACACATAGTTTTAAAAAAAAATAATAGAAAACAGTTATTAATATTATTAAAAATATTTTATGGTGTTTAATTTATTAATATCATAGAAAACATGATCTCTATGGATATAATTGTAGTTACATGATACAAAATTTCTAGATTAGCATGTTTTGGTGTGAAACATCAATTCTCATATTTTCTAAGCATTTTACTAATGACTAGACTATCACTATTTTACATTCTTTGTTAAATTGATTTCTTGATGTGGTTTCCTTTTACATGCTTTTCCTTCCCCATTACTATTTCATTGGGTTTTCCACTATCCAATGCTACAAATGAATCAGTAGCCCTTGCAATCCTACTGGGATCATTACTAGCACTATACTATAGTTTATTTATCATCTTGTTTGCTTATACTAAGATGTGTTAGGAATGTTGTTGTTACAACTTTACAATATGATATAAAGGGGGTGTTAAAAACAGGTTGATAAAATATATACCTACAATATGTGATGAAAGTAATGGTTTTATTAACTAGAAAGGTATATTGTGAGAGGGGTTCAACAATACAATTTGAGGAAGTATTTTCTAATATTTAATGAAATTAGGAAATTCTTTAATATCTTATCAATGAACTTGCTATGTAACAAGTTAGTTGAGTAAACCCCAGTGTTAGAAATGAAGGATTAAGAAATAAAATGAACAATAGCTAGATACTAATGAAGGATCCATCATTTGGGTTCGGCAACTAGGATATGGTAGAGAAGGGATGGTTGATCTTTCCATAATGTCGCATGGACTCACATGGAATCATTGTGGCTTCACACAAATGATCTAATTCAAGTATTTTTTGAATCGATTTATTTATATCTTGATGTTTCCAAAATTTTGATTCGATTTGTTCCTTTTTTATGTTTCTAATTTTTGAAATCCACGTGTTTCAATGTTTTTCGGAAAATCAAATTGTTAAGTAAGACGTGGGATTCCATTTTAGGTTTTCAACTTCTGTATAGATTCTATATAATATGCTAAGTAGAAATGTGAAATACATTTCATATACATAAATAGTTTTTGTTTTATGTTTTTTTTCTTAGTTTAATATTTATGATACACCTTTAATAGATATTTATAAAGATTTATAAATATAGTAATTAGTTTAATGTTTAGTATTTGTTTGTACAACGGCTACTTAACTTGTAGTTGCTAGCTATAAATCTTTATTATATGGGATAGATGATGTTCTCCCATATATTTACTGTAAACACATCAATGCATATATTATTTAGTATTAATTGAAATTAGAAGCTTGCACTTTAAAGAAATAAAAAAAGTAAATACATATTTTTTACTTCCATTTTTGTTTATATTAAAAAATAAAAATAAAAATATTTTCAATTTTTTTAAGGTCAATTTTTATTTAAAGCAAAAAATTTTAATTTATGTTTTTGCCTTCCATTTTCTAGGATTGGGCCCACATGATCGGTATGGCGACTTATCGGGCCTCTGAAAGAGGGGATTATTTATTTTTCATTACTTAAAAGGTCCATATGCAGGTTATGGCAAGAATTTGACGGGAAAAATGATCATGGTGGGGCATTTTCACCGTCAAATATGGATAAAAAATTTAGTAGATCTTTTTTGTGAAGGGTAGATTTATCATTTAAATCTATTTTTCAATGGCAATAATAATTTAAAAAAATTATTATATTACTACTATTTTTGAAGGGCAACAAAATTACTAAAACTTCATTATAAATTACTACTAGTAAATTAGTAATATGAATGCTTTTATCTTATTATTATATAAAATTATACTTTCCAAATTCCAATCATACTTTGAGTTTAGTTTCACTAAAAGGAAAAATATTAAGTTAGTATTATTTCCATTATCCATGCTTTTCTCTTTTATAAGTTTTCCTGATTTTTTTTAAAGCAAAAAAGGTTATTTAACAATGACTTTTCTATTTTTTTTTATTTTTTTAGTATTGTAATTAGCATCTACATAGTACAAATTTCAGTGCTCAATTCTCAAGTAAATGAAGGCTGGAGCTAGAGCCTAGAAGCCCTTGGAGTTGGAGAGTGGGACTAGTCTGGACCTCTGGACACACATTCTTGGAAAAATTATCAAGATTCAAAGATACTGCTAGTAGAATTTTTTAGTTTAGATTTAAAGATTTGTTTCAAAATCAATTAATTTGTTTAAAATCTACTATGATTGTCTCTATATTTTCTCTAATGTATATATATTTAAACTCCATACTCAGAGTTTATAGTATATGGTTGAGAATAAAAATACATACAATAACAACCTATATCAATAATATTTCTAGACAATTATGGTGAGTTATCCAATGTGTCTTGGTTAATTTTAGCAGAGTATTATCTCTAAATCAAAATTCTTTAATAACTGCGGAGTGCAAAATGAAAATAACATAATATATCCAAGAGAAGAAGTTCGTGACGGCTGTGAAATTGGTCCCAGTTTGGCTTGTATGTGAACAAATATTTTAGCCTAAGGTTGCCTCCGCCATACTCCTTCATAACTTCTTTGTCCCCGTTTTTATTTTTATTTTCCACTAATGGACGGATGATACCGATTGACTTGGCCAAGTTTACATTTCTTGGCCTGTAACCATCCACTGGTATCGAAAATTTAATTTAATCTTCCCTCGGTATACATTATGTAGCCTACCATTGATGACCATCCATAAAATTTGACGTGCAACATCTCTTTATCCCTCTGCTCATTATTAATGATTATTGAGTTACGGGTATATAGCATACTGTAGTAGCCAGCTACCGTGGACGACTATCCAAAATATTACCACCTTCGGGTCTATAATATACCTTCGCTTGCTTTGTTGACTAGCCAAAATTTGACCTTTCTTAGACCTTGGTCTGCTTCAGCTGGCCAGATGATTGTACAATTGTTATAAGTTATTTTGTTTTCGTTTCACAGTAAAGCTCATCTTCTGGTTTTGTTATCAATTTGGTGGGATGGATACTGGAGTGTTGTTTTGGTATTTTGCAGTGTTGGGATCACTATTGGCACCTATTTGTTTTTGGACGATAGGATAGCAGATTGTACCATGATAGATATTAATAAAGACAATTTTTATTTTAATATAAAAATGTCCAAAAAAAACATATTATTTAAAAAAAGTTAACAAAAATTAATTATTGAAAGGTAAATATTTTTAGCAAACCTTCAGGGTAAATTTTTTAGCAAATCTTCATTCTTGAAGAGTAAAATTTTAAACAAACGTTCATGACAGACATCATAAAATATCAAAACCTTCAAAAATAATATTTATATTTTGACTAGTAGAACAAAAACCAAATTTCAGCACTGATGACCACCATAATGGGCCTTTAAAAGAGGGGATTATTTTTCTTTTCATGACTTAAAAGAGAGGATGATGAATAGGTAAGTGCAAAATGGAATACGAAAAGCACGGTATCTATTCTGGTGCTGTTGGCATTCCTTTTTCTATTCCCGTGCTATTGGCATTACTTGAAAAACTCACCATAAGCACCTATATAAATAAATTCGCTCATAGATCTTTCGTCCAATCGATTTTAGATTTCAGACTTTTCTCCCGCAATCTCTTTGTTCACACTATAGAAAGTCGTTTATGTTTAATCAGACCAGCGGGTAGACATGGCGAAGAACTCCACCGTGACATTGAAGAGCTCAGATGACGAATTTTTCGAAATCATTGATTCTGTCGCCTGCAAATCTGAGCACATCAGGGAGATGGTCGAGGATATGGACACCACCGATGCCATTCCTCTCTATAACGTTTCTGGCAAGATACTTTCGAAGGTCCTCGAATACTGCGAGTACCACGTCGACGCTGAGAATCCCGCGGACGAGAATTCAGCTCTTACTGATGACGAAATCAAGGCCTGGGATCAGGAATTCGTTAAAGTCGATCACGCCACTTTGTTCGACCTCATTATGGTATTCTCTCTTAAACCCTCGTTTAATTGAGAATTTGATCCTTAGGTATTTTTTCACTACTCAATTTAATTATTGTTCCGAATTAGAAATTCGATTGCCTGCTACTATCTCCTAAAAAACAGTAAAATAGGGATTCCATGGATTATTTTTTAAAAACTTCACTAAATTATGGATTCCATGGTTTGGTATTTTCTAAAAAGTCTCATTGGCTCTGTATTTTCTAAGAAACTTCGTATAAGTAATTATGGCTAAGAGTTTCTCCTTCATCCCCTCGACTTGCCTTTGAACACCTGTTTTGAGTGCTTTCTTTGGTAACCTATTGCAGGGAACTGGGAGTAACCCTTTCTCTCATGCATTCTGTTTTGAGTCTTTGGAGTTTTGAAATTGTTTTTTAATACATTTTAGGGTCAGTAAATTAGTTTTATTAAATTTGTAGTTGTCTCTTGCAATCCATGTTTAACCTATGTTGTTGGTTTTTGCAACCCAGTTGGAGGTATTATGAAGTGGTGAATTTTGGCTTATTGAATTTAAGAGGTCGAGGGGTTTAGATGGATAATTTTTGGTAACCCAATTATAAGACTTCTTTTTATTTTCTAGTTTGATTATGTTTTGGTTGATTTTCTATCATGATTTTAGATAAAGGGTTGTTTTATAGAATATTCTAGAATATCAAAATTGCAGTGTTATTATAATTTTTCATATTCTTTTAAAATTTTAGGATTTTATATTTTTTCATATTTTTCAAAAACTTCACTAAATTAGGGATTCCATGGTTTGGTATGTTCTAAAAAGTCTCATTAGCTCTGTATTTTCTAAGAAACTTCGTATAAGTAATTATGGCTTAGAGTTTCTCCTTCATCCCCTGGATTTGCCTTTGGGCACCTGTTTTGAGTGCTTTCTTTTGGTAACCCTATTGCAGGGGTTGGGAAAGTGGGAGTAACCCTTTCTTTTATGCATTCTATTTTGAGTCTTTGGAGTTTTGAAAAAAAAATTTAATACATTTTTGGGTCAGTAAACTAGTTTTATTAAATTTTTAGGTGTCTTTTACAACCCATGTTGAACCTATGTTGTTGGTTTTTTGCAATCCAGTTGGAGCTACTCTGAAGTGGTGAATTTTGGCTTATTGATTTTAAGGAGTCAAGGGGTTTAGATGGATAATTTTTGGTAACCCAATTATAGGAATTCTTCTTATTTCATAGTGTTTTGCTTTTGTTTATTTGTATTATAGATATTTGAGACAAAGCACTTTTTTATGTAATATAAAATTTAGGGTTTACTTATATAGATGTATTTGTTCTAAATAATGTCAATATTTTTTTTAACATAATTGTACTTTTTCCAAAAAACAAATAACGGTGACTTAATTTTCATTTAAAAACATGAGTATCTATAAGGAAATCTTATTTGCGCTCAATAAATTAAATTATTATTTTTTAAATCTATATGGATTTTTTTACAATATTTTTGTTATTTGCATGCTTTTGTTTAATAATGTTGTGTAGATGTGCTTTCTTGTCCAAGTTATAGAATTTTTGTACATTTTATTGAAAATTTGGCTTCTTATTTTTTTGGGTTTGTATAGGCTGCAAATTATATGAAAATAGAAGATCTTTTAGATCTTACATGTCAGACGGTGGCAGATATGATAAAGATGAAAACCCCTGAAGAAACAAGGAAAATTTTCAACATCCAGAATGATTTTACTCATGAAGAAGAGGAAGCAATTAGACGAGAAAATCAGTGGGCATTTGAATGATAGGATTATTATTTGAACTATTGTTTGATCTTATTGAAACATTCAGTTGAATCATTTCGTGAAGACCTAAAAGCAGCTTATGCAATGGTTTGGGTATTTGACCTTTTTGAAGTTTTTAATAAATATTGCAAATATTTATGTGGGATTGGTATTTTTGTTTCTTAGTGAAGTTATTTATATACTAAGTATGATTCTAGGAATAGAAAGAATTGCAATATTTGAATTTTGTAGCATTGAAATAAGCAAGGTGGTAGTATTTTGTTCATTGATGGATAATGTTATTAATGTGGTGTCAAAAAAACTATACTTTTAAATTTCATGTCTCTCTTCTAAGAAAATAGATTTGATTAATGTTTGTGATTTTTTGTAAGCTTTACTATCTTATGAAAAAACATAATGTTGCTACTAGTCTTTTATTACTCCTTGAACCTAGTTGTATGCATCAATCATACATATAACATTTTGAAATAGTATACATGATATTAATTTTCTTCTGGGCATGGTAGGATTTACGATGTTATGTAAAATGTTACTAGTTTTTTTATTTAGTAGATTTTAATATTCTTTGATCTTAGTGGTATTATGTATTATTTCTTGATCTCATGTTACCCTTCAACTATACATATATCAATCCTATTTGGTAGACTGGATTTCTTATTTGTCTAGATTTGTGGATTTAATCTTTTAATTTTATGGGATACAATGAGAGTATCAATTCATTCTTTATGAATATTTAAATCATAGCCAATAATTATTTGTTTATCGAGATTTAAAAATTCATACTTTATTTTTCTTTGTGTTTTTCATTCACATATATAAGTTTTTACTTTCCCCTTTAATTTTGCATGGATTGCGCCCTTGATCAAAATTAATATGATGGGGCCATGGGATGAATCCACTTCTATGTTAGTTGTTAGAATCCATTTATTCCATAGTCAGAATTTATGTCATTTCATGCAATTTTATTTCTTACTGTTGCTACTAATTTATAAGGGTGTTCCTACCAAGACATAATTATTCAGAAGCAATTTCTTGGTTGGTGTTTCCATTTCCTACCTTTGGTTGGCAACAATGAGTTTATATTTGGGATTGTTTTTTTTAAAATGATGTTTGGAGTTAGTTCAATATAAGCATACAATCATTTTGAAGGGGAGGTTGCATTGGAGAGATATATTATGGGGTGAATCCATATCTTTGCTCATGTCATCTATTGATGGTGGCTACTATTTCTTAGAGAATTAAACCTTGCTTTTTCTTTAGAAAATTCAATGCAAATATGTTCCTCTAATCAAGGAGGATCTCAAAATTTCGGTCAATGAATGTATTCAAACAGTCAAGAAAATATTATTCAAATATCTCATCAATATATTTCCATAAACATTTGTCTCGCATGAAACATCCTCTAATTTTGAAATATATGGGGTTTTTAAATATCAAGAAAAAGGTAAAATTGATGGTTTAGAAGGAAAAAATGAGGTCACATGGATCACCCTTAGTTATTCACATGGAATGGATAGGTCAGCATATGAATTCCATATGGAAGCACCACAGGGTTCCACATGGACAATTTTTATGAAAGGGAAAGTTTGTTGGTCTAATTGTAGAATGACACGTTGTCTACAACGTTGACATGGGCCAACAAGGGATTTAGAAGGAAAAAATAGATGGTTTAGAAGGAAAAAATGAGGTCACATGGATCACCCTTAGTTATTCGCATGGCATGGATAGGTTAGTGTATGAATTCCACATGGAAGCACCACAGGGTTCCACATGGACAATTTTTATGAAAGGGAAAGTTTGTTGGTCTAATGGTAGAATGACACGTTCAGCATATGAATTCCACATGGAAGCACCACAGGGTTCCACATGGACAATTTTTATGAAAGGGAAAGTTTGTTGGTCTAATGGTAGAATGACATGTTTTCAACAACGTTGACATGGGCCAACAAGGGATTTATATGTGGAAGCCCTATTGGTAGTTTATTATAGTATATACCAAAAATGGGTGGAGGCGAGGAGGATCGAACCCGCGATCTCCTATCTTCCCAAATCTTTATGTCATCAATCTGACCATCATCCCCCTCGGTGGTCCTAAACATGGTAAGGTACTAACCTCTATTTAAAGTTGAAATGGTTTTATGTTTGAAAAATGGGTATGGTCGAGGGCTTAGCCCTCGACCCTTTGGTAAACACTGAGGTCATGAAGTCTTAACCAAACAACCAATGAAACCATGTAGAAGTCGCGGTGGATCCAACAAACATTGAAACCGCCATAGTGGAACCAACGGAATACCAAAGTGTCATAAGAGAAATCCAACAATAGAGCTCAAATGTAGATCCAACACATCAAATTGTTCAACAACACCTCACCAAATTTACATTGAATGGGGAGAGGCTTGGGTCCTCCACATGTGCCCAAAAACCTTATTTAAGCACAGTTCTGATCCATAAAAACCATAGTTCAACATGCATTTTTGGCACATTTCCCAAGGTACATACATCAAATCATTGTGCATGGATCTCAAGGTGGAATTGCAATCCCTATAGTCCATACAGGAGGGATATAGGGTGTTCTCGATTTGTGTTCCATAGGAGACCTTAAGCAAATGTAGTTGAGTTTAAACTCATTTTTCTTGAAATTTCAAGAGGGATGCAATGGTGCTATATGTTTCTACTTTTAACGGACAAAAAATAGAGATGGATCCATAAAATCATGTATGTAATCTTTTGAAGAATTAATAAGACCATCATTCTCATTGGAAGCGGCTAGGAGATGTAGCCCAAGATGGGTAAACTCTATTGTCAGTTGTTTTCTATCAATTTCATGGTTCACATATTGTTTAATTGGTTATGTGTATATTTTTAAGATTTACAATTTCAACCTTTAAGGCCTTTTATGAGGTTTTAACATACAAATTTCACATGCAATTTATATGGTTAAAAAGATACTAAAATTTTAGATCAATTTTGGTGTCATAACAACTTGACCATTACATTGTGAATTTGTAAATGTTAACCAGATCTAGCTTACAACAACGTGAAAAAGAACTTGAAGAATTTGATCTAGAAATTCATCCAAGAAAAGAAAGAATGGCTTCACCAAAAGGAGAAGTAGAAGCTTCCTCAATTCCGTCTAAAGGGGAATTTCTTAAACCTTTCATGAGGATGCTAGAAATCGTGAAGGATATTTATCAAGATTGGAAGAGAGGTGTACAAGGTGGTCCATCTCATGCTGAAGATAAAAAAGGAGGTGGTGAGGAACTTTCTAAAAATCCACCATGTTCACCTTCTTATCTTAATGGTTCTTTACATTCTCCATTCGAAAAGAAAAATAAACTTGATGGAAAATTGACTTTAGTGTGCCTCAATTAAAGCTTTATATTAAGTTTGAATGAACTATTTACAATGTAGAACTTAATGATGATAAAAAAAGATAATTGGATCCGTTAAATACATGTTTATTGTAGGATTAAAAAATTTACTGAATATACCATAAAAATTGAGTTACCTTGTCTTGGACTTGGAGGAAGTGCTCTCATATTGTGGGAGAGAAGATATCAAGAGGATATTACCACATAAGGTAAATTCATATCATCTCATTATGAGTTCACTTCTGCATTAAAAACTTTTAGTTTTATCCATTGGCATACAAGCAACAAGCTTTGATAGACTAGAAGAACTTGAGGCAAGGTAAGGGAAAATGTTTGCAGGAATATGCACAAGAATTCAAGGAAATATGTCTGGTTCTTTGTATACCACTCCACAATCAAGAAACTCTTCGCAAGTTTATAATATAATTACATAGTTATTTACTTCATATGATACTAATTTTAATCTGAATAACCTTGATGAGGTATGTGTTCAAGCGACTCATATGGATTCCCAAGGCAAGAATACAAAAGAGAATGTTTCCAAGAAATATTCGAAACTTGATGGAAATAAATTCAAAGGTAAAAGGAAAGTTAAATATACAACTACTATGAAGAAAGAAGGAAAAAAACCCAGATGTACTCATTATAAAAAAAAAGGTCATGATGCTTCCAAATGTTGTAAAATTCTTTCGGAACTCAATCCTGCGAAGTTTTGGAATAAAGAACACAAAAAAATATTGTTACAAAAATCCAACATAATTTGGGATTTAATTATGAGGATAAAACTAAGGTGGTTGCGACAAGCAGTAAAGGTAAAAATCCTTATATTTGTGTCTCAAAGAATGAACCTGTTGTTGATGAAAGAAAAAAGAGTGACATATTTCATAATAGACTAATCTCTAAAAATAGAACATTAATACTCTTGTTTATATTGGATCATAAGAAAATATAAATTTAGAATAAATAGTTAAGAAATTACACGTGGAAACTAAGTTACACCCTAAACCATATCCACTTGGATGGGTATGTGATAATGAAAATTTGAAACTTACAAAACAGTGCAGACTTTGACTTTTGAGTGACTTCTAGATTTTTTTGTGAAGAAGATATAGATGTCGTCATGTTGGATATATGTGGTATTTCGGTGGTTAGTCTATATCTTTACAATAGAAAGGATACCTTTTACAGGGAAGATAATAGGTATCATCTCACAAAATATGGTATTGAATATATTATTCGCGCACATCACATGAAAACTAATCTTTATTTAGTTCTTGCAAATCAAATGA
This sequence comes from Pseudotsuga menziesii, assembly GCA_001517045.1. Taxonomy (NCBI): domain Eukaryota; kingdom Viridiplantae; phylum Streptophyta; class Pinopsida; order Pinales; family Pinaceae; genus Pseudotsuga; species Pseudotsuga menziesii. The sequence continues at coordinate 161,825 of LPNX010147848.1, read as the reverse complement.
AGATGTTGGTAAATTCTAGTAAGAACTTTGTCCTTATGAAAGTTAAAGAAAACTATGTTGAAAAAACTGAATCTTTAAAGGGATGTGTTCCAAAATTTAAAAATGACTTGCTTAAACTGGTATCCCATTATGATATTTTGTTTCAAGAACCGAAAGGGTTACCTCCTAAAAGATAAATTCAACATGAAATTCATTTAAAGTAGGATTCACCTCTTCCTAATATTTTTATGCACATCTCTTCCATAATTTATAATGCAGAGATAAAGAAGAAGGTTCATGAATTGCTTGTGAGAGGGTGCATTCGACCAAGTTCCTCTTTGTGTTGTTAACCAATTGTTTTACTCCATAAAAAAGATGGCACATTTAGTATGTGTGTTGATTCTAAAGCACTGAACAAAATCACAATTAAGAACATGTATCCTCCTCTATGAATTGATGATCTGTTGGATCGGTTTAATAATGCAATATTTTTCACTAAGTTAGAATCACAAAGTGGCTATCATCCAATTCCTACTCATGACAATGATATTTCGAACAATGCTTTCAAAACTAAATAGGGATTGGGTTAATGGATGTTAATTCCATTTGGGATTTGTAATGCACCTGCAACAATTATGAGGGTCATGAATGATGTGTTTGGTCCCTTGAGTAATGACTTCATCATAGTATACTTAGATTATATTTTTATTTTAGTCATTTTTTGGAAGAGCATGTCAAGCATGTAAAACAGGTATTGGATGTACTTTTAAGGGAAAAATTGTAATTAAATATGTCCAAGTGTAAGTTTGGAAATACACCTTTAGTTTATCTAGGTTACATTGTAGGGATGTTGAGCTGAATATTGATCTCTCTAGAGTGAAGGTCATTATAAATTGGCCTAAGACAAGTAATGTGACTAATGTAACAATATTTTTTGGAGAAACCAAGTACTAGGGAAGTTCAGTGTGAACTTCTCCTTCAAGTATTCTTCGTCGCATGCTTTGAGAAGTGTGAACAATGTTTTCGATAGGAAGGAAAGGAACAAAAAAATTCAACACATGTTGACGGACATATATGACTATGCACGTAACGGGGAAGACAACCCAGACCGGGATCCTTAGAACAGGTTCCAAGCTGTTTGGGATGGTTGTCTCGGACAGGTTTAAAGGCTCTATTAGCTTGAAAGTTAAACTAATTCTAAAAGATAAAACTAAATCTATTACTTTGGTTAATTAAATCGAATGTACAAATCAAACTAGTTGATCTACTTACTAACGAATTAGTAAGTTGATTAAATTAATCTATGAATCAAATCTATTTAAGTAACTAGGCTTATAAATAATCAAAAACATGTTTAAATGAGTTATAAAATTTACATTATTGACAACTATACATTAATTACCAAAAATCAGAAAATAACCTGAATATGATTCAATGGCTGTTTTTTATAAAATAGTTTAAAAGAAACAACATGTAAATCAATTTATTCTGATCAAGAACAATGCGAGAAATTAACCATGAAATCGATTTATGCTAATAGAACTACCGCACGGATACGCTTTGATAATATTTAAAGAAGTTTAAGTATTAACAAAGACCATACAGTAATCATTACACATCATATAAACAATAATATCAATCGTCAGTTACACAACATGATACATCAGCAAAATCGAGAACATGAAAATCGATAATCATACAAAGACATGTATATTTGTAAAATCCTTTAGAGAATTAAGACAAAGATAAATAAAGTAGAAAGAGAAATAACAAGACTAATAGATATCACAAATATATGCCAGGTATACAAACTGCAAACATATATTAACAATATCACCAGTTTAACAATGTCGTGGCTACAAATAGGTAGTTGTCCAAAGACGCAAGTAAATCGAACACAGTCTTGTTTTCCCCTTTCCGTAAACTATTGATCCCTTAGCAGCAGTATTTCTGAGCTTTCAAGAAAAAAACTCTTAATCTTCAGCAGCATACAGTCTTTTTTCCATAGCTCCAGCTCTCGATTCACTCTTCCAACATTGAAAAAGAAGATCTTCAATGTTGTTGAGCATTTACAGAATAACTCAGGAAGCAATGTTTTGATCTGAGAGAGATCTCTCAGTCTAGTCCTCATATTCCCTTATAATCAAATTCTTCTCTGCTTAAATAAACCAGGATCAGAAGAAATCCAAACAAAATAAACTCTACACAAGCGAATTTCTGGAAACAACCATTTCGTTGTCGGCCGCAACTGCAAAAACCGTGCTCAAAGGATCCTCGAAATATCCTAGAATCCATCATTTTCTGGCGAAATTCCCCTGATTAAAGCTAAATGGGTCCGTTCTGAAGAAAACCCATGAGCCATATTTTTTAGATTTGTCTCCGTTTGTTCAAAACGTGACTCAGAAAATCGCCTGTCACTTGGAAACGCGATTTTGTAACTGGAAACAATCCCGACAGTTTGTTCCTTTTCTGGAATGAATCTAATCACCTTGAATCTCTACAACCACCTTCTATCTGGCTTATTCATCACAGCAAACCTGATCTTCAAGAGATAACATAATTATCTACTCCTTATTTTATGAACCTGCATAAAGATGATCCAATCGCTCACACAAAGAGAGGCAATAAAAAAAATTAATAAAAGAACAGAATAATAAAATAGAAATAAATTTATCTCATTTTCCCTCATTTTCATGAGATTTGTTTGTAAAATATTTACAACATAATCAATCGTGGCATCCAGAATCGATCTACCTTTATCATTTTTAACAGAAATATATTTTATCACCTAAAAGCAGCGCAATTAGATGGAGAAAATCACTGTGAACTCTTCGTTGATCAGCATGTAGTGTAAATAGGGCTTATGTCTTCATTGATCATTAAAGAAATTGAAATTTTACGGCAGAAAATATGGCAATATCTTCCTCAAACTTAGTGATTTTAATTAATGGCATTATTATGAGGTGATTCTCATTAAAAGTTTGAAGATATCACTGCAATCAAATAGCTTGGTAACTATTTCTAACTTTCAGTTAGCTGGTGATCAAGTAAAAAATGATCTCAATGCGTTGACACGAATCCAGTTGTAAATCCTTTTTTAAAACAAACATAAATAAATGTGAGAACATAATTTCGATCCACACGTGGCGTTGAACTCCATAAATCAAAGTGGGTTTATTCTTTTCAGTTATTGCACGTCAAAGTTTTGATGATATTCATTTTTTGTGACAAATAGAATGATCTACCTTGAACTAAGAATGAAGCATTTTAATGTCGTGACAGACTTAAGTTGAAATAATCCAAACCCGAATCACCATTCTTTTTAAACATTGAATTAATCATGATTTGTCTTTGGTAACAAATACGTAACCTCTTCATTATAAGGTTGTTTTCTTCCTTTAAAATATGAAAAACAAATCCCATAACCCATAGTATTATCTTTGACCTTTCCATGCAATAATAAAACTAACATATGAAGACCATCATAAAGATCAAGATGAAATAATAAGGTTATGTTATGCATAATTCTTAGATTGAACAAAAAGCCTTGAAAATATAATTCGAATGAACCAAAAACTAAAATAATCAACCTTAAACCTTATCAATATTTACGATAACAAAATCACATAATGAAAATCAAATTATAAATATTTAGATAATATTTCAAAATTACGTTATGACAAATCATCAACACTAATCACTTGATTTTCAATACAAATCCACTCAAAATGATAATTTCGAAGTAGTGATTTTGTCAACTAATCCATAATTTGCAAAGGTTTCTTTTAAAAAAAAATTGAATTTCATGTTTCAGTAGCTACTAGAATGTCACCATTTCAGTAGCTTTTAATTCTTTAAGTTTGCTATATGAAATTCAAACATTTCGTCAAAACAAAATAGAATTTAGTTTGATGAAATAATATTTTTTTTAAAGGCTGTTGGGTAGAGGCACAACAAATGGCGACTGACTGGGCGAAACAATTATCTCTGTGAAAACATGAAATCTGACTTGTGTATGTAGCACGATGAGAAAATTTTTCTTTAACTTAGATTAGGATTTTCAGGAAGATAAAGGAACCGTGCCTTATGATAAAACTAGATTTCAACCTAATACCAGATTTGATTCTTTTATCATTATCCAGAGATTACTTTCAAAAATGATATGAATTTTAAGTTTTTTCAGAAAACATAAAACTCCAAAAGAAATTAGCTCTGGGAAAGACAACGCAATTTTGATATTTGACCAGTTTTTAAAGATATGATACCAATACTACAGTCATGACCCTCCTACCCGCAGGCATCCATAGACTCGAAAGGGTTGACTTTTAACCATACATCCTACCGTTCTAGTCCCAAAATAAGATAAACATGAATATTTAGAACTTCTCAATTTATTAATGGGTAAGCTGCATTGGAACCTCTTCACGAGTGTGGGATAACCTTGGATTCTTTTAAATTTTTGTATATATAACATTTATGATTTGGAATCCAAGTATGCCACAGACGGAGCCCTCCTACCTGCAGGCATCCATAGCCTCGAAAGGGTACGTCTTTTAACCCATTTTACCCAACGGCTTATATCCCAAGCTAATAAGTTTAAAGAAGGCTTCATACTCAGTATTTAAATTCTCATCTACAAGAGATTTGCATATTTATAATGGGGGAACGTAATAGGAAACTCTTTACGAGTAAGATAGCGTAAAGGATCTATAGATAACTTATTTTATTATTAAATTGCAACTGATTTCCCAAAACTGATTTCTAAATAAGTAATAGAATTCCTAGTAATAATGAATTCGATATTCATTAAATCCAACAATTTGAGGATAATAATAAAAGAAAAGAAATAAAGTGAAAGTTTTTATCTAGTAATTTTGTTTGCAACAGTTCAATTTCTTTTATTTTATTTCTGAGATAAGAACAGATTTCTAAAAGTCTTACTTTCTTCATGTTTTATATAATCAGATTCCAATTTCATGGCGAAACATTTTGAGATCTGATTTATTTCTCCTGGTTTTGAAAAATCAAAAGAATTGAAAAGAAAACACCCAATATATACATGAGTTTTATTTGAGCAGGCTACAAAAACAAAGTATTTCAAAATCTACGAAAAAACTCTCAGCAAATAAAACACACATAACACATGAGTTAAATCAAGATCGCATCAAATAGAAAATAGGTTTAACAACATATGACTAATTACCAGCAAAGAAAATCAGAGATTAAAATTGATTAACATGTTTTAAAGTTTTTCATCCCTATTTTTGTTTTTAAATTTTTTAATTAAGTCAAAGTTGTTTTCCAATTATTGATGAGATGTCAATCCAATGTGTTTTATTCAGAAACAAAAGTAACAAATAAATCCTAATGAGTATGCAGCTATAAATGGATGAAAAGTTCTTTCTTTTAATGAGACGATTGAAGAAAATGAGAGAAAATAAAGAATTACTTCCCTGATAATGATGTCGTCATCTCATTCTTAAAATGATGTTGCCGCAACTCCATATACCTGTATTTATTGAAATGTAAACAAACATAAATCATCCTATATTATAAACTTAACCTAAACTAACAAAATAAAATATATACAGACTAAGTAAATGAAAATTTCCAATGAAGCCATTCACGTAACTTGAAACCTGCTAGAGAAAACAAATCATGTATCAGCATTAGAAATGGGAATAATTCAAAATGAAGAAAACAAACTAAATCAAATTTCGTATGTACAAAGCACAAAGGATGACATGGAAACCTTTTAATAAATGATTCTTCCCACCATGCATAAATCGGATCATAAAAATCAAGTTGGAAGGAGATAGATTTCTCATGAGAACCATGACTCAAAAAACGCTTATCAGAAATATGATTCAACATTCATGAAAAAGAATCAATAAAAATCGTATCTTTAAACACAATATCATCACGACTAAATTCAAAAAGAACAAAATGACATTTGGGCATTATTTGGAGATCAAATATGTCATTGTGTCTTTTAACGTGAAGATTAAAATTGATGACATTATCTTCAGATATGTATACCATGTTGCAATGAGGAAAATTAATTTTCAATGCATCCCATTCAATATCACAAATTGAATCATAATCTTTACCGACTAAAGATAAAATGGATGAACATGCATGAGTCTGATGAGTAACGATAGTAGAAAAATTATAATCTTCTTCATGACAAATTTAAAATATATCAGAATGGATCTCAAAATATCCTTCATCTTTAAAAAATGTATTTCCTTGTATCCTATCAAAATCTGACCATAATGAAGTATTCTTTAGGAAATCATTAACATGTAAATGTAGTCTATGATCAGCAAACACATCTGGATACAAAGAGTAGTAAGAGTCAGAGTATAAAGAGGCAAATGCTTCTCTGTTGCTACAATTTGTTTCATTGACTGCTTTAATCGAAGCATCATTAACAAAACTTTGATCTAATGAATTTTGTGAAGAAATGAAAGGAACTAACTCATCATGAAAGGAAGATAATGAAATTATATTATCATTAACATATTCAGTTGAAGAATTAAGCATTTTTAGTTTATCTTCCATTGTCTCATGAACAACAAGAGTTTCGAAATTATCACTTAATATAAAAGTCAAATCATCATCATTTTTCTCTTGTTCTTGAATTTGCACATCATCAAATTGTATGATTTGTCCATTTTCAATAATTCCATTTTCAGCTGTAGAATTAGGAAGAATAGATTCTATATCAACTTCAACTAATGAACTAACATGCATGCTATCTATTGCAGAATTTTCATTCTTTTCCAAATCATGAAAATCAGAGAGAGAGATAAGCCAAAGAAACCAATTCATTTTGTCCCTTTCGGAAAGCCGGTATTCTTCACAAAACCTGCAACATATTACCATAAATCTGGAAAAGAAATCATAAAGAGATTCATATTTATGCCTACGAAGATTTCCTATCTCAAGTTCAAGTTTCCTACAGTTATAATCCTCATGATCATCAAGAAATAACTGTGTGAAATGTTCCCGTGAATGAATGGATTTCGCTGGCAAGAATGTAAACCAAATCAGAATTCTTCCTTCGAAAGTAGCTGCAAAAAGTCTGCATTTCTCAACCTCATCAAATAGATATATGAGATCACAGAAAGAATCAAAGTTTGAAAGATGACGAGAGGCAGAAATTTTACCTTCTCCATCGAAGCTCAGTCGTTGCAAGAAATTATACATCTCTGGAGAAAAACTTTTGCCAGATGTATGAAAGCTGAAAGCATGATCTAAATCATTTATATCAGCCATTTAAAAATAAAAATTAAACCCAAAATCAAACAAATCAAAATGGCCGTCTTGCTGATCAGGCCCTCCTTCTAGCGCCAATGTTGACGGGCATATATGACTATGCACGTAACGGGGAAGACAACCCAGACCGGGATCCTCAGAACAGGTTCCAAGCTGTTTGGGATGGTTGTTTCCAACAGGTTTAAAGGCTCTATTATCCTGAAAGTTAAACTAAGTCTAAAAGATAAAACTAAAGCTATTACTTTGGTTAATTAAATCGAATGTACAAATCAAACTAGTTAATCTACTTATTAACGAATTAGTAAGTTGATTAAATTAATCTATGAATCAAATCTATTTAAGTAACTAGGCTTCTAAATAATCAAAAAACATGTTTAAATGAGTTATAAAATTTACATTATTGACAACTATACATTAATTACCAAAAATCAAAAAATAACATGAATATGATTCAATGGCTGTTTTTTATAAAATAGTTTAAAAGAAACAACATGTAAATCAATTTATTCTGATCAAGAACAATGCGAGAAATTAACCATGAAATCGATTTATGCTAATAGAATTACCGCAAGGATACGCTTTGATAATATTTAAAGAAGTTTAAGTATTAACAAAGACCATACAGTAATCATTACACATCATATAAACAACAATATCAATCGTCAGTTACACAACATGATACATCAGCAAAATCGAGAACATGAAAATCGATAATCCTACAAAGACATGTATATTTGTAAAATCCTTTAGAGAATTAAGACAAACATAAATAAAGTAGAAAGAGAAATAACAAGAATAATAGATATCACAAACATATGCCAGGTATACAAACTGCAAACATATATTAACAATATCACCAGTTTAACAATGTCGTGGCTGCAAACAGGTAGCTGTCCAAAGACGCAAGTAAATCGAACCACAGTCTCGTTTTCCCCTTTCCGTAAACTATCGATCCCTTAGCAACAATATTTCTGAGCTTTCAAGAAAAAAACTCTTAATCTTCAGCAGCATACAGTCTGCTTTCCATAGCTCCAGCTCTCGATTCACTCTTCCAACATTGAAAAAGATGATCTTCAATGCTGTCGAGCATTTACAGAATAACTCACGCAGCAATGTTTTGATTTGAGAGAGATATCTCAGTATAGTCCTCATCTTCCCTTACAATCAAATTCTTCTCTGCTTAAATAAACCAAGATCAGAAGAAATCCAAACAAAATAAACTCTACACAGGCGAATTTTTGGAAACAACCATTTCGTTGCCGGCCGCAACTGCAAAAATCGTGCTCAAAGGATCCTCGAAATCTCTTAAAAGCCATCATTTTCTAGCAAAATACTCCTAAATAAAGCTAAATGGGTTCGTTCTGAAGAAAACCCATGTGCCATATTTTTTAGATTTGTCTCCGTTTGTTCACAATGTGACTCAGAAAATCGTTTGTCAATTGGACACGCGATTTTGTAACTGGCAACAATCCCGACAGTTTGTTCCTTTTCTGGAATGAATCTAATCACCTTGAATCTGTACAACCACCTTCTATCTGGCTTATTCATCGCAGCAAACCTGATATTCAAGAGATAACATAATTATCTACTCCTTATTTTATGAACCTGCATAAAAATGATCCAATCGCTCACACAAAGAGAGGCAATATAAAAAATTAATAAAAGAAAAGAATAATAAAATATAAATAAATTTATCTCCTTTTCCCTCATTTTCATGATATTTGTTTGTAAAATATTTACAACATAATCAAGTGTGGCATCAAGAATCGATCTACCTTTATCATTTTTAACAGAAATATATTTTATCACCTAAAACCAGCGCAATCAGATGGAGAAAATCACTGTGAACTCTTCGTTGATCAGCATGCAGTGCAAATAGGGTTTATGTCTTCATTGCTCATTAAAGAAATTGAAATTTTACGGCAGAAAATATGGCAATATCTTCCTCAAACTTAGTGATTTTAATTAATGGCATTATTATGAGGTGATTCTCATTAAAAGTTTGAAGATATCACTACAATCAAACAGCTTGGTAACTATTTCTAACTTTCAGTTAGCTGGCGATCAAGTAAAAAATGATCTCAATGCGTTGACACAAATCCAGTTGTAAATCCTTTTTTAAAACAAACATAACTAAATGTGAGAACATAATTTCGATCCACATGTGGCGTTGAACTCCATAAATAAAAGTGGGTTTATTCTTTTCAGTTATTGCACGTCAAAGTTTTGATGATATTCATTTTTTGTGACAAATAGAATGATCTACCTTGAACTAAGAATGAAGCATTTTAATGTCGTGACAGACTTAAGTTGAAATAATCCAAACCCCAATCACCATTCGTTTTAAACGTTGAATTAATCATGATTTTCCTTTGGTGACAAATATGTAACTTCTTCATTATAAGGCTGTTTTCTTCCTTTAAAATATGAAAAACAAATCCCATAACCCATAGCATTATCTTTGACCTTTACATGCAATAATAAAAATAACATATGAGGACCATCATAAAGATCAAGATGAAATAATAAGGTTATGTTATGCGTAATTCTTAGATTGAACAAAAAGCCTTGAAAATATAATTCGAATGAACCAAAAACTAAAATAATCAACCTTAAACCTTATCAATATTTACGATAACAAAATCACATAATGAAAATCAAATTATAAATATTTAGATAAGATTTCAAAATTACGTTATGACAAATCATCAACACTAATCACTTGATTTTCAATACAAATCCACTCAAAATGATAATTTTGAAGTAGTGATTTTGTCAACTAATCCATAATTTGCAAAGGTTTCTTTTTAAAAAAAATTGAATTTCATGTTTCAGTAGCTACTAGAATGTCACCATTTCAGTAGCTTTTAATTCTTTAAGTTTGCTATATGAAATTCAAACATTTCATCAAAACAAAATACAATTTATTTTGATGAAATAATATTTTTTTTAAAGGCTGTTGGGTAGAGGCACAACAGCACACTAAAATAAAATATCAGCACAACTTTATCACTGCACTTCCAAATATACAAAAATTATCATTATTACTATAACAATCACTTATTTTTATAAAATTAAACCATTAATTGTATCTATTTAAAAACCACTCTACTTATGATTATACTAATTTACTTTTAAAAATATATTTATTTAAAAAATATATTTGGCCGATGTTCAAGGAGGCAGAGTTACCAAGAATTTATGAAATATCACAAGATTCTCCAAACATAATGAGACCTTCGTGGAAAATGAATCAAGGATTGTTAATTAGCGCACTGTGAATGGTTGAAAACTAACATGAAAGCTTCTTAATCCAACGACTGATGGCTCATCGACAGATGGATTACTATTGTGATTAGATTTCGATGACAGCCAAGGACTCCACAGGTAAATGGAAAGCACACAGGCCATTTTCTGCGATCAAAATCATGGTACTGCAAGAATTTTTTAAAAGTTACACTATTGATGTTTAATTAGGTAGAATATGAATGCTTTGAGGTAGCTAAATTTATTTATGCATCCAGCGGACTAGAATTCCATAAAAAAAAACTTCCAATAAACTGACCAGAAATTCAAAATGATGACCGGCTAAATTCATTTATGCATCCAGAGTCTCCATTTAAACAACACCAAATTCGAATTCCAAGATAAAAAAACATCACCAAGTTCCAACCAAAAACTTACCAGATTTTGATGGCAGTTTTAGACTTGAGTTCACACGGGCTCTACTCTCCATGTTACAAGATGGGTAGATTTTCTTATCAAAAACAGGAACTGGAACCCTATATCAGTAGGAAGTTTTGGAAAAGCTGTGTTGAAGTCACACGAAAGGGAGTGTCTCACATGCTCGTGACCTGCCTTGGGATTTATAGCCATGTTCAATTCAACCCATGTCGGACGCTTCGTGGACGACCATTTCCACATGAGCATCACCCACAGTTGTTCACGTACGCAGGCCATGCCCGAAATGCTTTGATCGAAAAACAAGGCCTTTCTCCAAAAAAAATAGACATTTCATCATATTTCCACACTGAATTCTGGCCCTTATGTGAAACGTACAATTTATTTCCCACAACTGCCACGACTCGACTCTGATAATAAATATTTTTTTTAATATATAGTTTCTCGAACAGGGACCATCTTCCCGTTTTTGGATCGAAACACTGTAGCATTGCGATGCCGCGGCCATGGCCATCGCCATTGTCACTAATAATTTGGAAGCTTCCCATAAAGTAAAATTTTCCGTTCATGGCGAGTCCTTGACAGAACCCCTATGCCTCCTCCATCGATGGGACTTCCTCCTAGAGCTGCTTCTCCATGTCGAATCTTTCAGCACTGCGGAGAGGTTGGTCTCGATCCTTAGACCTCCAGCCACCTGCTGCATATATGAAACCACTAAGTACTACCCATCCATAACACTCCCGATTTATTTCAATCATCGGCAACATTATCCTCCTCATAGTAATTGTGTTTTCGCCATCGGATGTAACTTTAGCCTGCAACCAATACAGGTGCTGCATCTCCTGCCCATAGCTTGCTACGCAGGGTTTTCCCACTATGAGAAAGTCAGCTTTGCTTGGGATGATCGTTTTTAAGCCATAGAACCGTTTACAACTTACAACTTCTCCTGTTTTGATATTTAGAGATCGAATCACTGAAGCAAGCCTGCGACAGAGCTCTATTGTCTGTGCCCATGTAAATCGAACAGATCCATACACTACCGAAGTTCTTTCTCCATACAGGTTGCCTATTCTCTCCAAGAAATTTATTAGCGATAAAGCTGCTTGGCTGTTGGCTTCACATGGCTTCAGTTCTTTGAAGTGGCAATTCTTTGGGTGGAAATTCACATGGATTCATTCATAAATACTGGGTTGGCACTGTAAATAAGGAGATCATTGTCGTTACATCACGTTACAAATCTCTCTCATAATATTCACTTTCATTATTATTTTTTGCCTACATGTTAGTAAAGTTACATCACGTTACAAGATCTCTCCCATAATATTCACTTTCACTATTATTTTTTTCCGACATGTTAGTAACGTTACATCACGTGACAAGATCTCCCCCATAATATTCACTTTCACTATTATTTTTTGCCGACATGTTAGTAACGTTACATCATGTGACAAGATCTCCCCCATACTGGGCTGTAGAGTACCTCTCGGCGCAATAACCATTTGAGATAGAAACCAATGATAGTGGTTATGGCATGGGTGTAGACTTAATGCAACATAAGAAACAAATATGCTATGATTTTGAAACCTTCTCTAAAAGAATAATTAATTATCCTAGCTATGAAAAAGAGTTGTACTCACAAGTACAAAGCATAAAGAAGTTGAAACATTAGAAAAATTACCTAATGTGTAAATAAACAATCATACATACTAATCATCAAGTACTACAATATCCTCAATCACAAGTTAAGCCACAACATACAAGGCATTTTAGGTGGATGGGTTTTGTACAACAGTTTCGTTTGGTTATTAAGCATATAAAAATAATTCATAACAAAGTTGCAGTTATGTTATCTAGACCTCCAATAAATGTTTATATTGTCATTCAACAAAGTCCTTTGGTACATTCAAGCTATGTTGAACAATATGCTAAGGATGAATAATTTAAAGAAGTATATAGATTAATAACATATTGTTGGGTAGTTTCGGTTGACCCAACTTCATCTCCCTTTCTCATCAATAAATCCCAATATATCGTCCTGACGAAGCAGGAATCCATCGACAACACCTGCGATGCATATGAGGTCTTACCCAAGATATCTTATGTGGAATACCAGAACCACATTTTTGTAAATATATAAGGGATTTCACTCGTACAACGACATCATATCACTCAAACGATACCGGGAAATATACTTTTATTTCCATTCATTCATTCATGATAATCATATACCATTCTGTCGACATATATAAAAACATATAACATAAAGCATTAACACATGTTAACTCAGTACAGGTGCGACACATATACTAAGTTCATTCACCATTAATTCTAAGTGACACTTTAATATAATCTCAGTTACATTAAATATACATTCAAAATAATACAAACATTAAAACAAAAAAAGGCAATATATAACATGGAAATCCATCGAGGAAAAACTGCAAAGGTGTTATTCATTTGGCATGAGAATTCATTTGGAACATTTGGTCTACGCACTCAGCTTGCAGAATCTTCCTTTGATAATATTTACAATTCATACATTCATATCTCATCTCATGCTCTCTCTCTCTCTCTCTTAATAGTCAATCCACACACAACCAAGATCAATTATCTCCTTTCCTTCAACTACTCAACTCTCTCTATTACCGATCAACAACCACCAACCATCCTGCACATAGCTTGGGTTCATGCTTTTATAATTCTTCTACATGTATTTTTATTTTAATACATTCAGTTACATCCATAAATAGGCATTGTCGGCCAAAAATACAATCATTCTTTATTACTAAAATCAAGATTTTAGTCTAACTATATTTTTCCCCAAAATTAGTCGAATGCTGCATCTCGACTTTCTTTATTCCTCTTTTGTCATGGCCCCTTCCATCGTGTCTCCTTCCATCACAAATTTTCCTCATATTGTGACTACAATGTTCATCTTTCTAATCATTATTCTTGTTTTTTATTCTCATCTTTTCCTAGGGCCAAGAGGCATCGATATCAAAATGAAGAATTGAATTATCATATAAATGACACGTTGTTGTATCATCTTGGAAAAATAAGTATTCCACAAAGTGAAATAGTGAATGTGATAAGTGAATCTCATACTTCTCTCATTTCAGGATATTTTGGAGCAGGAAAAACAGTAACACAGTTACAAAAGTTTTGTTATTGGCCTCGAATGAATGATACTGTGCCCAATTATGTAAAAGGATGTGCCATATGTACAACAAGTAATCCAAGTAATAGGATGTCACGATTGTATACTCAAGTTTCTGTTCATTCTCATCCATCAGAAAGTTTTTCAATAGATTTTTTGGGAGGGTTACTAATGTATAGAAAGGGACATGATTACTTGTATGATTTTGTGGATAGGTTGAGTAAAATGTGTATTATCATGCCTTACAAAAATCATATCATGACTGATATGATTTCTCATTTGTTTTCCAAAATGTATGTGTCCATTTTGGACTATCTACTTCTATTATATATGATATCCCTCTTCCTTGGGAAATTTTGGTCATGTTTATGAGAACTTATGGACATAATGCTAAAGAAAAGAACAACATTTCATCCCCAAATTGAGAGACAAATTGAAGTGTCCAACCAAACCATTCCACATGTTTTTTGAGGGTATTGTTTCAAGCATCATAAGATTTGGGATGAATTGTTGCCTTATGTTCAACATCCCTACAAATCCATACACCCTTTAACACGTAAGTCTCCATTTGAGACATGTTTTAGGTATTTTCCAAAGTCTCCCTTATACTTTGCTTTAGGGGTGAATTAAATGGGATATGGAAAAGTTTATGTAGATAAATATTGGAATTTTATTAGTAGATCTAGTTGGTTCTTCAAATAGTGCAGGGAAAATTGGAATCAAGTCACGACAAGTATAAATAAATGCGAGACAATCATTAGGTGGATCATCATTTCCAAATTGGTGATCGAGTAATGCTTCATATCAGCTAAGACTGACTCCAAGGTGAATCTAGAAACTTGAAACCTATTAGGTATGTACCTATTGAGGCCTAGAAATTCGTAGGCAACAACAGCAAGGGATTCTCCCTAGTCAACATTCCCAATTAGCCCGTGACTATTTGGTGTAGGGAATCCATTCGGTTTGCGGTCCGGCTATCGTAGGTCAAGTAACAAAAATAAAAGGTTTTACTAATTGCAGCCTGATCCACCGCATATATTTTTGTAATTTGACTTTAAGGATGATATGCAAGTGCCTATCTAAGATTCCGATTTTTAGAGAATGCAAGGAGTATTCACAATGTGATACGCAGGTTCTTACCTCTTGTCTTAAACTCTCATGCATCTAAATCACACACACATCAAGAAATTAAAACTAACTACCTAACCTATCCCTATGGAGCAAGCTTATTAGTTATTAAAGAGAAATGTATTTTGTGCATACGTTGTAAAAGAAATGACAGATAGATGATACTTCTTTCCAAAACACACAGACATTTAAAGATATTTAACAACCAGATAGCCAATTTCTTATGAACAACATTCATCACTTATAGTGGAAATTTTCATAAAATGAACCAGGGATCACTCAGACAAGAACTTAGGTTCAAAATGATAGAACGATCTCACAGTTAATGGACAAAAAGCCGAAACAAAATAGTTCCCCTTCAACATTCTTCGTTTATCATATTTGAAGATTCCACACAGCACCTTCTCCAACAGGCAAATTTTGCAATTTCTTATTGTAAAACGAAGTAGTTCCTCTTACAAACAATAGTTCACATGTTTTGCAAGGGAAAAAGTCCCCGCTTCCCTCTAACTTTCCTATCTTTATACAAAAAACCCCCAAAACCTTTGGGTTCCCCCTGCCCCTTGACCTTTCGGTTTCCCAGACCGTTTTAATCTCACAGTTTTGTCAGTTTTGTGAGTGCTCACGATTCGTATAATGTGTTACATTTTTGGATTTCAACTTATGAGGACTTCATAAAATGGGACCAGCTCGGTAACTGCTGGATCTTTTCCAAAAACGGGGCCTCTGTTGCTATTGATTATGCTTTGTCTTTTATTTGTCCCTTTTTTAAATCTGTTGATTTCAGAACAAACTTTGCTTATTCCTTTTAGCAAACTTTCCTCAGCTTTGTCCTTTAATTACGTCTTCTCGCAGTAGCAAATCTGAAGAATCTTCCTAGTTCACCTATAGTTAAACAACATTTCATCATTAATTAGGATTGCATGAACTTAAACCATACTAACAACACAAATTGATTCTCAAAATGAGACTCTGTACTGCACTCTTGTTGTGAAAGCCCTAACAGGAATCAAAAACCAACCAGTGTCTACACAGGGTTTAAAAATTCACAAGACGGTAGGGAAAACCTTATCGACAGCTTGAAACAATGAGACATCAGATGAACAATATTACTTATAGCCACAGCGACAGGTTTTAGATGGACAACGAGTTTCGTAGGACCATTAATCCTATCAAATTTGAAAGAACTAAATGCCAAAGCATCGGGCAGTAAGTTCCCTGTCGGCGAACGAAACGACATTAACGTCGGAAGGTTAGCACATTATGCAGCCACAATAGCGAAAGATGAAAATACTATGGGCCCCGAGGTCAAAATACGAAAATGGTGAAACCCAGAAAAATCATCGACAAGAAGAGCGGTTATATGGCAGACACTTAGTTCGCTCGGGAGCCGCAATGGCGGAAAGCAAACAGACTACAGCCTTCGATCAAAACCATAAAATTTTTGATAAGGTACATAAACCATCATGAAACGTTAAGTGTTCGGAAAACCTAAGGTTGTGCAGCGGCACAAAAAATCTTGTCTTATTTCCAACGCAGTAGCTTCACAAAATCAAACAACCCCGACCCAAAATTCGATGAACCTCCGATAATGCAAACAAGTCAAAACAATACAACATGACATTGGAGAAGTCAAAGACTATCCTACGGAATGCTCATTGTTCATCTTCTGCAACAGAGGCTCCCTAAGGAAACATCGCTCCGATACGTTGTTTAAATGGCCTCCGAAACAATGGCTAGAATGAGAAATATGCTTTCAAGAACAAAGAAAGAAATCACAGATCAAAAGGGCAAAAACCAAACTCTAAATTCCATAACCCACAGCATTTTTGAATATAAGCAAGTTTCCGAAAAGCATGAAGAGAGTTAACCTCAAAATAGTCCAAACTTGTAGCAAGAGGAAAACAAAAACAGAGTTCATGGATCCAAACGATTTTAGGCAATGATAAAAATTAACAAGGGGGTCCAAAATTTCAAAAATTTGGGGAGACAGTTGCAGCTACAACAGTACCTTTTACAATTTTGGATAAAGTTGGTAATAATGCTTTTAAGTTAGAATTTCCTCCTTATATACAATTGTATTCCATTGATAATGTGAAAAAGTTAAAACTATATGATCTTCCTATAATTATTGACCAAGATGTACAGGTTCAAGTACCTTCTATTGAGGATTTTTTTCTTAAATGTCTCAATGAAATTTTGAAATATGTTATAAATGATAAGAAGGTTATATCTTCATGAAGAGGTGATCTAAAATTTGTTTGTGTGGGGATGAAAGAAATGCATCAAAGAAATCAAAGGTGGCTAGAGACCAGAAGAGTGACAGATCTATACTCTAACCCTTTTTTTAAATGTGCTGGCATGGGGTTGGGGGTAAGTAAGTTGTGCAGCATCTAGGATGCTGCGCATACTCACGTGGCACCGAGCAAGAAAAAGATAGCCTGATATGAGTAAAATAGTCCACTTTTTGATATTTCATGTCACTTTTTGTACTTATTGACCATTTATTCGGAACATTGGTCCTTAGTGGTTAATTTTGTTGGAAGTTTGTTAGAAGTTAGTTGGAAGTGGACCTTGAATGTAAAGGCGCAAGCCTATAAATAGAATAATTATGCATGTAATATAGAGAGCAATACATGGAGAATGAGTATTAGATATAATGCTAGACAGAGTGATATTGGATCGGTGTCTGTTTTGATCTGTAATTTCTTCTACAGATTCAATATGATGTGATGTGGATTGATCTGAGCTTCTGTTGCCCTCTTTATTTTATTTTTACATTGTTGTGATTCTAATGTTGAATGATGAATAGACCTGCATATGAATGGATAATGAAATGCTTTCTTCTTATGGATGCTATCATCTTTTAGATCTGTTTTTCGCACTGGTAGATCTATTGTAATAATGAATGACCAAATGGAACATGATGACTGATTCAGTAAGTACATGAGATCTGGAAATTAAGTTGATGAACAATTGATGCCCCAACCCTCCTCTATACTGCGGAAACTTGGTTTTGACATCTCTCCTTCGAACATCTCAGGTGAGACCTCATCTGCTTTGCGGGTGTTGCTGGACAAGGTAAAACCTATCTCGGTTGATGCTCAAGGAGATCATGGTGTGTTGAGCATCGACAGAGTGGAACCCATGTCTGCTGGGTTTTGTTGCTCATGATTGCACAAACAAAATGATTTCATGATTTTGGTGGCCCAAAATATTTCGAGTGGGAAGGTTTGATCTAGGAGGATCTCAAAAGGTTGGTCAAAATTAAAGCATTCCAAGAGTGAATAAAATATTATAGATATGAATAAAGCGTCAAGGGATTTCTAACAAAATTCATTTTGCACGAAATGAAATCCGTATGTGGAAGATACAGGGTTTTGAATTCTCGGTAAAAAGCTAAAATTGATGGTTCAAAAGACAAAAAAGTGGGCCACATGGCACACATAGGGTTCCACGTGGAATGGACAAGTCAAATTATGGATTTCATATGGCATCACCACAGGTTTCCATGGGGACAGGTTTGATGGCAAGGCATGTTCATTAGTCCAATGGGATGATTCCATGTGGTCATCAGTGTTGATATGGGTCAGTCAAAAATTGCCATGTGGCATCCCCTTTGGAAGTCTATTAATTTGTTTACCATAAATTGGTGGAGACGTGGAAGACCGAACCCACGATCTCGTGTCTTCCAAAGTATTAACACCATTGATATAACCATCATCCCCACTGGTGGTCCTTAACATAGTAAGTTTCCAACTTCTATTTAAAGTTGAAATGGTTTTATGTTTGAAAAATATTAAGGGTCGTGGGCTTATTATTGGACATCTTGGCCAACACCGAGGTTGTTATTTGTTAACCATACAACCAAAGGAACCGCAAAGAAACTAAGGTGGATCAAACAACCAATGAAACCATCATAACAGAACCAACAGAATAACAAATTGTCACCATATAAAACCAACAATGGAGCATTAACAAAGAACCACCACATGAAATGGTAAAACAAAACACTACCAAGTTTTTTTGACTGGGGAGAGGCTCATGGGTTTGACCACAGGGCCTCAACCCCGACAGTGCCATCTTCTTTCCAACGAGACACAACCCATACATTGGCTACGGTGTGGACAATGTTGTTTATAAGTTTGAGGGTGGGTATTGGGGTCAAAAAGGGGGCGCGTGGTTCCTCTATGCGCACCCAAAAAACTTGTTTAAACTAATTTTTGAGAAACGAAAACTAGAGTTTGGCTCCCCATTTTGGCACATTTCCTAAGGCAGGTACATGAAATCATTGTTCATGGATCCCAACGCCGAAGTACAATCCGTAAATTCCATACATTTGGTACAGGGGGTGTTCTAGATTTGCATTTCAAAAGAGTCATGAGGAAAAGGTAGTCGACTTTAATAAATTCATTTTTATTGAAATTTTCAGAGGATTGCACTGGTGCTATATATTTATGATTTGGACTCACACAAAATAAAGGTTGTTCCAGAAAGTCATATATGTAATATTTGAAAGTCTTAACAAGATCGACCTTCTCATTGAAATCGACCCTTGAGACATAGCCAAGGAGGAGTGAAGTCCATTATCATATATTGTATATCAATTTCAATATTTAGATACTATTTAATTGCTTATGGGTATATTTATAAGAATTAAAACTTTCATCTTTTAAATCTGTTTATGAATTTTTAAGATACAAATTTCACATACAACTTTTATAATTTAAAAAACTCCTAAAATTTCATATCAGTCTTTTTGTTTACATTATCGTTTGTGGAAAGAAAAACTACCTATAAGTTTGATAGCTAAAATATTTATATTAATAAAAAAAACAATAAATAGTAAAATATTTAAAATATATATGTTAATAAAAAAACTAAAAAATAAATAAAATATGTATGTTAATAAAATAAACTAAGGGTTGGACAATCCCACCTTCCCAAAGATTATTCATGTTTTAGTTTCTTACTCGAACAAAATGTAAATATCATTATGTGCGTCTTCTATTTATTGTAAAATCTAAATTAGTAAATGAAAAAAATAAATAATAACATTAATATAAAAATTTAACTATTAATAAAATATTAATTTCATAATAATAATATAACTTTCATGGATAAAAAAAAATGGTTCTAAATATTTTTATTAACTCTAATAATTAATAATAATGTTGGTTAAAAAACAACTTATAAAACATCAAATGCTTTTTCCATAAAATATTTATATCTTAAATAAATATAATTGAATTTCGAAGTACTTTAAACCTTCCAAATTCTAAAATACGTTAACTTACTCCTCAAGTCCCCATAAAACATCATATTATAGATATTAATGTAGTAAATTTAACAATATGTTTGATATTAGAAATCCTTGTTTCATTAGCAATATTCCAAAACCGATTTTCCAAAAAGTAGCGCAAAAGATTGGAATCACATGCACACGGTACGTTCAAAGCTTTAAACATTTGATTACACATCAATGAATGTAGTTTGGAAGTGAGAAACTATGCTAGGAGGTGAAAGGTAATTTGCTAATTTTTTTTTCTAGTAATATTTTTTAACTTAAACCCATCAAATGAGAAAGAGAAGGGAAGGGGATTTTTAAAAATAAATAATGTGTATTAAGTAACATTCTTTTTTAAAGTAGCTGCGAGATTTAAATTAAATGATCAACAAGTGGATTTGAATATTTTCTCCTTAAAGTTGGGAAAGTTATAGGTCAGAGTTTTTTTTATCCTTGGGGTTAGTGTGAATCATTGGGGTTAACGGTTTGGCTTATTTACCATGTATAAATAATGGGATAGTACTTATAAAGTTTTGGAAAAAGGTTTTTGCTTGGGAATAAGGTTACTCATGCATACAACCTTTTCTTTTTTCCTCAAAAAAATTGGTGAAAAAGAACAATGAGCGATTCATTAATATGAATCTTCACTTTATAACCCTACAATGGATTAGTACTATGTTCTCTCCAAACATTTCAAACAAGATTTAGTTTATAAACGGTAAAGAATCAATTTCAAAATTTTGAAATGTTCAATGTTCAAAACTACAATTTGTACAAAATGAACAAGACACTAACTATGGAATCTAATAAAAAGAATTGTTACCTTTTAGAACTGTTACCACCTAAGTTGTACTTACTGGTTTTTGATCAAGTGAGCCTAGTGAATCAGACAAAGATGATTTGTTTGGACTTTAGAAGACCTTCCGAATTGCTTCAGGGAAGTTCTTGTTGTAGTATATCACATTGGCATACCCTATGGGGGAGTTGTAATAAAATGTTCTACCATGATAGTGTCTATAAAAGACTCAGTCTCTTAGAATTTATTTGTCAATTCGATCAGCCTAGGGTGTTTTTTGCCTTAGTTATTATTGGTTGTTGGATAAATGACTAATAATTTCTGAATTTTTCACTCAATACCTCAAAAGTTGGGGTGGTCAGCTTGGCATTTAGGCATATTGAGGTTATTAGATTCTATGTGTCAATGTATAAACATGTTAGGCATCATGGTCGAGTCATATGAACATGTCTAAGTCCCCCTAGATTTTTTTATTTTTTCAATTTTTTAATTTTTTTTTTAAATTTAATTTTTCCACAAAACTTAGGCTATTTTTTAATAGTCTAATTCGAAAATTTGGTTTTTTAATAAAAGTGGGCTTGTAAATAAGTTTTAGTCATGGTGGTGCTCATTTTCAAGCTCAGAGCACCATGTAAACTCATAGACCCACTTTTTCTAGGTTTTGAGTGATTTCTCCATCACTCAGGTCAAAAACACCTAAAAATCAAATATTGATTATTTAATTGTTAAATTAATTAAATAATGGAGAAAACCCCAAATCCTAAATCATTGGGATTTGCTCCGATTTGACTGAAATCAGTCTCATCAAATTGGGATTGACTAGATCTGACCATCCCTTGATAGAAGCAGGTGATCTGGGATGAATGGAGAGTACATTTGTTAGGATATTTAGACACTTAGGAGTTAGTTAAGATCAACTTGTGTAATATATCCGTTAGGTAAAAGTGTGTTTCTTTAGTATGCATTAGTATGCATTTGTAAATATTTTAATCCGACGGTCACGATATGTTCTAGACATAGAGTGATCCGACGGTTCAACTTCTCTTAGATCATACCTACCATTGATCCATGGCTTAACACCCGATTGGTCTATGATCTCTATTTAAAGAGCATAGAGGGTCCTTGGCTAGTTGATCGATTATGAGAAGCTCATGTAACTTTCTTTCTTTTGCATAATAAATTGCTTCGAATAGCTATTTGGCCGGGGCCGTGGACTGTTTCCCTCTCGAGGGTTTTAACCACGTGACAAACATTGGTGTATTGATCTGTGATCTGTCTGTTTGAAACGGCTATTCTTGGTGTTCGGTCCTTTGGGAGTACCCTGTGTACCCTAACATGGTATCAGAGCTTTTATGAAGAGCTGTTTTCGGTTTTGATCAAGATCTGGAACCGATGTTGCCGAAACTTTGAAAGGGTTTCTGGTTTTTGGATTTTCTATGAATTTGTGGCCTATAGGAGCTATTCCATTGCGTCCGGAATGCCTTTTCCATTTGTAAATAGTTTTCGTTTCACCGAAAACCGTTTCCGTCTGCTCCAGAAACACCCATTTCGGCAAATCTGAAGGTATAATGTTACAGTGACGGTTTTGTTTTTTTAAATCTCTCATATTTTATCAGTTTTATTTTTAGATCTTTTATTTTAGTCTCGGACTGTTGTCTTCCCTGGCTTCGTATGCTCTTTGCCGTGCACCTTGCGCGATCGCGGCGAATCAGAAACAGTGAGGGAAATTTTTTTTCTTGTCTTCTCGGCTACGTATGCTCTTTGCCGTGCACCTTGTGCGATCACGGCAAATCAGAAACAGTGAGAAAACTTGAAAAAGTAGACTTTCCGGGTAAGCTAACCAAGATCTAACCCCATTGTGTGGAAAAAGTTTTTTTTGTTTTTCGTTTTTTTTGTGATTTGCAGGAAAAGAAAGCAAGCACGGAAAACGAGAGGGAAGAGTAAAAAAAAAAAAGTCCCCTTTCTCTTTCCATAGTTTTACATACCTTTTAAACTTAGCTCACTTGGTTCAAAGTTGCTTTACATCTTGATAAGTCTTGAGTTCTCATCAAGTTACTTTTTAGTGCATGCAATTTCTATTTTCAAGTTACTTTATTGTAAAAGTGCATCTCACATTAATAAAATAAAATAAAAGTGAGTCACTTAAGTCTTTTAATTTATTGCCGCACTATTTAAAAGTACATTATTGTAAAAGTGAACCTCACTTATTCTACAAAAGTGATTCACTTCAAAGCAACTTTATTGTAAAGTGATTGTCAAAGGTAGATCTTTGGAAGAGGGGGGTTCTTTTTTTTAACTGGTCAAGTTAATATCTGCCACATCACTATTGGGGACATCTTCAACATTTCCTGTGATCAAGCATAACTTCATCATCCGGAATCAGTTTTAAGTGCCGTTTTTTTTAAAACCGCATAATTTTTCGAGCTCTTTGCATCCAGACAGTTAGTTTCTATTCCTTCAGTCAGTATTTTACAGTATGGCCACCCCTTGTGATATTATATTTACAAGTTCTAACTATTTCTCATGGAAATCTCGTATGGAGGATGTTCTGCGAAGTAGGGGACTTTTCAGGATTAACTCGGGGAAAGAAACAGAACCCACTGATAATGATAAGAAAATTAAATGGGCAAATAGATGTGATGAAGCTCGTGGATTGATTGGGATGTCAATCTCTACTGATTTACGATTTCACATATCTAGAATTGATGAACCTGATGTTGCTTGGGATAAGTTGGAATCTGTGTTTGGTAAACACAATGAAATTCGGGGTCATCAACTTAAGAATGAGTTGCTTTCCTTGAATCCTAATGATTTTTCTTGCATTCAAGACTATTTATCTAAGTATAAAACTCTTAGACTATTATGTGCAGAATGCAAGATTAAGAAAGAAGACAAACAATGTATTTATCATATTCTTTCCAAACTTGGACCTGCATATTCTGTTTTTGTATCTACATTCTACTCCATGAAAGAATCCTTGACTGCAGCCAGCTATGTAGAGCCTAGTCTTGAATCCTTTTGTGATTCCTTAATTAGAGAGCAAGACAAGCTCATTCATCTTGGAATAATTAACAATGCAGATACATCTGGGAAAGCCTTATTGTCCCAACAGAAAGAAAAGTCCAAGCCTCCCAAGAAACAGAATTTTCACAATAAAAAGCAAAACAACAAGGGTCCCAAACCCTCTCAGTCAGCTCCTCCCTTTAAAAATGATAAAGGATCGAAGCAAAAAGGAAAAAAGACTGAGCGTCATTGCAATTTTTGTGGGAAAGATAATCATGATGAATCTAAGTGTTTTAAGAAGATGGCATCCTTGGAAGCAGGAATGAAGAAGCACCACATCAGCCTAGATTCGTCTTCAGAATCTACCTCTCATGGCCATGCACTTTGTGCTTCTGGTTACTCTTATACTACATCTTCTTCTTCTACTTCAAATGAATGGCTCATTGATTCTGGAGCATCTTATCATATGGCTAAGGATAAAGCCATCTTTTCTACTATGCATGAATGTAACACCAAACAAATATTTGTTGGTGATGATAGATCTCTAAGTGTTGTAGGATCTGAAACAGTTCCAGTAGAGAATGGTCATTTCAGTGATGTACTATGTGTTCCAAAAATTTCCTGCAATTTGTTATCAGTCTATTAAATTACTCATTCAAGTGAAGGTAAAATTGTAATGTTTACACCTCACCAAGTTGTAATCAAGGATTTTAAAAATCCTCAAAATGTCCTTGCTACTGGAACTGTTGATGATATTACCAGGTTGTACAAATTTAACAACTTTGGGTCATCACCTTTTCCTTCAGTTTTTGTTTCTCATAGTGATAACTTGAGCAAACTTTGGCATGAGCGATTTGGTCACTTAAATTATCGCTCATTGCAACAACTATGTAAAGAAAATATGGTGACTGGTCTTTCGTTGGTATCTTGCAAGGATGGTGTTTGTTCCGGTTGTGTACTCGGAAAACATCATCGGGACAGCTTTGACAAACGTGCCTCTTGGCACACCTCGGTTCCCTTGGAGCTTGTGCATAGTGACTTGTGTGGCCCTCTACCATCTGCTTCATTTTCTGTTTTCAAATATTTCTTAACTTTCATTGATGACTACTCCAGACGCACTTGGGTTTACTTCTTAAAACTTAAGAGCGAAGTATTTAACATGTTCTTGGCCTACAAGGCCCTTGTTGAAAAACAATCTGGTCATCAAATTATGAAGTTAAGATCTGACAATGGAGGAGAATATGTTAACAACAAGTTCACTATTTTTTGCACTGAACAAGGAATCCAACAACAGCACACTGTTCCATATACACCACAGCAAAATGGTGTAGCTGAAAGGAAGAACCGCACTTTAAAAGAAATGGCTAATTGTATGATCCAATCTAAGGGACTAAGTCTTCAATATTGGGCTGAGGCCATAAATTGTGCAAATTACATAGTAAATCGGACACCCACTAAAGTTTTACAGGATATAACACCGGAAGAAGCATGGAGTAAAATTAAACCAGATGTAAGTCACTTTCGTGTGTTTGGTTGTGAAGCATGGGCTCATATTCCGGATGAAAAACGGAAAGCATTGCAGCCTAAAAGTGAAAAGTGCATATTTGTTGGATATTCTGAAGATGTAAAAGGTTATAGACTTCTTCAGCCACATTATCATGATATAATCATTAGAAAATATGTTAAATTTGATGAAAATCTCTTGGCCTGCGAGTCTAACTTGGCGGGTGTGCCATCTTTGGCCTGCGAGCCTGATTCGGCGAATGTGCCTTCTTCTTCTTCTTCCAGCTTCCTTGACAGGTTTCCAACTCCAGTTTCTGATGATGACAGTGAGGATGAAAATCCACCTCCGCCTGCTCATGTTCCTCCAATTGCACCAGCACCAATACTTCCTCTATGGGTCTGTTCAACATGTGAAGTAGCTGGTGATCTTGTTGGTGATCCTAGAGATCAACGTCGAACACGTTCTCAGTTTCAGCGAGCCTCTTCTCTTTTGGCTCAAGTTTCCGAGAATCATGATCCAGAAACTTTTGCAGAAGCTTCAAGAAATCCAGATTGGGATGCAGCTATGGATGAAGAATATCGTTCCTTAATGGCGAACGATACTTGGGATCTTGTTCCTCTTCCAAAAGGAAGAAAACTTGTCAGATGTAAATGGGTCTATAGAACTAAGTATGCATCAGATGGTAGTGTTGAAATACTTAAGGCAAGGTTAGTTGCCAAAGGTTTTTCCCAAGTTGAAGGGATTGACTACAATGAAACCTTTTCCCCTGTAGCAAAAATGAACTCCATCCGCCTTGTTCTTTCCCTTGCAGCCTTACATAACTGGGAATTCCATCAGATGGATGTCAAGTCTGCATTCTTA